>OY856411.1:959101256-959656256 GCA_963693085.1 Alisma plantago-aquatica | reverse complement strand
ATGTGATATATAGAAACATCATTTTTATATCTTGTATAGATAGGGATGCATTTGAATTTCATATTAAAAACTATCGATGTTTTATTTTCAAAGATGGGATTTGTTATGACAGTGCCCTGATGTCTTATGGTATTTATTTGTTAGGTCTAAAGATAGATGCTTATAATGTTAGTACTAAAAGACTAAAAGTCAACAATTCAAACAAAACATACCTTTGGCGTTGTCGTTTAGGGTACACAAATGAGAATCACATATGTAAACTCCATAAAGATGGTCATCTAGACTCTTTTGATCTATAATCAATTAAGCAATGTGAATCTTGTTTGTTGGGCAAGATGGCTAAGAACCCTTTCACTGGTAACAATGAGAGGGATAGTGATCTATTAGGACTCATACATACTGATGTAAGCAGACCTTTTCGAACAACTACTAGAGGTAGGTATCAATAGTTCTTTACCTTTACTGATGACTTCCATAGGTAAGGTTATGTTTTTAATGAAGCATAAGTCAGAAACTCTTGACATGTTCAAGGAGTTTATGAATGAAGCACATAACCAACTTGGGAAAAGTATTAAGGTACTTCATTATGATTGCAGTGGAGAATTCTTAAATCAAGAGTTGATGACCTTTTTAGAGTCCATGTGATTATATCCCAGTGGAAACCACCTAAAACACCTTACCATAATGGTGTGTCAAAAAGAAGGAATCACAAATTGTCAGATACGGTGCAATTGATGATGAGTATAGTTGAGCATTTGACTATCTTATGGGGGTATGCACTAGTGGGTTTACATTGAACCGAGTATCATCTAAATCGGTTCAAAAGACACCATACAAGATATGGACTAGGAAGCATCCCAATATGTCTATTATGAGGATTTGGGGATGTGAAGCTTATGTTAATAAAAAATTTTCTGAAAAGCTTGGCCCTAATTCGATAATTTTATTTTGTTGGATATCCTAAAGAGACAAAAATATATTACTTTTAATCCCTATCTGACAACAAAGTATTTGCTGCTTGGGATGTTGTATTCCTTGAGATAAATTTCATTTCTAAAGGAATTAGTGGGAAAAAGTGGAACTCGAAAAGGTTTGAGACCAACAAGAAAACATTGAAACAATAGATGCAAAAGAGGAATAAAGATAATCACAAGGTGTTGTGGAAGCTCAAATTTCTCAAGTGATACAGGAACCTCATAGATCTGATAGGTTGTGCCTAAAGAATGAGAGATTTAGATTTCTTGTGACTCAGGAAGAAGATGAGTTGGTCATAAATGATAAGCCAACTGTTGGTATGTATGCCCTAAGAGCCAATCATGGGATGATTGATGGGATACATAAAGATTGATTTGATAAACATCATAGGCAAGCTTCCAATTCTTTCCAGTTCAGTCATATGAGATAGTGATAGAACAGATTGATTGTCTAGAGAATGACAATACTCAATGACATATGCTTTCAGATTAAGGACCTGAGCGATAAGATCATATGGATGCTAAGAGTTTGTACATTCTCATTATGTCCCTAGTCGGATGTCATTGTGGAAGGTAGATACATAGCAATGACACACAAGACTAGATTATGGTGTTGGTTGATGAAAGAGTCTCATTAATCATGATATAGAGATATCAAACCAAACACAAAGGTACTTGTTAGAGAACAGGTGTACCGGACAGACCCACCATGAGTTTGACACATGGAACCATGACATGGTAGTCACAGTCAGTACTCACAGTGATGGTGGTGAGTGTGATTCTTTGACCTGAAATCACTGCACTCAACACATGTCGTTGGGCACACTTTGACATCATCAAATACAGTCCTGAAACATGGGTTGTTATAAAGGTGATGATTGGGTGGCTTTGACACATGGGGCTTTTGAGGGGTGAGTGATAGATATGGGATTTGTCTCTCCTGAGGGAGTTTGATATCCATGGCCACATGATGAGCAGGATTGAGAAAGGCGTGCACACATGTGTGAATCAGTATGTGATATTGATGTGATACATGTCTCTTCCGATCTACTCTGAGATCAAGAAAGTGAATGAACATTGATAGGATGACTGTTCCATGCCTCAAGTTCATTCGGGATATCAGTGACAAAGGAATAATACATTCACTGTAACACCATTCATGGATTGTAGGATTGAAAGTTGTTCTCCAACTTTCTATTTCACTTGGGTAGCACTGATGTGTGACTAGGCACCGCTCTTTACTTGTGAAGTCATAAGTGTTATGGACTTTCACTGCCAACGTGAAATGGACCTGCAGGGTCACACACATAGGATTTAACCTAGAAGAGGAGTTTTGTCCAGAAACAATGTTTAGATTGATTACTAAAGGAGCTTAGTAGTTCAATTAAACACTCAATCAATTGATAGCTCAGTATCATAATGTTCAAGGTGTTGGACTGATTGATTAGAGTATCGTATTGATTGAAACTGTAATTGACTGTTTCTGCACAATCTGCACTCCCAACCGATCAGCTCATGAGATGAACTGATCAGCTCAGCTTGGTGAACCGATCAGCTCAGGTGGTGAGTCGATCGGCTCATGGACATGGTGAAACGATTGCTTCAAGTGTTTAAATGATTGGTTCAACAGTTATAACCGAGCAAGCTGGGAAAGTAGGATTGGTGAGAAATTTCCTTTCGTTGCACTTGCCCAATTTTATTGGAACAAGGATTAGTATTTGATACCAATTAGAAACAAAAGAAGAAAAGTCAATCGGGAATTGATCAGGACCATGAACCGACCGGTTCAGAAGTGAACTGACCGTTTCATGGGTCCCAACCGATCGGTTGAGGTGTCAACCGACTGGCTCAGGTCCCCAACTAACCGTTTCAGAATTGAAACGATCGGTTCAGGTTGCGCAGTTGGTTGTTTTTGTAGAAAATCTCGAACCCTTCTACTCCTACTTTAGTCCCACATTGCCCGGGATAGAGAACCCTGTCCCAGGACCCTCCTATATATATAGGGGTAATGGGGGCTTCTCAAAGTACTACACAGTGCAACCAGTTGCTCTGTAAAGTTGTCGTTCTCTCTGGTTTTGGTAACCGAGAGAGCCCGAGCAAGTACTACCCGATAAGGGAGGCACAACAAGGGAAAGACAACTACAGAAAGTGATTGGTGGCAGGAGATTGTGTCAGTGACTAGTACACTGATAGAAGGGTGTGACTCCTTCCAATTCCTTATGAGACAAGGAGATTGGAGTTCGAGGTGGTCCGTGTGGACTACTTCAAAGGCGGGATATTTCTGCCACTCGTAGGATAGATGTCCATCCTGACAGTCCCGGTGAGACCAGGAGTCGTCAGTCCCGGTGCGACCAGGAGCTACACAGACACCATCCAAGACCGGAGGTCATGACTGTGCAAGCCGTGAGGTATTGTCTCCGAGCAAGCCTCAGGACAAGGTATGATTCCACAAACCATCCCTTTCCTATTATATAGATGTTGATGCGTTTCCTTGTTCTGGGTTTGGGGAGGAGAAAAATTATTTGTTTCTGCTTCCTTCTATGCCTCCCCTAAAACCCAACAGTGGTATCAGAGCCACGTCAACTTCTCTATACTTTAGGATTATCGATATGATCGATTTTGGTTTGTCACCTTTATTTATTGCATACGATGTGAATAAAATTGGCTTTATGCATGTCCAATCCTAAATCCACAAATCCCAATTTACATATATGATATTTATTATGAATGCACTCAATACGCGTCGCCCTTAAACAAGTTTTGTGGTGGATGTATAGTGTGGTTATGGCCAATAAACCCTATCTGTGTATGGTTGTATGTGGTTGCTTGCATCTCTATCTGCGCACCGATCTTCCTTCTCCTATTCCTGATGTAACTCAAAATAATTCGAGATTTCTTCCCTACCTTTGCTCCCCTCGAATGTAACTCGAGGTTTCTCTTTTTACAATGTAAAATAGGATAGAATTTTATTTCCTGTTATGTCAAAGAATGGAGGACATCCTGACGATAGCTGAGACGATCGGTTCAAGGCGTGAACCGATCGATTGACGTTCGAGACGATCGGTTCAAGGAGTGAGCCGATCGGTTGATGACCAGTTCGAGAAGCAAGATGAGCAGGTGGCAGCCATGATGAGTTGCACGATGACCAGGCGAACCGATCGGTTGGAGGAACCAACCGATCAGCTGGTGGCACCCAGCCGACCAGCCTGATGATGAGCCGATCAGTCATGTGATGAGTTGATAAAAGGCAAAGTACAGAATTCATCTTGTACAGGTTGCATGTGATGTAGACCTAGATGACTATGATTCCTCTTGGCTCGAGGAATCACATTAGGATGGCCATAATCATCACTTTTATCATTTTGCATGTTTTCTGTGGGATATAGAATGTATATGATACGTACTATATATTGTGGTAATTGGATATGTATATGTATATAAAACCAAATCCCTCATTAAATATTAAGTTTTAGATTCCTTCCAAATGTGACACATGTGAAAAGCTTGATCGACCAAGTGTGGGCATGCCCTAGCGTGGTGCACCATCTATCTCGTGGAAGCGTGAAGGATGGATATGTGGGTATGTCCTAGCCGGGTGCATATTCATCGTGTTTGCTTTGGGTCAGACTTAACAAAGTGATCTAGATGGGATCTAGCACCTTGAGGCATGGAGATGATCATGGCAAGGAGTTGTATATGACATCTTATCAAGTGTTGCATATGATGCAATTGGCAAGAGTTGCCTACCTAAGATATCTAAGTTGTGGGTGACAGCCCAAGCTGGTCCATGACTTAGAGGATTTCAGGATCTTGCCCACTAGAAGGTTGTACACTGCAATCTTCCGAATTGATGGTGAGGGCTATCAATTTGAAGTAAAATAGTGGGAGTGATAATTAATTAAAGGCCTAATTATATCGTCAACCTTTCAAATCAATCAAATAAGTCAAAATTGAGTTTTTGGACTAAAATTACATATTTCCTTTTATAGTACAAATGAGTATCAAATAATTGAATACTTCTTAATAAAAGAATACCCCACACTAATAAGGGACATTAAGAATCACAAGGAGTTGTAAGTTCTTATATCCTTGACGAACACATCTCGTTTATCTATGTGATGAGTCGTCCATGTGATGAGTCAACTATCTAGATGAATATGAGGAACCGAATTTTGAGTTATGGTTTATGACCATTATATCCTAAATGACATCCATGTGAACCATAAGGTATGACCTTTATGGTAGAACCCATTGGATGAAATCCATAAGTGCAAATGAGTCTTAAGTTTTAAGACACGAGGATAACATTTGGAGAAGGATGATGCTTGTTGATTGCAACTTAATGACTAAGACATTTGGCATATGCATACTAAAACTGCATTCCTATGAGGAATAAAACAAGGATGTGTACGTGACACAACCTATAAGGTTTATGAATCCACTAATGCAAATGAAATCTATAAGTTACAATGGACTAATCAATGTGATTGATTGAGTACAAGCAATTCAGAATTGGATCTTTACTTTGATGATATAGTCAAAGGGTTTGACTGATATGTCAAAGATAAAGATGGGATCTATGATTTAGTGGGAGTGTGTTCACATTCCACATGTTGACGTGAAATGGAAATGTTCTAAAATGGAAATCCAAAAGTGGAAATTATCTTTAAGGAAGATAGAGATGTTTCCTATGTGATAGGAATAGAGATCTATAGAGATAGTTCTCGAAAACCTCTTGACCTGAAAAGAGAGAACATACATTGGCAATTTGTACTGAAGGGTTCAGTATGCACAGATTTAGTGGGAGAAAACTTGTCCATGTTACATGGAGTTAGTATCCCAAGGTCAAGTGTCCAATTCTTATGAAGAATGGGAACACTAAGAATAGATATGGATCTATCATGTATGTAATTATCCCATTATCTTGGATGAATCGACATGGCAAGAACAAAATGCATTCATCATCTTATATGTAGGACATGGCAATATGGTGTGCTCATCCTGATAACTCATATGTGAGACATGACGAGTGGATGTTTGTCTACTTCCAGTAAGGGTTACTGGAATACCATGAGAACTTGATAAGTATTTGAGAAGTACTAGTTCTATGGATATAAGGAAGAGTTCAATGTAAAGAGTTACATTGATGCGAACTTCCAAAAGGACAGAGTATTAATCGCAAAATATATATAGGGTATATAAAAGTGCAAGTTTGTTGATAATTGGAAGTGTTCCAATAAAAGCATTTAAAAGGAAATGCCGAGTATCTATGTGTTAGAGAACAGCAGTGGATACTATATGGATCTGGAAGTTCATGAGATGAACTTATAGATATTCCACTCATTGATGACAAGTATGGAATCCTTGATCATGCAATGTGGCTAAAGGTTAGCAAAGGAATACTAGATCACATATTACGGCAACTCCATCTCATATGTGTGACGTACTACGAAGATATGAGAAACATGCAGTTAAAACTGACTTTGGCAAGGTGTTGCCATTACTCACTATGATTGCACTAGAGAACAGTAACATGTGGGACATGTTTGAAGATCACTATGAATATGATTCAAGGGTGATTGGATCGCAGTGCAAGTGGGAATCTATTGGTATGTATGCCCTGAGAGCCAATCATGGGATGATTGATGGGATACATTAAGATTGATTTGATAAACATTAAAGGAAAGCTTCCAATTCTTTCTGGTTCAGTCATATGAGATAGTGATAGAACAGATTGAATGTCTAGAGAATGATAATACTCAATGATGTATGCTTTCAGGTTAAGGACCTGAACGATGAGATCATACAGATGCTAAGAGTTTGTACATTCTCATTATGTCCCTAGTCAGATGTCATTATGGAAGGTAGATAGACAGCAATGACACACAAGACTAGATTGTGGTGTTGGTTGATGACAGAGTCTCATTAGTCATGATATAGAGATATCAAACCAAACACATAGGTACTTGTTAGAGAACAACTTTACCGGACAGACCCACCGTGAGTTTGACACATGGAACCATGACATGGTAGTCACAGTCAGTACTCACAGTGATGGTGGTGAGTGTGGTTCTTTGACTTGAAATCACTACACTCAACACATTTCGTTGGGCATACTTTGACATCATCAAATGTAGTCCTGAAACATGGGTTGTTATAAAGGTGATGATTGGGTGGCTTTGACACATGGGGCTTTTGAGGGGTGAGTGATAGATATGGGATTTGTCTCTCCTGAGGGAGTTTGATATCCATGGCCACTTGATGAGTAGGATTGAGAAAGGCGTGCATGCATGTTTGAATCAATATGTGATATTGATGTGATACATATCTGTTCCAATCTACTCTAAGATCAAGAAAGTGAATGAATGTTGACAGGATGATTGTTCCATGCCTCGAGTTCATTCGGGATATTAGTGACAAAGGAATTATACATTCACTGTAACACCATTCACGGATTATAGGATTGAAAGTTGTTCTCCAACTTTCTATTTCACTTGGGTAGCACTGATGTGTGACTAGGAACCGCTCTTTGCTTGTGAAGTCATAAGTGTTATGGACTTTCACTGCCAACGTGAAATGGACCTGCAGGGTCACACACATAGGATTTGACCTGGAAGAGGAGTTTTGTCCATAAACAATGTTTAGATTGATTACTAAAGGAGTTTAGTAGTTCAATTAAACACTCAATCAATTGATAGCTCAGTATCATAATGTTCAAGGTGTTGGACTGATTGATTAGAGTATCGGATTGATTGAAACTGCAATTGACTGTTTCTGCACAATCTGCACTCCCAACCGATCGACTCATGAGATGAACCGATCGGCTCAGCTTGGTGAACTGATCGGCTCAGGTGGTGAGTCGATCGACTCATGGACAGGGAGAAACGATTGCTTCAAGTGTTGAAATGATCGGTTCAACTGTTGCAACCGAGGAAGTTGGGAAAGTAGGATTGGTGAGAAATTTCCTTTCGTTTCACTTGCCCAATTTGATTGGAACAAGGATTGGTATTTGATACCAATTAGAAACAAAAGAAGAAAAGTCAATTCGGAACTGATCAGGACCACGAACCGACCGGTTCAGAAGTGAACCAACCATTTCATGGGTCCCAACCGATCGGTTGAGGTGTCAACCGACCGGCTCAGGTCCCCAACTAATTGTTTCAGAAATGAAACGATCGGTTCAGGTTGCGCAGTTGGTTGTTTTTGTGGAAAATCTCGAACCCTTCTACTCCTTCTTTAGTCCCATATTGCCCGGGATAGAGAACCCTATCCCATGACCCTCCTATATATAGGGGTATTGGGGGCTTCTCAAAGTACAACACAGTGCAACCAGTTGCTCTTTAAAGTTGTCATTCTCTCTGGTTTTGGTAACCGAGAGAGCCCGAGTAAGTGCTACCTGATAAGGGAGGCACAGCAAGGGAAAGACAACTGTAGAAAGCGACTGGTGGAAGGAGAGTGTGTCAGTGACTAGTACACTAATAGGAGGGTGTGAATCCTTCCAATTCCTTGTGAGACAAGGAGATTGGAGTTCCAGGTGGTCCATGTGGACTATTTCAGAGGCGGGAGATTTCTGCCGCTTGGAGGACAGTTGTCCATCCCGATAGTCCCGGTGAGACCAGGAGTCGTCAGTCCCGGTGTGACTAGGAGATGCACAGACACCGTCCAAGACCGGAGGTGAAGATCGTGCAAGCCGCAAGGTATTGTCACCGAGAAAGCCTTGGGACAAGGTATGATTCCACAAACCATCCCTTTCCTATTGTATAGATGTTGACGCGTTTTCTTGTTCTGGGTTTGGGGAGGAGAAAAAAATTTTGTTTCTACTGCCTTCTCTGCCTCCCCTAAAACCCAACACCAAAAACCTATGTAGAAGCTACTGAGGGACCAGAGTCTGAGAAATTGCTTCAGTCCATGATATCCGAGATGCAATCCATATATACACACAAAGTATGGACTTTGGTGGATCCACCTAATGGGGTAAACCCCATAGGGTGTAAGTGGGTCTTCATGAAGAAGACTGATATGGATGGTAAAGTACAAACCTATAAGAGAAGATTGGTGGCAAAGGATTTTAGATAAGTTAAAAGTGTTGACTATGACAAGACCTTTTCTCCAATGGACATGGTGAAGTCCATCAGGATCATGCTTGCCATTGCAACTTATCGTGACTATGAGATTTGGCAGATAGATGCTAAAGCTACATTCCTTATGGGAATCTTCTTGAGGATGTATACATGATATAGTTTGAGGGTTTATAAATATAAAGGATGTAAATAAAATTTGTAAGTTACAACGATCAATCTATGGATTGAAGCAATCATCTCTGAGCTGGAATCTTTATTTTGATGAGACATTCAATGAGTTTGGCTTTAATCAAAATGAAGATGAATCTTGTGTGTACAAGAAGGTTAGTGGGAGCATAATGAATTCCTCATATTGTATATATATGACATACTATTGATGGGTAATGACATCCCTACTTTGTAGTAAACCTCTAATTGTGCTAAAATTCTTAATGAAATAAATAATAAATATATATAGGGCACCTTGCATGATAATCAAATATAATTATTTTAGAAATAAATAAAATATAATGAGACATAACTAAAAGAATAATAATGATGATGTGATATTGTAACGACCCCACCTCCCAATAACCCCCAATTTAGGAAGACCAAGAGGTCAGAGTCGTTATCCCAATATCTGGATCACAGGTTCTACAATTAATCAATAATAATATCAAATTCTACCAAACTAAACTGAAAGGATGTAATAAAATTAAACTTTTCATAACTTTTTCAAAAACTTGGATATCTACTTCTATCCATATGGAGTCTATTCTAACTAATCCTCCTTTGAACTTTAATTCATATTTAATTCCACATATGCCACTTTACTATTTGTTCTTTTCACTTGTACCTAACACGCCGACAAACAAAACATCAGTCAGCATAAAGTTGGTATGTGGGGGAAATAATAACCGTGCAATTCATAACAACATATTGCAGTCAATTACAGTTTAACAACCAACTTTAGGTTTTAAATATAATTATGCAATCCACAGATATCCTATCCTCTGTGTTGTCCCTACAGTGGACCTGGATGCTACCTTCCTTATGGTAGATCCCCATTAAAACCGTCATGATCCTACCTAATAGGTGAATCTGATTCTAGGGTTGAGTCACATGGCACTACCCGTAGGTAGCCCACTCCTTAACTCATGGCACTAGACATGGGTAGCCCAATTTCTAACTCATGATAGCATAGACCTTACTCTAGGTTATCCTTTTTAGCATTTGCAAATCCACAGAGGAGGATCTAGATCTAAGCCAGTTATATACATAAACATTTATAGTGATAATCATAGTCACTTTATAGTTCCATTAAATAAAAGTCATCCAAGCAGTTTATTTCAAACAACCGATAAAATCTTCGAGAATCGCCGTGAAACTAAGGCGGTTAATCGTAAACGTAACCACATACCTGTCAGGCTGATTTGAGATAGAATAATCCAATCAAGAAATCCAATTAGGCAAGCAAGCACAATGTGAGATCCTGAAATATGCATATAATTTCCTATTATTAATCATGTCTCAGGATCTACTAAACCTAGCTCGCTTCCTAGGGTTTCTAGCCCACTTTTAGGGTTTCCCTTCATCTTTTACTATTTTAAACCTTGATTTTATACAATTACTCATAAACCCTAATTATCTCATCTATTCTTCATGAAAGATACTAAGGTTATCTTTTAACCAAATATAACCCTGATGTCAGAAAAAGCATAATTAGCCATCAATTAAGTCCATTAAGCCTCTTTTGCATTAAAGCTACCATTTTTATCCTTTTAATCCATGACAAGTTCATTATTCCCATTTATGATCAATTCATAGTTCATTATGCTCTAAATCACACATGAACTCCATTTATTACCAATTCCACATTTTATCCATTAGAAAACCCTAATTACTACATTAAGGGTATTTATCCACAATGAGGAACCTTTATACTCAAAATAGCTTAGAATCATCATATCTTAGCTTTATTCACGATTTTGAATAACTAAAACCATGATGAGTCACATTTACTAATATTAGTGTTTCTAGGCTCATTAAAGCATATTTATGCACATAAAACACTAAATTAAACTAATTATGTGCAAAGTTCATACTTTTTGTTCTCAATATACCTTTTTACAATTAATTAGTTAATATCAACTTTAATCATCCATTAAACCCTACTAATTACATTAATCATCTCAAAATAGGGTTTCTTAATCTTTAATTCATTAAAATTGATAACTTACACTATTTTTTGAATAGAAAGATGAATTAGCCTCTGAAACAATTTTTATTGAATTCCTCTCGTTTTTTTGAGAAATTTGCATATATTATTTGCTACTATCTGAGTTATCAATATTTAGATATGAATTTTGCAATAAAACCTTACTTGGGCCAATAGGAAGATGCCACGTCGCATCTATCTCCATGCAACGTAGCGATTCGGAAACATAACGCAATGTCGACTTTGCCCTTGAGTTAATGATCAGTTCTTTAGCACGCCAAGGGGTAGAACAGTCAAACATTGCCCATGTCTTCTTCAACCATGCGCAGCCGCACTGTGTTGCCCTAGCTGCGATGGGGCGGCTCCTCCTCTCCTTCCCACGGCCTGGTTCTTGCCACCAACCCCCACCCTAGCTCCGTCGTTCCCTGCCGCACGTGAAACGCCCCCAAATCCTGGCCAAGGTGGTCATTCCTGAGCTAGCCATGACTGCAAACTGCTGTAGGGTTGCAGACCTTCGATGCGAGCTGCGTGAAGATGGAAGCATAGAAATGATAGCCAAACCTTCCAGGGTCGTCGTAGGAGCTTCTTGCCTCCATCGAGACTGATCACAGCTCCTCGTGGCCCTTGGGTATTGATCTACCCCCTTGGCTAGGGTTGATGGACAAAAACAAGAAGAAGGAGGGAGAATAGTGCTCGATATTCTCCTGGACATGGCCAAGTGCTCTACCCTTATATAGGGGAGGGTTATTGAAGCCCTAGGGTGTCTATCCACAGAATAACAAGTCCCTTCTTCAAAAGGAAAACAAGTCCCTTAGTTACGAAGCATTCTCTCTCCTTTTAAAAATTCCTTGGTTACCCATATGCTTTGGTTATTAGGAAATTTGATAATTATCTTGTTTTATCTTCCTTGTGCTTGGCTTTAAACCCTTTGTCACGAAATTATATTTTTCTTAAAGCAAATAACATCACTTTTTGATATTATCAAAAAGTCATTAATGATGTATCACATTATCCTCTTATTTTTTTTATTTGCCTTTTCTCTTTCTTTTTCTTCATTGGGACTCCGTGGATCCCAAGGAACTCTAATATTTCGAAATTCCTTTATAAGGATACTTATTATCCTTCTAGATGCATCTATATTCATTCTTTCTCATTATCTTGTTTATTTCTTATTAAAATATCTCTTTTTGAGGATTTCTCTTTATCTTTCTGTTTATTTTCCTCTTTGGCATTCCATTTAACATTAGGAATTCTTTGGATACGAAAATCCATCAAGGATAACTCAATTATACCTCTTTTCACTTATTTTCCACATTTTATCATTGTTTTCAATTTCTTTCTTAATAAAGAAACACTTAATTGGTCTTTTGTTTTCTTGGTGTATTATCTTTGCAACTTTGGACTCCTTGGGACCCAAGGAACCCAAGAGGTACGAAATCCACCTTTGGATTATATTCTTTTGCCTTCCAGAGGTTTCTACATTTTTCTTTTCTCCATTTCTTATTAATAATGGAGTTCCTTTTGTCTTTTCCTTGTTATTGGGCCCAATAGCCAATAAAGCCCACAAAACAACCAACAAGGCTATTGTAAACGAAACTCATTTATTCAAAACAAATTATATCATTATTTGTTCCAATATCTTTAATAGGATAAATTACATTTCTCACCCAAAAGAACCCAAAAGTTGGGGTTGTAACATCCTTCCCCTCTTATAAGAATTTTGTCCTCAAAATTCCATCAAGCAATCAAACAATTTAGGATAAAACTTTTCCATGTCCATCATTGGCCCCTATGTGTCTTTACCTTATCCATGGTGCTTCCAAATAACCTTTATCATCACATAATATTTTCACTGAGTTCTTTCACCTTGGCATCAATAAACCTCACAGGTGACTCAGGTCATTTCAGCCTCGCTTGGGGCTCACTAGGTTCATTGCTCCGCACATGGCCCGGGTACCTCACATAGTTCTCTAAATTGGACACATGGAATTCATTACACATCACATTATCCTCAGGGGTAAGGGAAAACTTAACCTTCTCCACCAAACCATGTCAAAAGAGCCCATGCATCGGGGACTCAACTCTCATATCTATAACTTAGAGGGGTCGGATTTTCATGTCACATATTCCCCCATAGTGAACTGCATGTCAGTCTACTTTACATTAGCTTACAACTCATGTTGTCTCTAGACTCCTTTCAGCCATTGCATGATCAAAGCAACTTCATCTGCACACATTGTGGTCCTTTTTTGACCTTCGCGAGGTCCCTTCACCAATATCATCTTAATGAAGTGTTGACCGACACAACCTCCCTTACAGAGCTTCTTTACAACCCAATATTGACTATGGTGGTTATCATCACATCTTACAAAAGATAACAACTGTCTCTATGTATCACCCTGAATGAGCACACATGCTCTCATCAGACCCTCTAGTCTGGATCACACTAACCATTAGTTAGGGGTGATAAACGGTACTAACATCGAGTTCTTCATGTACCTACTTCCACCTTATGGAAGTGAACCTTTAGGTCATACTCAAGAACTTTTGAACTTGCATCATGGTGTAGTTGAACCATCTCTCTCATATGTAGTTCAATTGGATCGGTCCCTTGACATTAATCTTTCTTTCTTATGTCATCTAGGTAAGGTGATCTACCATAACCCATATTGCATCTTAACCTTCCTTGGTCTAGGAGAGATTTACCACAACATCCATAGTGATGAACTCCCATTCCCTCTCAGGGACTCCTTTATCCTCCATATCGATACACTGGCTTATTGGTGTTCATCCTTCACCTCCTGGCTTGCATGGCAACTTACCCCATGCAACTTCATCTTAAGCATCCAAATTACTATTGTCACTTATTATCTTGGTAGTATAATGGTATACGGTAATCTTAAATCATGCTCTCATGTATTGTCATGATTCTTAAGATCGATTCCTCAAAAACCCTAAACCACTCTAATTGGGGTTTCATCACTTTCTTTTGAGGTTTACAACCTTTCTTTCATTACATCAAGGCCTAAGTTGGCTAACCAAACAACCATTAACTTGATCAACCAGTATTGTTACATCTGGGTGTTAGCCAAACTTGTCTCTTTTTCAACTTAGGGTTAACCTAACAACCTCTTATAGCCTCTAGTTAAACTAGGCAGCTACATCTCATCCAGAGCATCCATTACCCCTTCTTATCCTTAGGTGTTAGGTAATGTTGAAGGCATACACCTCCGTGTATTCCACTTATTATCTCATCTCAGCTCTAGGTCTATCTTCATCAAGAAAATTCTGAGCTTATTCTCTTAGTTTTTCAAACTCAACCTTGTTTGACTCATATCTCATGATAAAACATCCTCATAGGATGACTACCTTGTTTGTAAAGCATCCATGTATCATTCACTCCACAAGGTCATGTTATCATCTATGTCCTCATACCTCATATCAATGTTCCAACTCACATCATCTTTTATCCTTGGTGTATGGCATGCATATTGTCCTATCTCTCACTCCCATAGCAAGAGGAAATAAGCATTTGGTTGCAGTCCAAATACAAAGTTCTTCCTATTCTAAGAGTAGATATGGTACATCCCACCTTGCCAGTACACCTTTAAATCTAAGTTGAAACATGCAGCTTATGCCTCTATATCACAAACATATCGATATCAAAGTTACTTCCATGGAAAACTAGTTTCGAACCTACTTGGGTCCATACACATTCCTTAGTCATCTCCTCTAGGTCTATAGGGTGCCGACACTTCTGGGGTCATCCCTCTTCCCTTATGCATCCATAGAGCGCCCTACTCATCTGCCCTTTGGGTCCCATGAGTACATGAAGGTGATCAATTTCCTAACCCATGGCCCTCAGACAATGATAGTTGTTACCTCCCGGCCCTATGGTCATGTGCAACTAGGGAATTAGGCAACTCCTACTTCCATCGGTCTTATACCTACCTGACCCTAGGATAGACTTAGGATTCTATTATAATACAGGTCCAGCTTAGAACCTTACCCAAGCCTTCATCATCTCTCTCTCTGCATTCATGGGTTGACTTCCATCCTTTCATAGGGTTCATGGCGACATGCCTACCTTGGTCAGGCCCCCATACTGGTTACCTCCATGGTAACACATCCATATGAACTTACAGATGGTAGTCTATGGGTCTACATGTTCATTCTCATACCATGTACTTTTCACTTAGCTTCTCAAGATCCTATGAGACCTCTTTAGGTTTCCTCAAAACCAACAGAAACTGGTGTACATCTTACAATAGGGTCCCCCTCTCAGGATGTGAGGAAACTATCTCTTGACAGCAAGGTCACAAACATCCTTAGGGTTTACATCCATATGAGCATGCTTAACCCAGAAGCTACTAAGGCACAAGAACACCACCTACTAAACCATGCTAGGTCATACTTGTTCTCTTTCCTCAATGCTAGATCAAGATCATACTTTCCCATGTCATCAACTTAGCTATGAGGGGGTCATCAAACATTCCTTAAAATTAAGGGGTTTCCTTTTCCTCTAAACATGAGAAGTACCATGCCCAAATCTCATCATTGTCATTGGGTACACCACTTCCCCTCTTAGGCCTAGGAACCCTAGGTTCACTCCTCTGATGTCCAACTGTATACTCAACCTCTTAACTAAGAACCAAACATATATAAGGTGTGACATGCACTTCCTATCATCCTTCTACTCGAGCAACACTTTAGAGTTGAGTCCTCCTCAAGGACAAACAACAAGGTACAAGGCCTCACAATCTGTTACTAAACCTCTCCAGGTCTAAGGAACTCTTCTTCTCATCTATACCATAAGTACAGAGGTACCAGCAGACTCATCCTCTCACTAGGGTTTGGTTCCTCTCATGGCAACCAAGACATCATCAGCCTCCAGGGATCAAGCATGAGGCAACCACAAACATCCACTTAGGTCGCATCATCCTCAACTCCCCACTTTTCCTCATATCTTGGAGTCTAGCCTTCCAACCTTCTTGCTTGGGTCCTGCTCCCTCTCTCTAGAGCTAACTCCACAAATAGCCTCACTACCAGAGGTCCTCTCTCCATGAAGATGGATCAAGCTCACAAGCATACCCCTACCTGGGTGAAGCCTATGTTCAACTTATGTTTGCTCAAGATTATCCATAGCTCTTTATGCTTACCTTACAAGCTATCCATCATACTCTCCTGACCAGGGTTTTAGCCTACTGTCAGCACTACTAACGCACTTTGTGCATACTAATCAATGCTCATATAAGTCCATAAGGTTTCTATAGGTTCTTCTCTAACCTCATCATTGAAGGAGCTATCATTCACTCTATCATGCACGACCCTTCCCAGGGTTGGCTCACCAAAGGTACTTGGTCATCCAACTTCTCATGCCTCATATGGCATCCAAGGCATGTCTATCCAAATGCCTAGTTTACCATGACATCTAACTCATCATGTCGTCTCTCTCTCTAACCTTCACTCAGGGTTAGGGTTAACATCATCCTTAGAGGATGTGCCAGGTCTCTACTTATAATGGAGGTCTCTACCTCTAAGACTAACTCTCTCTATTTAGCCTCCCGACAAGAAGGTCCAGCCTTAGGTCTCTCCTGAGGGCATGACAACTCATGTGATACGACCTAAGCATGTATCTATTCTTTTACGCTTAATCTATTAAGCTTATGTCCATGACATCTTATTTACATGATTTTTATTAATTTGGTGGAGGATTCCTTAAACCTTATCAACCTTACCCATACCTCAAGAGGGTGAGGAAAAGAGAGTAAACCATAATCCTTATTATCCTTAACATAATTTGAGTTGAGAAGGGATGAACAAGATGAGAGATTCTTATAGGTATCTTATTTTGAGTCAAATCCTAAGACATCGTCCAGGTAGTCATACTAATCTGGGAGTCCTCGTATTCTGACTAGCGGTGCGGAGGAAAATCTTTCCAACCCCAAGACGTGATCCTTTTCTAGACACCTCTATCTTTCAAAAATTCCTCTAATAACTCCCTTGGGTTTTACAAAGTTTGTAAAATTTAATCATTATTAAAGATTAAATAAGGAACCTAGGCTTTGATACCAAATTGTAATGACCCCGCCTCCCAGTAACCCCCAATTAAGGGAAACCAAGAGGTCAGAGCCATTATCCCAATTTCTGGATCACAAGTTCTACAATAAATAAATCATAATTATCAAATTCTACCAAACTAAACTGAAAGGTTGTAATAAAATTAAACTTTTCATACCTTTTTCAAATACTTGGATATCTACTTCTATCCACATGGAGTCTATTCTAACTAATCCTCATTTGAACTTTAATTCATATTTAATTCCACATATGCCACTTTACTGTTTGTTCTTTTCACTTGTACCTAAAATGCCGACAAACAAAACGTCAGTCAGCATAAAGCTGGTATGTGGGGGAAACAATAATCGTGCAATTAATAACAACATATTGCAGTCAATTATAGTTTAACAACCAACTTTATGTTTTAAATATAACTATGTGATCCACACATATCCTATCCTCTATGTTGCCCCTGCAGTGGACCTGGATGATACCTTCCTTATGGTAGATCCCCATTAAACCCCTCATGATCCTACCTAATAGGTGAATCAGTTTCTAGGATTGAGTCACATGGCACTACCCGTAGGTAGCCCACTCCTTAACTCATGGCATGCTATAGAGTCTCATGCACTACATGTGAGTAGCCCAATTTCTAACTCATGATAGCCTAGACCTTACTCTAGGTTACCCATTTTAGCATTTGCAAAGCCATAGAGGAGGATATGGATCTAATCCAATTGTATACATATACATTTATAGTGATAATCATAGTCACTTTATAGTTGCATGAAATAAAAGTCATCCAAGCAGCTTATTTCAAACAACCGATAAAATCTCCACGAATCGCTGTGTAACTAAGGCGGTTAATCATAAACGTAATCACATACCTGTCAGGCTGATTTGAGACAGAATAATCCAATCAAGAAATCCAATTAGGCAAGAAAGAACATTGTGAGATCCTAAAATATGCATACAATTTCCTATTATTAATCATGTCATCAAGAACTACTAAACCTAGCTCATTTCCTAGGGTTTCTAGCCTACTTTTAGGGTTTCTATTGCAATTAGGGTTTCCCTTCATCTTTTATTATTTTAAACCCTGATTTTATACAATTACTCATAAACCTTAATTATCTCATCTATTCTTCATTAAAGATACTAAGGTGATCTTTTAACCACATAACCCTGATGTCATAAAAAGCATAATTAGCCATCAATTAAGTCCATGAAGACTCTTTTACATTAAATCTACCATTCTTATCCTTTTATCCATGACAAGTTCATTATGCCCATTTATCATCAATTCATAGTTCATTATGCTCTAAATCACACATGAACTCCATTTATTACCAATTCCACATTTTATCCATTAGAAAACCCTAATTACTACATTAAGGGTATTTATCCACAATGAGGAACCTTTATACTCAAAATAGCTTAGAATCATCATATCTTAGCTTTATTCACGATTTTGAATAATTAAAACCATTATGAGTCGCATTTACTAATATTAATGTTTTAAGGCTCATTAAAGCATATTTATGCACATAAAACTCTAAATTAAACTACTTACATGCAAAGTTCATCCTTTTTGTTCTCAATATACCTTTTTACAATTAACAGGTTAATATCAACTTTAATCATCAATTAAACCCTACTAATTACATTAATCATCTCAAAATAGGGTTTCTTAATCTTTAATTCATTAAAGTTGATAACTTACACTACTTTTTGAATAGAAATAGGAATTAGCCTCTCAAACCATTTTTAATGAATTCCTCTCATTTTTTGAGCAATTTGCATATATTATTTGCTACTATCAGAGTTACCAATATTTAGATATGAATTTTGCAATAAAACCTTACTTGGGCCAATAGGAAGGTGCCACGTCACCTCTATCTCCATGCAACCTAGCGATTTGGAAACATAACGCAATGTCTACTTTTCCCTTGACTTAAAGACCAGTTATTTAGCACACCGAGGGGTAGAACAGTCAAACGTCGGCCGTGTCTTCTTCAACCTTGTGCAGCCGCACTGTGTTGCCATAGCTGTGATGGGGTGGCTCCTCCTCTCCTTCCCACGGCCTGGTTCTTGCCGCCAACCCCCGCCCTAGCTCTGTCATTCCCTACTGCATGTGAAGCACCCCCAAATCATAGACAAGGTGGTCGTTCCTGAGCTAGCCATGACCGCGACCTGTTGTAGGGTTGTAGACCTCTGGTGTGAGTTGCATGAAGATGGAAGCGTAGAAATGATATCCAAACCTTCCAGGGTCGTCGTAGGAGCTTTGTGCCTCCATCGAGACCGATCGTAGCTCCTCGTGGCCCTTGGGTATCGATCTACCCCCTTGGCTAGGGTTGATGGATGAAAACAAGGAGGGAGAAGAGTGCTCGGGATTCTCTTGGACTTTGCCAAGGGCTCTACCCTTATATAGGGGAGGGTTATTGAAGCCCTAGAGTGTCTATCCATGGAATAACAAGTCCCTTCTTCAAAAGGAAAACAAGTTCCTTAGTTAGGAAGCATTCTCTCTCCTTTTAAAAATTTCTTGGTAACCCATATGCTTTGGTTATTAGGAAATTCGAGAATTATCTCTTTTTGGCTTCCTTGTGCTTGGCTTTAAACCCTTTGTCACGAAATTATATTTTTCTTAAAGAAAATAACATCACTTTTTGTTATTATCAAAAAGTCATTAATGACGTATCACATTATCCTCTTATTTTGTTTTATTTGCCTTTTCTCTTTATTTTTCTTCATTGGGACTCTTTGGATCCCAAGGAACTCTAATATTTCGAAATTCCTTTATAAGGATACTTATTATCCTTCTAGATGCATCTATATTCATTCTTTCTCATTATCTTGTTTATTTTCTATTAAAATATCTCTTTTTTAGGATTTCTCTTTATCTTTCTTTTTATTTTTCTAATTGGCATTCCATTTAACATTAAGAATTCTTTGGATGCGAAAATCCATCAAGGATAACTCAATTATACCTCTTTTCACTTATTTTCCACATTTTATCATTGTTTTCAATTTCTTTCTTAATAAAGAAATGCTTAATTGGTCTTTTCATTTCTTGGTGTATTATCTTTGCAACTTTGGACTCCTTGGGACCCAAGGAACCCAAGAGGCACGAAATCCACCTTTGTATTATATTCTTTTGCCTTCCAGAGGTTTCTACATTTTTCTTTTATCCATTTCTTATTAATAATGGAGTTCCTTTTGTCTTTTCCTTGTTATTGGGCCCAATAGCCAATAAAGCCCACAAAAAATCAACAAGGCTATTGTAAACGAAACTCATTTATTCAAAACAAATTATATCATTATTTGTTCCAATATCTTTAATAGGAGAAATTACATTTCTCACCCAAAAGTTGGGGTTGTAACAGATATCTTAATAAATATAATGTTATTAAACCGAAAATGTTAATTTTGTTATATCTAATAAAATAAATCTTAATAGTACCCTGGGTGATCTTTTAGAACTTGACCTATGAGGAGTTTCTACTAAAAGTTTTGGTGCAAGTTTCAGGGTTGGAGGAACAACCTAAAGTTAGAGTTAAGATGTTGCACACTCACCCTTCCCTCTTTGCTTGTGATTTCGGGGACGAAATCCTCTTCAAGGTGTGGAGTGTTGTAACATACCAAAACTTGGACATGTTATCTTTTCTATCCTCTTTCTAAGATTTTCCTTTCTTTTCTATCCTCTTTGGCTTTGATGTTCAATTTGCGGAAATAATAGTGGTTTGGTGATCATTTGTACATTATTATTGCCAACATATGGGTTTATACACAAATACCTTAGTAAATATATTTAATAAGAGTGTAATATGCAAATTTACCACTTATTTGACATATTAATAAAAGGAATTCATTCTAGATCATTCCTTAGCCTTATGGAGCAAGGAAGAGAAAAATAAATGAATAATAATGCTTTAAACATGTTATGTAATTATTTAATATGACAAATAGTGGTAATTTTGAATAATGGACTAAAATTCATAAAAGGAATACTAATTGGTTAAAAATAACTTGAGATTCATTTTCCTTGGGTTTGAGTTCACTTGAATGACAATTTTCACAATTTTGAAAAATTAATAATTATCTTTGCATTAATTGGAATTGGAAAATATGAGTTTCTCTCCATATATTAAAAAATTTATTAAATGATTTAAAAAGTGGAAACATGCCTCAAATAGTAATCTACATGTCAAAATTAGTTTATGTGTGAATTTTTAGCTAATTTGAACAATCTTAAATATTTTCTTTTATCCATGAGAGAAAATCATTTAAGGACAAAAAGTATTAAATAATATGTTGAAAATTAAGTAATGTCAAAATTGTGTTCCTCACATTTAGTATTTCTTATAGGGCAAGTTTCATATTTTTAGATAGTTTCTAGATGCCTCTAATTCATTAAAAGGATAAAATAAGTGATAAGATTTAAATGCATTAAATAAAATTATAAAAGTCTTCAAAAGAATAAAAGAATGACAAATTCGTGTTCTACATGTTAAAATATGCCTTTGGTGAATTTTCACTCAATTTCGAAAATATTTGATGAGAAGGTGAATTTAGAAGAGAGAAAGTGTGCAAAACCTTCAAATCATTAATTAAAGTAATAAACAACACCAACAAATGGAAATAATGTCAAATTCTTATCCAACACACTTAATATGACATATGGGTGGAGTTTCATTTTTTAGAGAATCCTAGAGTCATTAATGCATCAGGAAAGAGAAATCAGATTTTCTTAATTAATAAATCAAAAGTCATCAAAAGAAAAATCTAATTATATATTCAGATTCTACATACTCAAATTACCTTAGGTGTTAAATTTCATTTAATTTGGGATTCATTTGCACCGTCAAAAGAGGAGAGAGTAAAAGGAAAATAAATATGTTCACACTTTAGTCGAATTTGATTAGGGATCATATTTATGTGTCACACACCCCTTTTATCTCACACATGGATCCTCAGTCATTGGATGGTGGATCGGATGGCAACAGTGTGTCTCCTACCTCGCGTTCACACGGAATAGTGTGCCGGTTTTAGGTGATCTGAAAATCGAGTTTTCTCGCTCATTTCTCCAACTTTCTTTGAGATTTTTGGTGCTACGAGTTTGGGAGGAGATTCCTTACACAATGATGTTTTACTTGCATCATTTGGTCAAGAATATGGAAAACCTCCAATTTGTGGAAAACAAGCCACCACGGACACCTCCCTCTTCCATTTTCTATGTACTCTCATCTATATAAATTGCTTCCCCAACCTCCGCAAGCACTCATGCTATTCTTCTCTCTTATTAATTTTCTCCCACTTCCTCGCACAGACGTTGAAATCCCAGCTCTTCATTTCTGGCTTACTATGCCTCTTCCTAGTCGTGGGCATCTCTGGTCATCGATTAGGCCTAGAGGTGAGTTCGTCGTCCCTTCTCCTTTCTTCCTATGTTCTTTGTTTTGCAAAAAATTGCGGATCTTAGTTTTACCCAAGTCGAGCACATCATGTTGCTTCTTTGCCTTGCAACCATGGTGCACGAGGCAAGGAAGGAGATAACCCCTGGTATTTTTCCCATTCTCCCCTTCTGATCCCTTCTCTTTTTCTTTCTCACACGAGGGGCACAATCATCTTTTAGGTGCATTCTTCTTTGTTTTGGGACAAGTCAATGAGTCCTTTGACCCATGAATTGGCCTCAGCCGATTAGGCCATGTCAGCTGGGGCCTGATTCTCTCTCTCATCACCTTTCTTACTTATATTTGATGACGTGTCAACCTGTGGTTGGTCAGTATTGGAAAATCGTATCTTTTGCTCTAGTTGTCCAAAAATTAAGTAAAAATATGTTTTAGAATTGAAAAAAATATGATCTTTCCAATAAAAATATTTTCTAGGTTGGGTTTTTGAGTTTTATCAAAAGGTGTTTTCTAAAAATGAATTTACTACATAAAAATCACAAAAAATACACTTTAATCATAATAACTGCAAAATAGACAAAATTATATGTCTTCTTAATCAGGAGAACCTAACAAGATCAATGGTGATGTTTTCAAAGTGTAAATTGAATTTTTGTGTGAAAATTCCAAAAGCAAGGTTTTCTTTACATTAATTTACATGATAAACCCTAATCAATGTGAATATATTGGAAATAGGAAAGTGGGCTTTGGAATCGATTAAAGTAGTGAAGAAGTAATTGGATCTCTTAAGAAAGTATGTGCTTTCCTTACACCTAAGTTGGGAAAATTTGTAACCCTAACCTAGTTTCCCTAATGAGGCTTCTATAAAACCCTAATTTCTCTATTGATAAATCATTTATTATATTTGCCTCAAAATTCATTTTATTATTTATTTCTTGGGTCTTGTACCCCACTGTCATGTCTATATTTACTTGATTCTTATACTTGCCATAGTTCTTAGCATGTTGATTTTATTAGACTATTAAACTAGTGTAGTGTACTTTTGTACAACCACCCATAGATAGGGCATGTGTAAATTTTCCCTGGGGAATTTGTTAATCTACCCAATATAGAATATGTGTAGGTGATTAGAATGTGTTACTCTCCCTCACCTATTGGTTGAGGTTAGGTAGGTGCCTCAAGCCTACATAGTTTAGGTAGTCAATATTAACCATGCATGCAACCTTCTTACTATTTTTATTATGGCAAGCATCTATTTACTTATGCATCATTCTTTTGATCATCTTCATCTTATGATAAAATCTTAGCCTCTTTTTTCATATAGTTTTCTTTTACTTCTGTCCTTATTCACTATTGACATATACCTTGCTTCATTCTTTTGCCAGGTGCTTTCCCAACCACCCAGGGTTAGATCAAGGTGTTGAACAAGGCCTAGGATCAGAGCTATGCAATAGGAGTGTGAAGGACCATCCTTGGAATAGGATAAGGAGTACATGGCTTTAAGTATGGACCCATCTCGTGAAGTTATTAGAGACAAAGTTGGTGTAGTTTAGATTTCCCTCTATATATATCATCTTTTTGTTGTAAACCGTTTATGGGAGAATGATGATGTACACTTTTATAACATTGAATATAGTCATGAAATTATATTCCGCTACAATACTCTTTGGTCTTTTGTATATCATATAAATAAACACTTGAAAATTTTACACTCATTTCAAAATAGCTTTTGTGTATGTTGGGAATGGAGGTTTGATTCTTTAAATTTTTATTGAAGTGGTGATTTCACACCTTTATAGTCTCCTACTTGGAACTCCAAAGGCCTCCGATGATTATCAGCATACAACTTCTGTGTGTCCTGGGTTGCCTTCAACTGCTGTAAAATCACTTTGATCTTCTTTGTAGCTTGTTGTACAAGTTCAGGACCCAAAAGTTGATACTCACTCGTGTCATACCAACATAATAGAGGTCAAAAATGTCTCTCATACAAATCCTCATAAGGTGTCATATTGATACTCCTCTGATAGCTTTGTTATAGGAAAACTCTATAAAACTGAGGTGGACATCCCAACTGCCCCAAAAATGTAGAACATAAGCTCTTAATAGATCCTCCATTGTCTAAATTGTCCTCTTAATATGTGCATTTGTATGTAGGTGAAATGTTGTGTTGAACCTCAATTGCATACCCATCGTTGTATGCATACGCTCCCAACAACAACTAGTGAATTGAGGACCTCTGTCAGACACTATTGTTAATGGGATACTATTCAAATGTAGTATCTCATCCACATACACTTGTGCCAACTTCTTAGTTGTGTATATTGTCTTCACAGGAAAGAAGTGTATTGACTTGGTCAACCTTTCCACTATCACCCAAATGTAATCATGACCTTTGCGGTCCTAGTAAGACCAACCACAAAGTCCATAGTGATACCATCCCATTTGCACTATAGTATAGGCAATGGTTGCAAAGTCCCTATAGGTTTCTCATTCTAATCTTAATGTGTTGACACGCTGGACACTTTTCCACAAACTTATCTACATCACACTTTAAATCAGGCCATCAATTAAGATCCTTTAGATTGTGTATCTTGGTGATGCTAGGATGCATACCATACATTGAAGAATGAGCCTCTTCAAGAACCACCTTCCTTAGATCATCAACACATGGCACAAATGCCCTGCCATGAAAACAAATTGTCTCACCCTTGGACTCATGGAAGCCATCATGCTTCTCACTACCTAACTCTGACCAGATCTTCCGTATCACAATATCATCCCATTGTGCATCTCTGATCTACTGTGTCAGTGTGGTCTTCACCTATAATTGAGCCAAAAAATATGCTAACAAGGATACTTCCAGCTTCACATTCATTTGAAAAAGAGACACCAACATGTCTTTCTTATCAGACACCAAAGATCACAACTGCGCCTTCTCAACAAAAGATGATGAAGAAAACTTACTGCTCAAAGCATCAGCCACCATGTTCGCCTTCACTAGTACATTTCCTACCTCTAATGTCACTTTTCATAACGTCCATTGCACTAAAAAACCGATGTTGGATACCAAACCATGTTGGTTGTTTAGCACAAATGTCACCATAAATGAAATTTGGCCGACTTAGAAAAGACATGGGTACGACTTTTTCATTAATGTCAGTTGTATTCCAAGAAAACTGATGCCTAAAGTAACCTGCAAAATACAATTGTTTAGGGGAAATATTTGGCTCCAAAAATTTTAAGATGGGCATCGATTTTTGGTAAAACTATGACATACATCATCACACATAATAAATTTTGCCTCCAAAATACTTCTGGTGTCAGTTTCTTATTCATAAAACTAACATTAATTCACATGATAACCATGAAAATTTGCACAATCTATGTCAGTTTTTTGTTAAGAAATTGATGTCTTAGTGTTCACGACACCTCCACGCAAAAATCACCCTCCCAAGTTGCACTCTAGTGTTATTTTTTTCATACGCAATAGATGACTATCACCATTACAGAGGCTGATTTTTTTCATTCGGATTATGGCCTCTTGCATCAGTTTTTTGGAATAAATTGACATTTAAGTCACAATGTGTGTGCCGGTTTTCTTAATGTAACCGATGACTTTAGCCATTACTAAGGCTAATTTTTTTCGTTCGAGTAAAGGCCTCTTGCATTGATTTTTTGGAAAAAACCGACATTTAAGTCACTACGTGCGGTGTTAGTTTTACTCATTTAGCCGGCAACTAATGTCTTATTTGTTGGTTTTTTTACAACTGATGACTATGTCCCACTTAATACCCATGAAATTTCTTTCCCCTTCCCATTCTCTATTTCATTGTTACTCGATGCTAGCTCTAGCAATTTCTAAGCTCGTCGTCACTGCCGACTGAGGTGCTAGTCTGCTCGTCGATGTTGTTGCTAGACGTCACAACCACTGGAGCTTGTTGTGTGTGCCTTTGTTATTGTTGGACATTTCTACCACCGGATCTCACCACCATTGTCGCTGTTGGACCTCCTGAAGATCACCACTGGAGCTAGACACCTAGAGCTTGCTTCCATCATCACTATTGGACCTTGTTGTTGATCATGCTTTCGTTGGACCTTGTTGCTGATCGTGCTATCATTGCCAACATACCAAGGTGATTGTTTCTATATTTAAATTACAATAGTTCCCATTTCTTGCATCCTAAATGTTAATAAGTAGGATTCCTAAATGATGAACTGAAATCTAGGGTTTGTGATACATATGGGATGATGAAATTGAGTTATTCTCTCTATTAAGTTTCATAACTAGTATGAAATGGAGTGGCCAATTATCTTATGTTACCTCTAATAGTGTGTACCTTATTGGTTTTTATTTATAAACAATGTTGCATGATTAATGTATCGGCTATTAGTAACCCAAATCCTATTCTAACCATGTTTTCTAATGAGAAACATGAATTATAGGGTGAATATATAAACTAAATACTTGTACAAACTTACTAAAGTTTGAGAGGAATAGAAAACTTGAATGTGAATTTTAGTATGAACATTCATGAATAAGGATATTGGATGTTATGTGATGCAATGATGATACGGTGTATGCGTATATGTGACTTACGGATTTATAGTTTTGTATTTAAATAGAACAATATGAATTGTAAACCTTGAATTGGACATATATATATATATATGTTGGCCTAGAAACTCGTCCGAGATTTACTCATTATGAGTAAATCTTGGATAGTCCCCAGTTTGAGGTTGTTCTTGAACACTTAATCTCACTTATGATGTAAGTGTATGATGTATATTTGGTTATCAAGATGTTTCATCACCACTTCCACGTTTTTTTCTCTAAGTAAAGAAGATGGTGGACATTTGCCCATGTACATCGGTGTACTTTGAGAACTATTGGGAAATGTTGCCAAAATTTTCGTGAAAAATGAATACACATAATGCACTTACTAGTGAGATTAAGTGTTCAAGAATGGGATAGGTGGTACACACATTCATTATTGAACCCTAAACCCTAATTTGTAAACCATAAACCCTAATTTGTAAACCATAAACCCTAATCTAGCTTACCCTTATCCCTAAATCCAAAATAAAAAAAACCCCTAATCTATCTGTAAATCCTAAACCCTGATCATGTAAACCCTAAATCCTAATACTTGTTTTTTCTTTAATCATGGAATGGATAGATCATGGATGTCTATTCCAAATTGCTACACCCCAGAGTTTATTGCTAGTCTTAACTAGTTTATAAGATTTGCATAGGAACATATAAACAAACTGGATATAGGTTGCAATGTCCATGTAGGTATTGCGGTAACAACTTGAAAGTCAACATTGTTCATGAAATTAAAAGCTATGTCCTTTGCAATGGGATTATATAGGGATATACATAATGGTACTAGATGGAAAGAATCCAATGGTGAGATCAGTAAATGTCGATAACATTACTTGTGTTGAAGAAGAAATTTCTACCAATGATGTTGATGTGAACAAATCGATTCTGACAGACATAGTTGATGTGATGCTACATAGTTGTGGGGTATAGAACACCGATCCACCTTCCTTATTTAGAATCATTGTTCATGATGTTGAGAGCTTTTTTACTTAAGTTGTAAAAAGTTTATGGAGTTGAGCATTGTGTTGAGATTGTATACTCTGAAGACTAACAATAGATGGAGCGACAAAAGCTTCATGTCATTGTTGTCTTTGTTGAAAGAAATTCATCCTGAAGGCAATGAGCTTCCAATCTCAACATACTAAATAAAGAAAATTTTGTGCCCAATGGAAGTGAAGGCTAAGAAGATACATGCATGCCTGACTGACTGTGTGTTATTTCAAAAGGACTATGTCAATTTTAAAGATTGTCCAAAATGTGGGGCATCAAAGTACAAAATGATGACTTCGGGAAGTAAAAAACGGACTCTTCTAACAAGATGATGTGGTACCTAACTATAATACCATGGTTTCAATGCCTGTTTGCCAATCCCATGGATGCGAAGAATTTTAGGTGGCATGCAAACATAAAAAAAACTGATGATGGGATCCTACGACATGCATTTGATTCCTAACAATGGAAGAAGAATGATTTATTGTACCCTCAATTTGGTGAAGAAGTAAGGAATCTAAGACTTGGGCTTTGTACTGATGGAATGAATCCAGACAGCACATTGAGAAGCCAACATAGCACTTGTCCTATTATGATTATTATATGCAATCTTCCTCCCTAGTTGTGTATGAAAAATAAGTACATCATGTTGTTGTTGTTGATATCGGTCCCAACAACCTAGCAATGATATTGATGTTTATCTTGAACCTTTGATTAATGGCTTAAAGAAACTCTGTGGAGAAGGAATGATGACCTATGATGCTTTGCCTAGAGAGACATTTTGTTTGCATGTTATGTTGTTTTGCACTATTAGTGACTTTACAGCATATGGAAATTTGTCTAGACACAGTGTAAAAGGATCCAAAGCATGCCCTATATGTGAACAGAACACTAATTCAATACAATAAAATATGGCGGAAAGATTGTATATCTTGATCATCGAAGGTTTCTATAAAAAGTTTGTCCTTACCGAAGGTTGCGCAAAGTGTTCAATGGATCAAATGATGAACATAGCACCCCTAAACATATATTAGGGGAGTTTATTTATGAAAGAGTAAAAGACTTTGTCAATTCATTCTGTAAGACATTGCAATATACCATTCCCACATAGAGTGACAAATCTTTGTATTAATGTCATTCATGTTGAGAAAAATTTTTGTGATGGCGTCATTGGTAGTCTGTTGAATATACTAGGTAAGACTAAATATGGCATCAAATCTAGAATGGATGTACATGCAATGGGAATAAGGAAAACTTAACAGAAGTAGTTAGCAGTGATGGGAAAGCATATTTACCTCCTGCTTGTTACACGTTTTCTAGAAAGGAGAAAAAACTATTTTTGAGTTCTTTCTTAATGTTAATGAACCACAGGGATACTCTTCCAATATCAGTAGATTGGATCAAAAAAAGATATGAATTTGATAGGTCTTAAATCTCATGATTGTCACAGTCTAATGCAACAAATATTGCCAATGGAAATTTGATCTATACTGCCAAAGCATGTAAGGTTTGTAATCACCAGACTTTGTTTCTTATTCAACACTCTATGCAACAAATTTATTGATCCTTAGAAACTCAATGAGTTACAAATAGAAGTGGTTGTTACCCTATTCCATCTTGAGATGTATTTTACTCCTTCATTATTTGATATCATAGTGCATCTTGTTGTCCATTTGACTTGGGAAGTGAAAATGTTGGGACCAGTTTTCTTGCATTGGATGTATCTTTTTGAATGGTACGTGAGTGTTTTTAAAGGTGTATTTGAAACTGTTATCATTCACAAGGGAGTATTCTTGAGTGTTATGTGTCTAGGGAGGTCATGGATTTTTGTAGTGATTTTCTGAGTTTAATGAAGCTCCTATAAATGACAAAAATATTGAGGACTATTCTGACATAGGGACTTTAGGAGCATGAGTGAAAGTAATCAGTCATGAGTTGTGAGAAGAAGCTCACTTGTATATTTTACACAACATTGATGAAGTGGGTGTTTATATCATCGAACATACCAATTTCATCAAGAAACAATATCCTTGAGCCAATTCAATGTGTCTTGCTAGAGAGCATAACAAGACATTTATTAGGTGGTTTGAAGATAAAGTCTTATGTCAACTCTCTCAAACACCAAATAATGTTGTTGGAAATAGAAAATGCCTCACCTTTAAAACAAAAATGAATGTTATATCTTATGAAGGGTTTGACATAAATGGGTTTTCATATTACACAAAGTGTATATATGAGAAGAGAATCATCTAAAATAGTGGGGTCACCATTCAAGCATCTTCATTGTTTTTTTCTAGTTTGAAGGATAAGAGTCCACCTAAAGCTAAAATGTCATTTTATGTTATCGTTGAATAAATATGGGAGTTTGACTATGTAGATTTCAAAATTTCGGTCTTTAAGTGTAATTGGGTTGATAACACCAAAGGAGTTGTAGTGGATGAATTGGGTTTCACATTACTAGATTTTGAAAAGATCAGTGAGAAGGGTGAACCTTTTATAATGGCATCATAGGAAAAGCATGTATTTTATATGGATTATCATGCAAATGAACAATTTTTTATTGTTCTTCATGGTAAAAGATAGTTCATTGAAAATCATATAGATGAAGAAGAGTATTATGACAAGTATGATGACTCCAGTCCGTTCTCAGTTGGCTTGCCAACACGAACTATTGAAGCTGACGTTGACTTATATGTGCGTGGAGATTAGACCAAGGGAATGTTAATTGATAAATGATCTTAATATTAGATGTATGGTTTAATTTTTTAAATGTTTGATGTGCATTTTATACTCTTATATTTCATTGTTTGACTATTTTTATATGACATTTTTAGATGGTGTCTGACCATGAGTATGATGATTGTGATAATGATTGTCGTGAGGATGAGTAGCATCATGATGTGCACCTTGACACTGGTGTAGGCTGTGTATTATTTTATCAACACTCTATGCATTTTACAATATGTCTATATTGTTGTATTTTCATATTGTTTTATTGCATTTTTAAGTTATATCGTTTTTTGATGTATATGTGTTTTTTGTCAATTTTAGGTTGAAGATGTACACCCTGAGGATCTTGCTCAGCTTGATGAGTAACATAGTAAAAAGGAAAAAATAAGAGGCATCATAAAGATGAACAAGTTGATACAACAAAGGGGTAATGGAAAGAAGTTGGTAATTGAGTTTGATCATGTAGGAAATCTTGTTGGAAAGAATTGTATATCTTTTATGGCATATCTAGGGGTTCTTACTCATAGCCATTGTAGTGTAGAAATAGAATCTTGGCATAAAATTGATAAAAGCAAGAAAGACTTCATAAGGAAAGAACTATGCATGATATATTATCATTTGCAATTCTATTTTTAAAGATATTTATAATTCTATTTTTAAGAATACTCCATTAAGTATATGAACTTTTGTAGAGCATTAAGGACCTGGATGAAAATCTACATCGTAAAAAGGTGACGCAACTTTGTAGGAGGGTATTGTGGAATTATAGGACAACTCTGACAAGACTATACATATGGGACACTAAGAAGAGGAAGAAGTCAGCCACTGAGCAATGGGGCTATCTTGACCCAGAAATGTGGGGGTGTTTGTTGCTATGAAAAATACTGATATATTCAAGGTATTGAGCCTCACTCCCAATTATGAATACATTCTTATGAATTCATTATTTTATCTTGACTTTTATAGTTATCTTTTACTTACCAATTACTATTGAATATTGTTACTAACTAGGCTGAAAGCGATGCTCAAAGAGAAAGGCATGCAAAATAGGTGCACAACCACACGATGGGTCTAGTTGACTATGGACATCTTCTCCAAAAGCTACTGCAAGCATCTTCTTCTCAGCATCCTTCTCATGGAACTGCTAAGTCCTCTACTACTACTCAACCTCTACTTCGCCATGATCTATGGATAGTTGGGAGACAAAACAAATCTAGAGATATACCCAACCCTGCAATTGTTGAGGCGGGTATAAAAATGGTAAAATTAAACTCTTAGAGTAATTAGTATTGATGATTGTTATGTTCTACCTACCAATTACTATTGATGATTATTAGTAGGAGCTCTACGAGCAAAGGAAACAAGGCAAGTTCAACCCCAAGGGCACAAGGGATGAATTGATAGTTTCTCTAGGTAACCCAGAGCATCTTGGGTGTGTTAGGGTTGCAGGAGATGGTGTTGGTATAAGAGCGTTCTTTGAGCCATTAGAGCATAAATGTAAATTTGTCGAAGGGGGGTTCTCAAAATAGGAGGTAAAGAGTTAATTGTAAAGGGAATTCAGGAAGCAATGAGCGAGCATTTATGTTTTCAATCAGTAGCTACCCCGATAGTACATGTGCTGCCATGCTCTTCATATGAGGTGGATCCTCTAACAGAGTTGGTTGGGAGTAATAATGTTGACTCTCCACCTAGCACATCCATTGTAAGTATTTTATGACATATTAGTCTTTCAGAATGGTTTGTATAATATATATAACACTCAATGCAAATTTGTAGAGATTGAGGTTGTGCTTCTTAAATTACAAGAATATGTCATTTATGTGGGTGAATCTTACCCACTCCTTGAAGGTTACATGATTCATGGTTCACCTTTTCCCATCAATGCGGTTTGTGTGTCGTCAAACCTTGTCTATGCCCCTTGGAAGCAGACTCCACTGCCATATGTGCACCCCAACCATGACATGACAGGTGATACATAAGGTGGGATAGTGTTGTGGCCCAAAGTTGGAGTTATCTATACTGATGTATAGTAAATTTACATTGTGTTTGTATCTTTATATACATGACTCCATTGATATAAGATTATATATGTACAAAACATAGCGCCTAAGAAACCCCTTACATCTTGTACTCCACCTCCACCTCCACCTCCCCCTCAAATACATGGTTGGCATGAAAAGGACCTATTCAACTTGATAGAATCTAAATGTAGGGTTTGGCACTATGGATAGGCGAACATGATGTATGGCCACCTATGTTGGATTCTATTAAGGAGGATGTTGTAAGTCAATCTCGTGATACTAGTATATTTCTAAAAGATATTTTGGAGTTGTTTGGTTATGCTTGGTTGAATACATATGTGATAGAACTTTGGATATGGTGAGATTTTATATAGCCATATACCTCATTTTATATATGTCAATCTATTTTCTTATGTATTAATGCATACATGATATATGTTTTGCAGCCACTTACATAGGGTTTGTAAATAATTTTCACTGCCCCATGTGGCATTTCTAATTCCATACTTTATTAGTCGTGTAATTAAAGACCTTGCATCTATTACCTAATATTTATCTACTACATTTCAATATTTCATTAAAATTAAAAAGAGTGTGATGTTAGATCCATACAAAGTTGAGTAAGTTTACTTACTCTTCTTATAATTTTGACTTAATAAATGAAATGTCATTGTGAATTTTGAGTTATATTTCATTTGCCTTCTTATTACTTGGGAGTAAGCATTGGGTGTTATTTGTTATTGTCCTCGTGATGCTAACTATGTATTATCTAGATCCTAAGGGTGACAAAATAGATAGTGGGGGAGATGATTTGAAAAGTGCATTATTCATGTGAGTACATTTTTATATCTATATTTGTTAATATATATTTTACATGACTATTTACTAATTCAATTCAATGTGTTGCATTAATCTTTAGGATGATAAAAGAATTCAAAAAAGTTGGAGGAAAGGTGGACAACAAAAAGAAAGTGATAATTTGGGAGAATGTTAAGGTGATTTTTTTGACTCCAATGCATGTTTATGCCAACTATGCTTTCTTTTATTTATTAATATAGTGTATGTTTAAATTTATAGTGCTTTGTACAAAACAATAGTTGGGAATGTGGATAATACGTGATGTGGTATATGGATATGATTGTCAGATATGCGGTAGTAGACATCATTGAGATATGTAGTGTAATCCATATAAATATATATATATATAGTCTTGATCATCATAAGCATAAAGTCTCATTAGATAATATGAAAATATAAAACTTATTAATTATATATGTCATTATCTTTTTAGGTGTTCAAAACAAAAGACTTCAATATGCAAGAAAAGATAGAATACATAGAAATGCCTTATACGATATAACAACTAGATGAGACACGAGAAAATGGGCAGAATCCTTCGAAAGGGAAGTGAACTTTAAATGTGATTGGGATAAGAAATGACTTTCCAAAGTTTGATGTCATTATTTCTATCTCAAACATGTGGTGCTTATGTTGCAACTTCAAAATTTGATGTGAGTAAATTATTGGTTCATATGTGAATGATGATCTATATACATGTGTGTGAATGTGAAAATGAATGAATGAGTTTTGTATGAATGAATGAATTGTGTTTCTACGTGTCATGAGAATGAAATTGGTGTATATGTAAATGAAGTATCATGTATGTGAATGAATGTGAATATTTATGTTTGAACATGTGATTTAAATGGAATTGGAGAATGAATAGAATTATATGCATATATTATGTTTTCTATTGTAGGTTTGGTGGCATGTTGTTAAGTTGAACTCATAGGATGTTGTGAACTAGAAGTTCAGAACTCCACTTCTAATGTGATGGACTAGATTTTTGTCTTAATTTCAAGGACAAAATTTCTTTTAAGGTGTGTAGGATGTGATGGACCGAACTTTTGGAATCCCTAATTGCCCAATGATATAAGTAAATTCATGTGTGTTTGAGCAATTTTGAGAGTTCTAAATGGTTTGACTAAGCATGAAAGTTATTGGTGTTGGTATTATGATTATGGTCCATATGTTCATGATTTTTTCAAGTATTTAATTGACAAATAAAATAGTTGAGTTTTGGCACCAAATTTGAGTGGAATGTAACTTAAATTGTGATTGAGATATGGTATAAGTTTCATGAAGATTGAAGTAGACACAAAAGGGGGGATCCACTTCCCCATCACCAGTGCTTCTCCACCGTGAGGAGAAGGTGATGACCGAAGGTGCAGCATGGAGATATCCTAATGAGATAAGGTAAATCCTGATGAATCATAACTAGGGTTAAGATGGAGGGAACCTAAAGATGATATGTATGATCTTATCTTAATCAAGTTTAACAAGGATATAGTTGACATTAGGAATATGGTTTAGGTTATCTCTTTTCAAGGTACGCCATTACCTCTTACTTGGCTTATTATACAATATGCTTTTGTTATATGTGTAGTAAAATACTTGGCATATGATATTGGATGAAATGATTGTTCTTGTATGATGTGCTACTTGATTTACCATACTTATTGTTATGAACACATGAAAAATTATATATTTGTTCCATTATATGAAAGTAATATATCTCTTTGGTAAGCATAGTGTTAGTGAGTGATCTATTTCTTTGGTAAGTAGATCACATGCACAATGATCTATCTCTTTGGTAAGTAGATCATAAGGCCTGAATGCATCTATCCCATTGGTAGGAAGATGCATGAGCATATAATGGAAAATGTGCCTAAAATATGAGTTCTCTTTTAGTAACAAATATCTTTGTTCAAGTATATGCTTTTTCTTATATTTATTTATTACTACGAAGTTCTAGTTTTGTCTTATTGCCAAGCTTAGTAATGTGAGGTATATAAAAAGACATGTAGGAATACTCAGTATAATATTCTTGAATATTGTACTAACGTGTACTGCATGTAAAATTTTGTTTAGGTTGTGGACATATGATCTTGAAGATCTAGGGTAGTTGAGAGTTGTGTGGCGAGCTGATGCATAGGTTGACATGTTGTCTTAAGATCTTGTTCTTTAGTGGGAGTACATGTATATATAGAAGGTAATATCAAATGTTGTAATAATTCATTATGTAATTATATCTTGAATGGTGAACATGTGTCGTGGTTTGTTTATTGTTCATGTACATGTGCTATTCTTGTTTTCCTTCTGACTTCCTCTGATTTTCTTCTTCTTAGCCTAGTGTGTGGTGTTTAAATTGGGATGCTTACTGAGGTGATGTTTAAATTTAGATGACACACATCAGATTTAGTTTTAGAAAATCTGGGGACATCACAGGTGGTATTAGAGCATGAACAATAGCAAGCCTGGCATTTGCTCACTATACAACACAAAACTAAAGAACCTTAAACTATAAAAATTTATTAGGGTTAGATTAGTCATCTTTTAGAGACTTGATCTAACCTAACCTTTAGGTTAGAACCTAGTTGTCCGAGAACTAGGTCTAGACTAGTGCTTGTTTTATAGCCAGTCCTAGATGACATTATTTACATATAATGTGGCGATATGGTACGTTACATTACTTGGATATGATATCCATCAAGGGAAGAGAAATCTTAGACATATGGCACCCGTTGTCTAGAGTAGATACACTATTCTAAACCGTGTACTCACCCTTTTCACTAGTTTTCATGGCATTGTACTCTCTACTATGTGTGGGACGATCATTTTTTGGATTTGGTTTTTGATACCAATCGGGTCAAACCTTGGTAGTTTTCTCTGACGCATGTTTTTTGGAGGAAAACTATATATTATTTTATTATATATGTAAGTATTATAAAAATGTTTCCCCACACATGTACGAGTAGGAGGTGGTCATGCAACCTAAGTGAAAGTGAATGACATCAGTCTAGAAGAGAGAGTAGTTCTAGATCAGATGTCTAGAGCCTTGTTAGAATATATGAAGGTTAGAATGAGTTTAAGATGATATGATCTAAGTTTTATATAGTAATACAAGTTGGTTATAATGATAAAGGTTTGTCTTTGAGGAAAGTTCAGATCTGAGGATTTGAGATAAGGTTTTACGATACATGTATATATGCTTTTCTAAGATAAGTTAAGATAAGTTGTGTGTCATCATGAGCCTCAAACTCTTTCACAAAGGAGGACCTCTAGGGTTAGGACCAGTTTTAGGGTTAACTCCAGAGAGAGTGAGACCCAAAGGGAGAAGGTTAGAGAACCTAAACTCTAAGATATAAGAATTATGAAAAATATGTGATATGATATGTCCTAAACTATAATACTCCTAAGTGATTGAGATGAGTTGCTTTATGCATGACTCTGATAGTCTTGTTGAACCCTAGATGTCCTTGGAAGGACCAAACCCTAGAGACAAGAAGAGGCTGGTTATATATGCATATGTGAACATGAATATGAGTACCTACCATCTGGGTGAGGGAGAGAGAGAGTCCCAAGACCCTAGAGGAGGTAACTGTGCAAGTTTGTATAAAGCATCATGCTCGGGTTGGTGGTTCCTTAGAGGACTCTAGTGGTGTACATATAGACAGATTTTTGAGTAAAGATGTATCATGGGTAGAGATCTATGAAGAGAATATCATATCATGGTTTGGTTTGTGTTTATGTGGCTAGAGATTGTAAAGTTATCTACTAGTGCCAATGAGGTAATCCGAGAACCCTAGACTAAAAGAGGGAAGATAAAGTATATCTGTATGAGATAGTCATAGAGCTGAGTTATCTCAGAGAGATTGAGCATGGCACTACCCTCATGATATGGGTTAGGAGAACCTCAATTGGACTAGATGAAGTTTTGATATATGTTTAACAAGCCACTTGTATAAGTTTGTTTAGCAGAACCATGATATAATATATGTAAGGATGTGGTCTAATCTCGAGATGTGATAAATAGACATGATAATATTGGAAAAACTCTAGTGATGCTCTGGCACAGGTCTCTATTAGTTGGCTAGCCATATGTATGAATTATGATAATGTGAATAGTTGTCTAATCTCATTATGAATCTCTAATAGAGGTTACAACCTAATATAAAAGTGAAATGATATCACATTAGTGACATTGGTGTTAATGTCAGCGCTTGGTAAAGATGTTAGACATAGTCAAAAAAAATTAGCACAATGGAATGATGATATAATATGGTTGGTAAATATAGAGATGAATATCTAATAAATTTTACAACTTATATGAAAAGGTGAAATTAGACAATATCAATGAGAACATTAAATGATGTGTTAATGTTAGCGGTTAATAAAGATGTTGAACATAATTTTAAATTCATCACAATGAGATGATGGTGACACAATAATATGATGTAGATGGATAAAGTGGGTTATTTTTGTAAAAAAATCCTTATGAATATGATAAATGTAGTGATGGAACCCTTAATGCTTGTGTAAAATGAGAATGCAAATCCAAAAGAATGAAATATTGATTGACATAACCAAATCATATAAGCATATGCTTGAACCTTGTATGAAGGGATGGTTCTCCATGTATTCTTTCACAATCTCCTAGAAGGTATAGATATAATCATGCAGCTTTGTTTATGTATATGTTGCACATAGAGAGGTTCCCTATATGTGAATGCAGACCTTTTGTTTCCTTTTTGGGGTAAGGGGAAGGCTTAATCTTGAGGATAAAAATTTCTTTTAAGGTGTATATGATGTGATGAATTGGATTTTTGGCTTAATTTTGAGGATAAAATTTCTTATAAGGTGTGTATGATGTGATGGGATGAACTTTTGGAATCCCTAACTGCCCAATGAAATAAGTGAATTCATGTGTTTCTGAGTAATTTTGAGAGTTCCAAATGTTTTGACTAAGCAAGGAAGTTAATTGATGTTGGTATTATGATTATGGTCCATATGTTCATGCCCTTTTAAAGTATTTAATTGAAAAATCAAATAGTTGAGTTTTGGCACCAAATTTGAGTAGAATGTAACTTCAATTGTGAATAAGATATGGTCTAAGTTTCATGAAGATTGGAGTAGACACAAAGGGGGGGATCCACTTCCCCATCACCAGTGCTTCTCCACCGTGAGGAGCAGGTGATGACCAAAGGTGCAGCATGGAGATATCCTAATGAGATAAGGTAAACCCTGATGAATCATAACTAGGGTTAAGATGGTGGGAACCTGAAGATGATATGTATGATCTTGTCTTTATCAGGTTTAACGAGGATATAGTTGACATCAGGAATGTGGTTTAGGTTATCTCTTTTCAAGGTATGCCATTAACTCTTACTTGGTTTATTATACAATAAGCTTGTGTTATATGTGTAGTAAAATACTTGGCATATGATATTGGATGAAATGATTGTTCTTGTATGATATGTTGCTTGATTTACCATACTTACTGCTATGAACACAAGAAGTATAATATATTTGTTCCATTATATGAAAGCAATATATCTTTTTGGTAAGCATAGTGCTAGTGAGTGATCTATCTCTTTGGTAAGCATATCACATGTACAATGATGTATCTCTTTGGTAAGCATAACATAAGGCTTGAATGCATCTATCCCATTGGTAGGCAGATGCACGAGCATATAATGGAAAATGTGCCTAAAATATGTGTTCTCTTTTGGTAACAAATATATTTGTGCAAGTATTTGCTTTTTTCTTATATTTGTATATTACTGCCAAGTTCTAGTTTTATCTTATTGCCAAGCTTAGTGACGAGAGGTATATATAAATACACGTAGGCATACTCAGTACAATATTCTTGAATATTGTGCTGACATGTACCACATGTAATCTTTTGTTTAGGTTGTGGACATATGATCTTGAGGATCCAGTATAGTTGAGAGTTATGTGGCGAGCTGATGTACAGGTGGACATGTTGTCATAAGATCTTGTTGTTTAGTGTTAGTTCATGTATATGTAGAAGTTTGGTGTTCTATATGTAATATCAAATGTTGTAACAACTCTTTATGTAATTATATGTTGAATGGTGAACATGCTTCATGGTTTTTTTATTGTTCATGTGCATGTTCTACTACTATTTTCCTTCTGACTTCCTCTGGTTTTCTTCTTCTTAGCCGAGTGTGTGGTGTTTAAATTGGGATGCTCGCTGAGGTGAGGTTTCAATTTATACAACACACATTAGATTAAGCTTTAGAAAATCTGGAATGTCACATTTGAACTGTAGTTTTTGCATCCTACTGACCAACCAGGCAACGGGTCTATAGGCATGCTATTAAAAAAAAAGCTTAGGCATCGGTTGTAAGAAAAAAACCAAAACTGTGTACCTAAGTTTGAGTAAAATAACCAACATTAAAGGAAAAAACCAAAATTGGATAGCACAACCTCATTGGGTAGCATGTCATAGTCGTCAGTTTTGTAAAATTAACCATCATTGTACATCATATTCATCGGTTATTTAGTTCACAACCAACATTTTATATCATGATAGGTGTTAGTTGTTGCCAAACCGACAATGTAGGGTCCTTTACCAGTTACAAATTTTACTTGGTATGGTTCTTGCGGTGTAGGTTTTTGGAATGAAATTGATGCCTAAGACTCCTATCTATGTCAGTTTCTTATATCCACACAAAACTGAGGTTGGATCTTTGGCTTCGGTTTTGTCATCCCCAAAGAACCAACGTCTTAGACATGTGGTTGTAGTACATCCCACCAAGGTGTTAGTTTATAACCGATGTTATAGGTTTGTTTTAATCGACACTAGAGATACTTTTTGTACTAGTGCTTCCATATATGGTAGTATTTGGTGTAATCATAGTCCTTGTTTAACTCCATCAAGTGTCTTTATCGCATATTCAGCTCCTACATCGAGAAGATGTACTGAAGGTTCTTGTGATCGGTGAAGATCTGACACTTCTTGCCATAAAGGTAGTGTCTCCAAATTTCCGAGGCATGGACCACATGTGAAAGATCCATATCATGTGTCAAGTAGTTCTCCTCATGTTTCTTAAGTTGTCACAAAGAAAATGAAATCACATTCTTGTCGTGCATCAGCACGGAACCCAAACCATTCCTCGACGCATCATAGAGGATGATATAATATTTCCCTTGTTCTAGAAGCACCAACATTGATGCAGTAGTCATTTTCTCCTTCAAAAGTTGGAAAGAACTTTGACACTTGTCATACCAAACAAACGGTACATCTTTCCTCATCAACTTTATTAGGGGTAACACTACTGCACTAAAGTTCTTAATAAACCTTCTGTGGTAGCGTGCTAGACCTAGGAAACTGTGAACCTTCATCGGTCTCTTAGGTTACTCTCATTCTAGTACTGACTCCACTTTCTTTGGGTCCACACAGATGCCTCTAGTAGATATCACATGCCCAAGGAAAGACACCTTCATCCAGAACTCACAATTGGTGAACTTGGTATACAACATGTATTTCTTAACAAAGTCAATGTCTACCATAGATGATGCTCATGTTGTTGTCTATCTCTGGAGTATATCAGTATGTCATCAATGAACATAACCACAAACTAATCAAGATAGGTCCTGAACACCTTTTTCATCAGATCCATGAATGTTTTTGGGTCAATGGTTAGCCCAAATGACATAACCAAAAACTCGTATTGACCATACCAAGTCCTAAAAGCTGACTTGGGTATGTCATCCACCTTGGTCCATAATTGATGGTATCCTAACCTTAGATCTATCTTAGAAAAGACTAAAACACCTCTCAACTGATCAAACAGATCATCTATCCTCAGAAACAGATACTTGTTCTTAATCGTCACTTTGTTCAACTTTTGGTAGTCAATGCACAACCTCATATATTCATCTTTATTCTTAACAAATAGCATGGAATAGCCCCAAGGGAAGTGCTTGGTTTGATGAAACCCTTCGATAGCAACTCTTGCAACTACTTCTTCAAATCATGCATCTTAGTCGTTGCCATCATGTACATCGACTGCATTATTAGTTGTGTACCACGAACCAGATTGATCTCAAATTCAATCTCTCTAGGAGGGGGAACACTAGGGCACTCATCAGGAAACACATCCTCAAACTCACATACAACTGGAACCTTCTTAATACTAGGAATCCTCACCTTGGTATCCATCATGTGTGCCAAGAAATCATTACAACATTGCCTCATCAGCCTCTCGGTTGTCATTACTGACACCATGCATGTTGGAAGAATCTTCCTATCACCTTGGAAGATCCACAAAACATCACTGTCATAGATTGTCACCACCTTAGAACTACATTCCAAGATGACCCAGTACTTCTCCAAGGTATCCATCCCAAGGATCACATCAAATATGTCCATGTCAAGTGGTATAAGGTCCAGTTGAATGCTATGTTCTGAGAAAGAAAGGACATAGGATGGACACACCTCCCGCAACTCAGAGAAACCAACTAGAGGAGTTTCTAAGATAAATATGAGATCTACAACTAATAGGCAAAGAACAACTAGCTATCACTTCTCTAGTGATAAAAGAGTGTGACACATCTGAGTCAACCAAACTAGATATAATTCAAGAAGAAGACATATTAGAATGAAATAACTCCATCTGACCTGTCAAGACCCATCAATTGACCACTCCTTCTGGATGACTCATGGTGTAGAATTGAGTCAGTGCCTATTTTCGCCCCATGTCCTCTGCTAGCCTTCCAATATGATCCTTCATGTGATGTCTGACTACATCCTCTAGCTCCACCACTACTGAACTATCACTATTGTGACCCTTTTTGACTCTGTCTCGGCTATTGTATCACCCCCACATCCCTTAATGGATGAAACAACTTCATATGTCCCTACTGACCACACCTATAGTAGGTCCTCATGTCAAACTGTGGCCTAGATAGCCATGTCACTAATACTAATTACCGCACTATGAGCTCATGGCAATGGAAAGATACGGCCTCTTCCCTTTCTCAGTGACCATTGAGGATGAACAATAGACCTCTACTAGGACTGGGGTGTTGAAAACCTCAGCTTCTTGAAGCCTCTAGAAGACTTCCCATGAAACGAACTCTGTCTCTTCTTACCATTCACTTCATGCTTATCGACAGTTGACTCCTCTATCCGTCTCACAGACTCCACAAATGTTGCAAACATCTCTCTATTCTCCAAAGATGACACCATCATCATCAACTCTGAATTCAAACTCTTCTCAAAATGTCATATCCTCTCCTTATTTGTCGTATCCATATGAGGACAAAACCTCACCAACTCGATGAGCTTGGGCTCATACTCCTTGATCATCATAGATCCCTTTCGGATCTTCTCAAACTGTAAGATCTTCTCATCCAGATACATCTTTGGGAATTATCAGCTCACGAACTCCCGTCAAAACTCTTCCCAAATTATCACTACTCTAGGACTCTTCTCCTCCTCGATGGACCACCAATGACAAGCATTTCCCTTTACCAGATACACCATGTGCTTCATCTTATCATCCTCAGGAATATACAGGATCTTAAAGGCTTTCTCTAGCTCTATCAACAACATATCAGCATCTATTGGGTCCACTGTACCAACATACTCCAACGCTCAACCATGTTGCAGCCTCTCAAAAATCTTCCAAGAACCATGGGATTCTGCATTAGGAGCAACATCCCTTGGTTGTGGTGTGGGTGCTCTATCCACCATATGTGAAATCATAGCCATGAGCTATCCAAACATGGACTGGAAAGCGGGATTGTCCATGGTAGTTGGATCGATCTGAGGCACTTTTGACACTCCATCAACCCTTGCCTACCTCCTCGCACCACCTCCAGGTGCAGCAAGACTACTCTCAGTGTGTTCTTCATATTCTCTAGACATATCTTCTTCTTCTTCTCTTGCATAAGTAGAAGTCGTAATCAGATATACTAGACAACACAAGAATAGACAAAACCCTAGTCCTATGTCCATGTAGACTCAACAAACCTAGATCTCTGATACCAACCTAATTGTGATGACCGACTACCACATGAGTGGGATTACTCAAAACAAAGTTCTAAATTATAAACTAACATCCATATTACAACAAAAAAGGATAAATTAAAATTGACCATGTATAACCATCTCAAGCGGAAACAAATACATCAAGGTTCACAACTTATCACCACATTTATCACATACCATGCCACAAAGTATTACATATCACTATATAGTGTCCATCTTGCAACAAAACTATTACAAAGATAACATATTCACATATACAAGTCATTCATGTACAACCATGGCACATTTCTAAAAACCTCTTATCAATACTATCATCCACAAAACATCCCATCCAGGACCTGAGAGTATAGGAACAATGCAAGGACTCCATACACGACATAAGAAGCATGTCCAACCTTCTGCATTCACTGATCTCCTTGTTGTTCTTCCTCAAATGCACAATCTCTACCATGTTGTGCTCGGCCACCTAAAAGATGTGGAAACCCACGGGGTGAGACCAAACGTCCCATCAAGAGATGTAACTCTCGGCCAACAACTATTATTATAGAAAAATATAGATCAGATTAAGCATAAGGAGCAGATTCAGCTAAATGAGCAAGTAAAATTGATAACGTGGAGTAGGCCGATTAAGAAGCTATAATTGATCAGTAGAACATCATACACTCTTACAAGGAATATGAATAACATGTATAAAAGATAATAGATAAGCAATATTAGAAATAACTCATTGGGTAACATACAATGTGAGTCATGTTTAACCCTGAGTAGATATACTACATGGATGTGTGTAATGCCCGGGCCCACTGCCCAAGGCTCTAGTAGAGTTTCAGGAATGACGACTGGCCCCACAAACCACCACTAGCCTTAACTGCGCACTTTGTCCACACTGACGCGTAAGTCGGGATCAACTTCCCGACTGGTCACCCATCCTAGTACTACTCTGGGCTGAGCACGCTTAACCGTAGAGTTCTTTAGAGATGGGCTCCCGGAAAAGGAGGTGCACCTTGGTGATATGGGTAGTCCAATCATTCCTTTTAAGATCAACTTATCTGAAGCCTCAAATCCTGGGATGTTACAATCTCCCCCACTTAGACTCTTGACGTCCTCGTCAAGTCTCAACTATATGGCCTCATAATCTGACCCCATTTCAGTGCAGACCCCCAATGGCCCATGGACACCCAGCTCCCGTCCACGGCTACCAGCACAAGGGAGGCTCCATCTCGTCTCTACGAATAGCCCTTTCCAACTTGCCTGGACCTCACGGCTCAAGACTGACATGCCACATGCCCATGTGGGCCCCACCTACTGGAGGGATTATGGATCTGATACCATTTGTAACGCCCGGGCCCACTGCCCAAGGCTCTAGTAGAGTTTCAGGAATGACGACTGGCCCCACAAACCACCACTAGCCTTAACTGCGCACTTTGTCCACACTGACGCGCAAGCCAGGATCAACTTCCTGACTGGTCACCCATCCTAGTACTACTCTGGGATGAGCACGCTTAACCGCAGAGTTCTTTAGAGATGGGCTCCCGGAAAAGGAGGTGCACCTTGGTGATATGGGTAGTCCAATCATTCCTTTTAAGATCAACTTATCCGAGGCCTCAAATCCTGGGATGTTACAATGTGTTACGTCTTTTATTAAACCATTGGGAATTTGGGTCGTACCACCCAAATCCCAACCGACCACTACAAAGTGTTATTCAGTTCCTTCCAAGATTAAGGAAGAGCCAGAATCCTTAGACCTTCTTCCCACTTGGTCAGTACGAGTGAACACCACAATGTCATATCAGTCTAATTACAACAAGTGACATATAGTCAAGTTGAAAACACCTAGTTTGCCCTCGATACAAGTCATGACACTAGAGAATAGGCTATACACGCCCTTTCTATCTAAGGCATCCGGTAGTTGGTCCCACTGATACCTTTCACATCACATATACAAACATCTGAGACATGAATGAAGTCATCCTCCATAACATGTAATTTTGGATGCAAGGATATACCCTCATCTTGCACCCCCCCACACACATATTCACTGATATGTGCTTTGAGTTTCCCTTAGGAATTACTTGTTTCACCATCCAGCAAGTCCTGGCACTAAAGATGGATCTACGACATAGGGAACTACATGATTAGGGATTCACTTGATTAGTTATGTCAATTGGGTGAATTAAAGCTACATCATAAAAGTATACATACAAACACTAATTCATTCTAGCAAGCATAACTATAAAACAACTTCGGAAGATATAAAAAGTATGAATTATAAACTTATCACATCATCATGTGATATTATCTCGCTGCCATACAAGATTGTCATCATTATCACATCATCCAATGATAACCATCCCTTATCACATCATTTGAGAATATCACCTCACATTACGCACAAAGATATCGTTAAGGTCATAGACCATTTAGACTGTCCACTCCAAGAACATTGTTAGTACATCATGCCTTATCTAGGCTCATAATCACCACCTTGTGTCATATAAGAGATACCATGGAAATCACAAGCTATGATGTGCATTCGACATGCAACATTAGAGTTACACAAGTAGGAGAGGGAAAATACTTCAATAAATATTAACCACTCAAGCAAGCTAAACATTACATCATGTACTCAAGATTAGGGTTAGATTTTTCATAGTTAACCGATTAGGGTTTCCATTATAGCACTTAACATTATACCCTATAGTTCACCACTTCCCACATTCTTGGAGCACATTAGGCTAAGCATAATTATCACGACTAACCAATAATGTAACCCACAAAGTGTAGCAACCAAATAGGGTGTAACACCTCTAGTGAACACTAGGCATTGGCTGCCCTAGAAACCACTAGGGTTAACCCACCCTAGAGACCACACAACACATTTAACATTGTGACCACAAGACGTCAACCAGGTCATGACCACAACACACCATCATATCTAGAGACCCTCAAATCTATTTCAAACATAGCAACCATAAAGAAAGTGTTCCATGTGTAGAGACCATACATGTAGCAACCACATAGCTCGACAAACATAGTGTTCACAACACCTACTAAACATACGATCACAGAAACAACATCAGGGGATGTAGCGACCAACACACAAAACTCATGTTTAACGACCACAAGACTACTGCATGAGTAGCGACCACAAAAGGAACTACATGCATAGAGACCATAGTGCATGCTAAATGTAGTGACCAAAAAGGAAACATGGTGACCAAAATATATGGTTAACACCAAGAAACTGAAGATTCACTGAGCGGAAAACTTCATGGAAATGGTGATCATCAAAACCCTAAAAAAGACAATCAAAAAGATCAACATAGGAACCAAGATAAGGGTAAGAAAACCAAGCGTCAAACGCATGTATACAAGAGTCAAACCCTCCATCTTCCATATGATAACTAAAGCATAAAAATGGGGATAAAACCAATGATCAATATGTTGCATGTAAGAATCAACAACTCCACCATCACTTAGATCTCAGGTGTAAGAATTTGGGTTTAGGAAAAAGAGTTAATCAATACAATATCACTACATGATAGTAAACCCTAAATAAAGGTATCATCATCCAAGAACTTATAATCACGTTTTAGAGATGAAACAGTAACATGCAAGCAAGATAATATGTAACAAGAGTAGAGGAGAGAGTTATATAACTCACCTTGAGGTGAAGATCCACTCCAAAAGCCAAGAAGCTCTAAGAGAGAGGAGGAAACTGAACCTTGGATCAATTCCACGTCCAAGCAAGATCACCTCAAGAGAAGAAGAGAAAACCAAGGTCAAAGGAAACTCAAAGAAGGGAAGGTACAAAGCCTAGGCCAAAAAAGAAAGGAGAAAGAGGAGATCCTCATCTCACTTAGATACTACCATGGGAGAACCATGGATTTGGCCTCTGTTGGAGTAAAGTTCCTTAATATAGACACCATGGAGAACCATGGTCTTAGCCAAGAGAAGAAAGAGAAGGTAGGGTTTCAATAAAAATAAGTTCAAACGGGATAAACCACTTACCAAGAACAAGGATCAACAAAGGGAGATGCTCCAACCCTTGATCACCACATGCAAGGGTCCGGCCACCTTCTTCAAGATAAAGCACCTCCACTCACACCACCAAGAACAAGGTTCGACTTCAAGCAATAAGTGAGAAAGAAGAGAGAGCTAAAGGGGTCACTTGCATGTAAAAGGAGGGGTATAAATACCCAAGGGTAGGAGAGAGATGAGGGAGATGAAGTTTCAAGATATAAGAGCCACTAGAGATAGTTTTCCCTTCAAAACTAGAACATGCAAGCACTCAAAATGTGTATGCAATAAAGGGTGATAAAAACAAGTCTAGGTAGCAACCACTTGGTCACCCAACCCCTTCGATCAAAGCAAACCAAGGCAACCACATGGTAGTGACAGCTACCCATGTCACCCAAAGAAAATGATCGCTACAACAAAAACACAAGCTCAAAACACATTTGCTCACTAAAAACTAGATCAAATAAAAGCACGACATTCTCTAAATACTCAAACAAGAAAAACACTTTGGTCATTACAGACAAAGGATCACATCAACATGATTGACACCATCAACTCATGCATCCATGCAAACCCTAGTACAACGCACATAATGCCACCTCATCAACCAAGGTCCAATAAGGGGAACCTAAGCATCATTCTCTCTCTCATGATGCCAAAACACAAGAGGCACATCCGACATGTGACAAATTGCAAGATACACCATCAACATGGGTAAATCGCAACTTGGTCCAAAATTAGCACACATATAGCATAACTAGATCAAACATCATGCAAATTGGGCCAAACTAAAAACACGAGTGTGTCATATTTTATTAAGGCGCATCACGTGATTAGATTAAGGTTTTAAGAATCTTATAAAGAAAAGAAAGCAAAATCAAGCACTAAGCTAGGTCACGGGTCAGGAAAGCATATACCAAAGAAATTTCTAGAATGTAAGGTGTTTAGTCACGATGAAGAACATTGTCTATTACCTAAGGAAGAAACAAAGGAGGCTCAAAAAGACAAATCTAACAAAGTATGGATTCTAGTGAATAGCTAATGACCCTATATAGCAATGACCCTATATAGCAGAGGAAAAACTAAGAACTCTACATCTGACAAAGGGAAGACAGTAGAAAACTCTTCAATGGAGTTAGAAAAGACAAGTAGCATCCTATCACGGAGTCGTTTATTACTCTAAGTCCACACTCCTAATGGCTACACAGCCAAAGGTGAGTGGACTATGGTGTCTATCCCTAGAATGGTTCACATAACATATGCATGAATAAAACCACAAACAAGAATAAGATAAGAGACAAGATAGCACATAAAGAAAACTAAACTAGTACCTGACAAGAACTTTTTAGTCCCATATATCGACCCATATGAATTCCATTTGCATGACATTAGATGATCCCCATAGTAAGAGAATTAGATTATATAATAGAGAAAAGGCAACAATCTTATAAAGATTCAAAGTGTACTTGACACCTAAAATCATAAAATGGGTACACATCAGCACAACTGTGTTGAGTACGCTATAAAATACATAAACTCATAGGTTTAGAAACATATATGCTTGACAAAAGTTAATATGATAGCAAGAAAGAAATAAACAGCATTAAAGACTTTCTTATTAACATGAAATCATGTTTAAGGTGCATTTTCATTTTACTTAAACAACAATATAAGGACCACCTTCCTCAAAGGAAGGGTCCGTAAGGGTGCTCAAGATTAGCTAACCCTTTTATCTAAGTGATGGGGCTCAAGACCTAAGTCAATGAGCTTACCCTATTTTCAACATTCCTTGCGCTCCTACCCCGAGAATTCAGGAAGGTACACAAGATTTGTATAATGGACAAGTTCAATTATGTTCAAGGTTTGTTGAACATGTTTCAAGCAAAACGGACATACTAATTAATCATAGGTAACATATAGCTCAAACAAGTATATAAAGCCATGTAGTTTAAGCATACAATCATACAAGCAAGTTTAATACTACTAGTCTGACCAATAGAATGATAAAGTGTACCTTGATTAGAGGACAAGATTAGACATTTTATTAGAAAAGCATAACTAGCAACTTGACTAGATCTTGGCAATTGAGTCATCATAGAGATCCTGACATTACAAATGAGTGCAATTGGATTAATATCAGCATGATTACGTATCATTTAATCATAATTGTGGTGGTTGGATGTAACATACTGAAACTTGGGTTTATTTTTAGTTCAACCCATTTTCAAGCTTTTCATTTCCTTCTTATCCTTCTTGGCCTTTTTCCAAGATTTTCCTATCTTTTCTATCATTTTGCCCTCAATGTTGAAATTGAGTAATATTTAGTGGTTTGGCATATATTTGTTTCACATTGATGCCAACATATGGGTTTATGCACAAACACGTCAATTAGTGTTTTGATTAGTGTCTAAAATGCAAAATTACCACTAACAAGACATAATCGGTAGATTATATTAATTTAGAGTTTTTATGTCATGTTGGGACAAGGAATGAGAAATAATGTGGTATTGAGTTAGCTAATGAGTCTAATAATCATATTTTCCGTTCTCTCTCCTCATATGTAGCAATACAACATAAAAAGGGAATAAAGAGGTGTTGTATGACTCTTGAATTAGTATATGTTGTCTATCTCGAAATTTCACCCAAATATTTAATTAGAAAGTCTTTTCATATTAATTCACATTATTATACATTAATATATATACCGATGGATAATATTGTGTTTAGGGACTAAATCTTGTGAAAAATTGAAATCTAAGTGTATAGCATTATTCTAGACATTAATATTAGCCTATGGTCTAAATTTGAGGTCATTTGGTCAATGTTTGACTCTTCAAATCGATTTTGAAAGGTTTGAATATAGTTTGATCTATAATTGAATTTAATTTAATTTAAATTATATATCACATTAAACCTATAGTCTATGATTTATTACGTTGTCACCTGTTACTCGGTCACTTTTACTCTGGACGTGTGATCCAATGGCTGACACATGACGTGCTAGATCTTACTTCGATCTGACAGCCGAATCATCATCCTCTTCCTCCGACTTTCTCATGGCTCAGAGCCATTTTATAGTAGTCAATTCCTAAGTGGTTTTCTCACTCGTTACTTCATCATTTTAATTGATTCTTTCACCGTTGAATCTCACATTTCCTCACAGTTGGCTTTGACTAACTCTATCCCTTATTTCTCATCCTTCTTGGTGCAGCTCCTCGAGTGCTTGTGCTCTCCAAAACATGAGCCTTGGCTCTTTGGGTTCATCTGTGCACGAGGAAGCATCTCGCATCTTCCCTTGCCCAGGGGAATGTGTTTACTCTCCCCACTTTTTATATATATTGTAGGTTTTTGGGAATGTGTTACTCTCCCTCACCTATTGGTTGAGGTTAGGTAGGTGCCTCATCCATACTTTCGTTATCGTCATCATATTAATATTCATGCACAACTTTATTATTATTTGAATTGGTAGAATTCTTATTTGTTAAATGTCTCATACTGTTGACTCTCCTTAAAATAGTTAAATATTTACTCCATGTATCAATTGTTATCCACACTTTGTGCTTATTCCCCATTTGACTCATACCTTGTTTTTCTCTTGTTGGTTGATCCCAACCACCCAGGTTTAGGATCAGAGTACGCAGCTGGAGCATGGTGGACCAACCTAAGTTTAGGAATAAAGAGTTCATCCTTACTTCTAGACATATCTCTTAAAGTTGATTCTAGGAGATAGATTGATGTAGTTTAGCTTCCCTCTGTCTTAGATCCTTCTGTTGTATATATCATGTACACCCTTTTTGGGATAATTTTGATGTAGTCTTTATGAAATTTAATATAGTCAATGTTTTTTTACATTGCACTGCTATTCATTGTCCTTTTGTTTACCATTATTAATAAAGAGTTTTTTAGCTTTCTTTACAACATGTTATCAGAGCCCATGGTAGTTAGAATCTTGACTATTTCATCTAGTCCCCCTAATTAGAAACATTGCCTTACATAGTTTCCCTTAGTTAAGATGTTCACCCTAGGATTAACCTATATTTTTATGTGATGGTGAAAGGTCAATTTAGCATTATAGAAGTTTCATATTAGAAATATCCTTAGTTAAACTTTAGGTGATGAGCCTGTTAGGTAGCTACTAGGACATAAGTTGAAAGCAAGGGTTCCTAGAAAGGCTTAGGGTCAGGGGGTGGCAATATTTCCCTCCATGCTACAAGCTTGGTATGAGGACTCCTGGATCCATATGACACCAGCCTAGCCTGAGCTGATGCTAATTGTCTAAAATAGCATTCCTTTAGGCAATAGTACCCTTAGACATCTATGTTGGATACCCTTGGAAACCTAATATGATGACTTGGTTACCCAATAAAATTCCCTTATGTCCCATAAGATCCTTATAGGAGCCTTAGATTTTACATATTTGAGTGGACTATCCCTCAAACCTAGACTTTGAGGTGGAAGTGATAGATATTATACATGCTTTAATTAGACTCACTCTTTTACCTCTAGTCTAGTTTAACTTGATAGTCAACCCTTTGGGGGTGGAGTAATAGAACCTCATAGAAAATGGATATGCTGATTTCTAAGACGAAATCCCTTTTTAGGGGATGGAATTCTATAACATATCAAAATCTAGCTACTCTAGAATTTGAAACCCTAACTCCATAGATAAGAGATTAGTGAGCTTACATCATTATAATTGACTAAAACAAGTTATAATTATAACTTAACATGTTGGTTATATACCAATGAATATAAAATAAGTCATCTAATGACACGTTCATATGTTTAAACTCTAACAAATACTCAATGCACATAATATGAGTAACTCACTAATTGTTAATGCATATAATGTTGACCATGTCACCCTAATGATATAATGAGTAAGATAAATGGAACTACCATGTGCTAAGAAAATATAGGTGACATATAATGATCATGTTGTTTTAAACCCTAAGATGTAATCATCTAACCTTTGATATATATATACATGATGACTTTCATGATTCATTAATAACATTAGGTGACGTAATCTAATAACATACTTTGATACACATAAATGGTATGTAGTCACCTAATCATAGATTAATCAAATCATCAATATATGTAATGCATATCACCTTGTTCTCTAATATACATAAATTCCTAATCATAACTTGGTATATGAATAAACTCATTAATATGTAATGTGTTCCATCTTATTTACTAAAATACATATAATGACTCAAATATGATAATGAGTAACTGTAATTACATAAATATGCATGTATGCCTAATGTGGTGTTAAAAGTGCATAATCACTAATAAGAAGTGAATAAATATGAGTGAATGATAAATGATGACATTAATATGAGTATGAAAGGTAATGTGACAATGTGTGATATAGAGATAAGCATGTGACATTATTTGGATAATTGTAGACTTAGTAACAAATTGGATAAATTATCTATTTCATGCAAAATGAAATGATATAGTTCAATTTGGTGATAATATAAGGATAATGAAATCTAAATCCACATTATTTAAAATAATGAGCCAGTATATTAGTGGATATTGAAATATTTAAATAGCATCAAATGATGCTTAAAACTCTTAATGAGATAAATAAGGGAAATATGTATGATTTGTGTGTAATGTTGAGAGTTTTGACAATAATGTGAATATAACATGATACGATTAATAGAATAATAAGGATGATGTAATTTCATAGTGAATATAATGTTGTTAAGCCTAAAATGTTAATTTTGTTGTAAAAACATCTTAATAGTGGAACCATTAGTGCACCATGAGAACCTGACATATGAGTAGAGCATGTGAAGTATCATAAATTAGATGTATTTACCTAGTTGCTAAGTGTTGGGATGTTACGTATTCTCCCTTCCCTCTTGTTGAGATTTTGGTGACGAAATCCTCTTTAAGAGGTGGAGTGTTGTAACATACCAAAACTTGGGTTTATTTGCAATTTAACCCATTTTCAAGGTTTTCATTTCCTTCATATCCTTTTTGGTTTTTTTCCTAAATTTTCCTATCTTTTTCTATCATTTTGTCCTCAATGTTGAAATTGAGTAATATTTAGTGGTTTGGAATATATTTGTTTCACATTGATGCCAACATATGGGTTTATGCACAAATACCCCAATTAGTGTTTTGATTTGAGTGTAAAATGCAAAATGACCACTAATGAGAGTTAATCAATAGATTATATTAATTTAGATTTTATATGGCGTTTTGGGACAAGGAAAGAGAAATAGTGGTATTGAGTTAGTTAATGATTCTAATAATCATATTTTCCTTACTCTCTCCTCCTATGTAGCAATAAAACATAAGAAGGGAATAGAGGTGTTTTATGACTCTTGAATTAGTCTATGTTGTCTATCTCAAAATTTCACCCAAATATTTAATTAGAAAGTCTTTTCATATTAATTCACCCTTTTTATACAGTAATATATATATTAATGGTTAATATTGTGGTTAGGGACCAAATCTTGTGAAAACCTAAAATCTAAGTGTATAGCATTATTCTAGACATTAATATTAGCCTATGCACCAAATTGGAGGTCATTTGGTCAATGTTTCACCCTCATAATCAATTTTCAAAGATTTGAATACAATTTGAACTAGAATTGAATTCAATTTTTATTATATATCGGATTAAATCTATAGTCCACAATTTATGATGTTGTCACGTGTTACTTGGTCATTTTTACTCCAGAGCATGCAATCCAACAGCTGACGCATGACGCGCTAGATCTGACTTTGATTCGACAGATGGATCATCATCCTCTTCCTCTGACTTTCTGATGGCCTAGTGTTGTTTTATAGAAGTCAATTCTCAAGAAATTTTTTCCCTCATTACTCCATCATTTCAATTTATTCTTTCACCATTGAATCCATCATTTTCCGTCATTTAATGTGAGCCATTACTCGTTGTTGGTTTCAACCAAATGAGAAAATGTCCAAATCAGGCTCTCCATGGCCGTGCCACACTGAGTTGTAGAGGGTGCTCCAACTCCCCTCTTGCCTATATAAAGTGATGTTGAGTACCAAGGAGCCTCAGACTTAACTCCTCCTCACTCAATTCACCCCCCCCCCCAACAACCTCAAGATCCCTAACCTATTCGAGGTATATCTCCGGTGGCGGCAACCCAAATCTCACTACCCTGGTCATCTCAACCCAATCGCAACTGTGATGAGAAGCACTAGCACCTCTCCTTCATTTTCCCATTTTCTATTTGACCTTTGGATGTCTCATATGTTGTACCCTATATACATTCATTAGTGCCCTCGTTGGTGCCCTTGCATTTCACTATTTCAGTGCACTTCCACCCGCAGTAGTGCTTGCATTGACGTCACCAAACCTCCAGGATGGTTTTCTAACCTTCGCTTGAAACAATGTGGCAGTGGATTCGAGGTTTTGATCTTTGGTCTCCCTCCCCTATGCGGCCATTGTAGAACTTAGTTACAAGGTTTCTGGGCATGAGGGAACTTGTACCCAGGTTCCCTGTGATTGGGGAGACCTAGGGAACCTGTTCCGAATCTTAGTTTTCAATCAATCTACCTTGGTTGTGATCTGGCTTACTGTGGATCCAACCTCTGGCTTCTCATTGAGCACCACAATCTGAGTGGAACAAACCAGGTAACGAAATGACATTGGTGTCCCTGTACCATCGATCAAATGATTTTGGCTGCATGGATAATTTAGGGTTTTCACCTACATCTTTGATTTATCAACCGCGAGATTCGCTTCATAGTTAAATGACCAAATTTCCCTCATATACTTAATTCAAAGTAACTCACACCTAAGATTGTTTTGTCATTTCACCGGTTATTTACATCGGCTTATTTTCTGATTTGCATGATTGTCAAGCTATAGTTTTCCTATTTTAAGATTGGCCAGTTTAATAAAAGTCATTGTAAATCGATACATTATCAGAAAAATACAAATAAATAGTCGTTGAACAGGGTTTTTCACAAGGAATATGATTTTAGGGTTTTATAGTCATGTTTTTCCTCCCTTGTATGATATTTATTATAAACACGGATTTATTTATATAAAAGTCCTAAATTTTGTAATTAACTCATTTTAACTCCAAATTAGGTAATCAAATATGTTTTATTAATCAGGATAATCTAATTGATCGATTGATCCTAGTTTTGAGTCTTAAATCGAAGGTTTTCTTAGAAAGTCCAAAATTAGGGTTTCTTACACTTTATGTTTTACAAAACCCTAGCACATGTGATATAGATTGTAATTAGGTTAAAGTGGTTTTGGAATCAACTTGGTGGTGAAAGTGATTACTAGAACTCAACTTTGAGGTATGTGCAATCCTATTTATGTATGTGTACGTGCATATGTGCATATGTGACTATGTGCATTTCTTGACCCTTCAGTTGGGTATTTCAAAATCCAACCCTAATATTCTTAATGAGGCATATGCTTAGCCTTTGATCTTTTTATTGCCTTCTTTTGGCACATTTACCTCATTTTTTTCTTGGGGTTTGACCCCTCAACAATATTTCATTTATTTAATCTTCCATATGACTCTTTTTGTAGCATGATGAATTATTGACTATATAGCTAATGTAGTGTACTTATGTACAACCACCCATAGTTGGGCATGTGTTATTTCACCCAGGGGAATGTGTTTACTCTCCATACTTTTATACATTGTAGTTTGTTGGTAGTGTGTTACTCTCCCTCACCTATTGGTTGAGATTAGGTAGGTGCCTCAACCCTACTTTAGTTATCGTAGTCATATTAATATCCATGCATGAAACTTTGTTAATATTTGAATTGGTAGAATTCGTATTTGTCAAATGTCTCATACTCTAAACTCTCCTCAGAATAGTTAAATTTTTACTCCATTCAATCAATTGTTGTTTATACTTGTGCTCCCCATTTGACACATACCTTGTTTCTTCTCTTGGTGGGTGATCCCAACCACCCATGTTTGGGATCAGAGTGTGCAGTAGGAGCATGGTGGGCCAATCTAAGATTAGGAATAAGGAGTTCATCCTTACTTTTGGACCTATCTCTTAAAGTTGTTTCTTGGAGACATATTGGTGTAGTTAGTTTCCCTCTATCTTAGATCCTTATATTGTATATATCATCTACACCCTTTTTGCAAAAACTTTGATGTAGCCCTCATGAAATTGAATATAGTAAATGTTTTTAAATTTTGTTGTTATTCATTGGTCATGTGTTTACCATTATTAGTAAAGGGGTGTTTAGACTTCTTTACATTGGTTGTGTCACCTATAGATCTAGGCATCAAAACCTTCATTATCTCCAACTAGGTCATGCATTATCATAATCATGTTACATAAATAGTCATGAATTCATCTAGAACCTAGAGTGACACATCACAACTATGCTTAGGGGTCAAGAAAATGGTCATTAGATCATTAAATAGGGTTATCATAATATTTGAACTAGCTTAGTCAACATAAGCATCAACATAGTCATACTAGTCACATTAAGTTATAATCATGCAAGAGTGTCACCATTAGAGCATAGATGGGATCTACTTGAGTTAGATGTCATTAACATCACCAAATTATTGATTTAAGATCATTATATGGCAGGAATGATCCTTAGGACAATAGTTTCATAAGAACGTAGACTTAGTTATCAACATGTAGCTAGATTACATTTCAAGGCAAGATTGGGGTGAATAGCCACATAATTGCACAAGAAGGATCCACAAGTTATATCGGGCTATAAGGCATTTGAGGTTACTGATATGGGGTTCACATAAAGGATTTAACTAGCATTATATCAATACATGATCAAGGTGCAAGATTTATCATCAAAGCATTCATGTATGGCATGTTTTAAGGTTCAAATTCAATAATCAAGTCAAATTAGGATGCTAGCATGTACAAGTTTGAATCTTAGTTAAAAACATGCATCAAACTTTACTGATTTAGGTCAAGCATGAGGATTTGAGGCACATTCAACAAGGTTTAGTATTAAAGAAGTAGTCTTCAACATTAAATGCCCATTTTAGGTCATTCATGCAACATTAGATCATTTCAAGTACAAAGATTGGTAAATTTCGAATCTTGATACATAAAGAGGTTTAAGATACTAATATTATACTAATATAAAGATTTGGGGCATAAAGAAGTAAGCTTATGCATACAAAGATAGCATTAAACACCTCAAAAGGAATAGAAAGCATGTATTTTCATATGTGAGTATAGTAATAAGAAAAACTAGGGTATGGAAGTATTTTTAGTGAAAAGATCACATTTTTTATCAAAAACCATATATTATAGGTGTCATTTGGCAAGGGAGTCATGAGATACGAATTTTCAAAATTTCACCTTAAAATAGTAGATTTGGGTCGTTGATTGTTGATTTGAGGGCTAAGAAGAGGCCACAAAGTCTAGATGTTCCTCCTCTTCTAGGCTCATTACTAGTTGATTTGCGCTCAAAGGCCCAATGCTACACGTGGTCTGCGACCTAGCCCAGCATGCTTCTGAGACCCCTAACCTTGCTTAAATGAATGAACATGCTAAATTACCATAATTTAATTCTTATAACCATAATATAACCTAGTGATATGCTTTTTTATCTTGTGAAAAGCTTAAGTGTCAAATTTGGTCCAATTTGGACATTGTTTGTGCAAGCTATACAATTTTATGCACATTTTGGACTTTTATGCAATTTACCCAATTGAGAGGTTTTACTTGCAATTTGTCACATGCATTATGTTCCTTAGATTTTATTGTATCATTATTTATCTTGGAGCCATGGGGCACCTAGTTGAACCTTGGTTTGAAGGTGTTTTCTTCAAGGGTATTTTAGGGTTTAACCGTTCATGCATGAGCTACATTTAGGAGCTATCAACCAATGGTTTATTTGTTTGGCTTAGAAATTCAATATATGGTGCCTAAGAAGGTCTCCATGAATGGTGGGGCATCTGCTTGTGTGGTTGTTTGTATATCCTTGATAGTTTAAGGCCATGGACACATGGGGAGCTACATGCACACCTCATGCTTCTTCTCTACCTTATCCTTCAAGCTTTATATATCTATTCCTGAAGCTCCCAAATGAAACAATTTCTCTCTACCACATCCCTCCTACTAAGAGCATCATCCTTCCTCTATTTGTCCATGGAGCTACTGTCCAATGAAGAAGAAGGTGTGGATCTTCTTGGTAGAAGCATCTAGGGTTACAATTTGCTTCTTTTAGGGTTTCTAAAGCTCCTTCTTAGTGATTTTGACCTAAACAAGTCAGTATCCCCTTCTTTCCTTTGTTTCTTTCTCTTTTCTTCTTCCTCCTACCTTTCTTCTGGTTGAAATCTTGTTGTTCCATGGTAGAAGTTGCTCTAGAACTCAAGAATCTACCTTTCTTACTTCTTCTTCTAGGGCTTTTCTTCCTTGTGGAGAAGGGTGCCTACTTGGCCGAATTCATATCTATATTTTGGGTTTTCTTGCCTTCTTTTCTCGATTTTATTTCTTCTAGAAGTCTTTTCTTCTCAAAAAAGGTGAGTTTTATAGCCTTCTTTACTTATATTGCTTACTATAAGCTTGTTATGTCATGTTCTTGCCTAAAAATAGTGATTTAAGCGTTAAGAAGCTAAGCTTGTTTCGAATTTTAATTTTTATGGTGTTTCCTGTTTTGTTTCCAGTTATAGATGAACCTATAATCATTTTCATGTTCTTCCTAACGAAGAAGAAGACTTATTTCAGGTTGGTATCACCACCTATGGTGCTAAGAACCTATCAACCGATGGTCCATATTAGGGTTTCCAGGTAGTTTTCTTCTCTAAACACATGACTCGATGGTGTGGTCTTCATGACAACCGAAGGTTGTGACCAAGGGTGATGAACGGTGGTGTGAACTGATAGTCACACCTTAGGTCAGTGTTGGGCTCTCTTGGAACCTCAATGAGCCATGGTTTTATTCTCTAATGATGCTATCAATCAATGATGACATTAGCTTAATATCAGATGGTGTTAAATGAATATAGTGTTGATCCTATCAATCGATGGTGACCTAATATGTCACATTCAATGGTAGATCAGGTCATCACAAGTAATGGTGAGTCAAGGCTTTAGATTTAGCTTCAGTTAATCCCTAAACCAATAATTTCTTTGTTTAATTGATCTAATGGTTAGACCTATACTCCAATTAATGGTTTTGAGATATGAACCTGATCCTAATGGTTAGGATCGAACACTTCTTCATGTAATAGTTTTGATTAACGGAATTGATCTAGTGGTTGATATTACATGCTTCAACATCCAATGGTTGGGATTGAAACCTATAGTATTACATGTGAGTTCTAACAATCTGAATTTGATGGTTTCGCTCATGTGATCAATTTAAGGAGCTTGATTCTTGACATTATGACTTGCTTAAAACATACAAATGATGATGGTCATTTTAACCCAACAATATATGGTGACCCTTTAGTGCTATTAAATAAGGGATGTTTAGAGTTTAATAATGACTCTTTATAGGTTACAACTCAATGGATTTATATATGGTTTGTTAAGGTGTTTACTTATGTAAATAATCAATGGTCTTACCTTTTCAAGTTCTAATAGTTTTGGGTGATGTTGTGGTATGGTGATATGGTTTGAATAATGATGGAACCAATGGAGGGTTACCCTTAATAAGGTATTCTTACCTTTGCACTCATATGAATAGAAGGGATAATGACTATATTGTGTTGATATGTAACCCTAATGAGGTATAGATTGTTACACCTAGTCTTAATGTAACCAAATATGGGTAAGTGGTTATGAATAGTCCTTGAATGATGACCACAATCATGGAGTACTCTCTTTTGTATTTGAACCCCAGTATACTATAACCTAATGGTTACACCTTGAGATATGTGTGGATCCATACTTGAGAATAGTATGGAATGTGATGTTGATGTTGTGCCTTATGCATCCAAGATTATATACGGATGCTATGGGTTAAGGTTTGTGAATGAATGTTGAACTATAACTTTAATGTAACCTACTTTGAAAAATCTAACCCTAACCAAAGTAGAGAATGGTGGTTAATCATGTTATCTTTCTTTTAATGATTAATATAATGATGGAATGTCCTTCCTAGTGAATGATTGAAATTCTAATGTGTGAACTAGTGGTCATCATAGCTTCATGATTTATGTTTTCTTATAATAAACTTGTACAATATAAGTATTATGATGACCAATAATATAGCTTCCTTATATGATATATTAATAAAGGAATGCTCTTAAATGTTAAGATAACCTTTCAATGTTATATTGCAAACATATTTTAGTTATTAAATGAAATATCATGATGATCTCGTGCATCACATGTGTGGTGATGTTTGTTGAGCCTTGTTATAAGGCATGGAAAGATAATAATGAACTTTTTGGGAATGATGTGATTGTCTTCATGACCTTTGGGCATCTTTGAGCCCTGAATGAGGTGTAATCCACTTATGATGACAAGGGTTGATACCCTGAGATATTGTGAAGGATTTATATCCTATGATAGTGTGATGACAAGTGTGGTCTCTTGAATGGAAATAAATAGTACCATGTGATGATGATGTGAGATCAAGTATAATCTTTTGATTGATAGGTGAATAGTGTCATGTGATGTTGAGATGAGAAATTATGTCTCATGCATTTTATATCTTCTGAGGTTTTCTAAAGATGAGTTAGGGTTTGTTTGTCCATTTGTTTGATGCAGCCATAATTCACCCAATTGGAGATAACCAATCAAATGAAACCCTAATCATGTAGTGCCCTATTTTATAGAACCATCTTCAGTGTCAGAATTTTCTAGACGGTGAAATCAATATTCCTAAGGGAAACTCGAAGGGCATACTATTGAGTATGTGGGGTGCTTGTCATCCTGACACCAAGTGTTTCGGGAGGATGGTTGCGGTCATACCTAGCCCACTTTTTGAGAAAAACTGTGGTCGGGTCTCTATGATTATAAAATGATGCGATTAGAGGACAAATGCAGTTGTAACTCATTGATTGGATTTGAATACCCTGGATGCTAGCATAGTGACCTGTAATGGGCCAGTTACAGGACTATATGTCATTGTTTTGCAGTTTGACTATATGTCACTGCGGTGCAGACTCATGCTGACTGAGTATGGAGAAGATCTTGGAGTATGGATCTTCCTAGATCTTATATGGAACTGATTGTGACCAAGCGGTGGTCAGTTGGACTTTGAGTGGTACGACTCAAACTCCCCAGAGTGTAATGAAAGATGTAAGACAATCATGTAGCTTATCTGTTTAGAGTTATACACGACGCTTCATATTGGATCATAACCCTTGTTTGATTTGTTTTCATTGAGATCATGTATGGTACATTAAGAGATGATAGATATGATTATTTTGTAGTTATTTTCATGTTACAAACATGCTTATGTTGTCAGATGTACTGACACTGATAGTTAAGATGATGCTCCTAGCTATGTGTAATATTGCTATCCATCATGCCTATGTAATTAGAAATGCTTAAACTGCTAATCATGCCTATGCAATTAATTGTGCTATGATGTTAGTTCTACTTATGATATAGATTTGTTCCCTTTATTTGACATGCCAATATTGATAACCATGTTATGTTACTAAACACATTCATGATGTCAGGGATGCTTATGCTACTAGATTGCTTATGCTGTTAGCAAGTCATATGATGATAATCAAGTTAATTGTGATGATTGTTATTAGATGCAATTTGATGAAATTTGAGTAGATATCTATACAAAGAAATGGATTTATCTGTTACCTATATATACATTGATAATCACACTTGTTGCTAAGAATATTTGCTTAATTTGTTTAGCATACTTGAACTATTCAATATGTTCAGTTGATTATTAAATACTCCAACTGCTCAGTTATTTACTATTTAATCTAATGTAATCAATATCTATTGGAGAGAGTTATATCTCTCATTGGGACTGGGTCTCACCTCATGGGTCACCACATCTTTTTAGGTGATCGGCAATAGCAGCAGTAGAATCATAGTAGAAAGGGAAACTAAGGTGATGAACCCTAGAAATGGTAGCTTAGTGTCTAGTGTGTTCTAGATTCATCCCTATACTCTTAGATCTGGGTGAAAAGTTTATATATGATGTTTTGATTTAATCGAACTTTCAACAGTTGTTGATGCTTGTATATGTGAAATATATGGGTAGTGTTCCTTTATAAAGTTTATATTGTAGTTGAGGCTTCATGGTAGTTGTAAAGAATTTTGAGCATTATGTAAATGTTCCTGAGGAATTGGGAAATGTTGCAATCGGTATTAATTTACCCTATTTTCTAGGTTTGTGTTTAATTAATGAGTATTCGTGTTTTGATTTTTGAGTAATCTCATTTAGTGTAACGGGTTCTCACAAGTTGGTATCAGACCTTTAGGTTCACTAAGTCTATAGGGGCACTAGGAATGAGGACTAGGATGATGTCTAAGTTAGGAATATGACATAAAAACATGGTGCATACTGCCTAATCTCAGTACTTGGATGCCCTAGCCAGGTATTCATGTATTGAAGAAAAGGTAAGTATGGAACTCATAGATTGTTATCTTTTTTATTACTCTGATCAAGTACTCATTTTGATACAATCTAAAGAGCATAACAAATTAGAAATCATGGTGCATATATCTCAATCTCACCCTAAATAAGATAAGAATACATCATAACCTATCAAAACTTGGATATTTGGTAACTATAAGAGAAAGATACAACACCATGAAACCTAAATCTGAATGTAGATAATCTAAAGAGGAGTTTTGAAGATGTAATTTGATAATATAATAAAGTAAAAGATCGATAAGTTTGTCCTAATAAAGTGATTCAAGGTATGAAATTCACATAATATGGAGAGGATTCCTGTGATAAGTATAATATGAGAAGATGAATGAGAACAATGGTAGATGAATAAAGTGGAAATTGAGTTAATTTTAGATCAACCTATGTGTGTAAGAAGTTCTAATGTAAAATCTTCATGACATGTGAAATAAAAAAAAGGAAGATGATCCCTGTATAATGAAGAAAATGTTGAATATGATGATCTATTCATTGATAATTGGTTGAGAAACATGATAATATGAAAGGACATACATATGACTGATGAAGAGTTAATGAGAAAAGAGAAATGAGATGTGATAATCTTAATAATTCATATGCTAGTTGAAAGGAATACAAGCTATAAGAGGTAAAATGATACATAAAAAGTGTAACCTTCATGGGAAAAATAGAATTAGTTACCCTTTTGCTATGACCCCTGGACAATGTTGTTGTGATGAGGGAAGTGTGTTTCCTTTAATTTTTCTTCTTTTTGAGGCATAGCCTTCAAGTGGATCTCATTCCACTTGGTATGTGTGGATTCGGTGCAATCCAGCAATGGACATCTTCATATGATGTGTGGTTGCCTTGGAATATAGTTCCAAAATCTTTATGTTTTACAATGAGCATGCTTTTTGAGCCTTCTAAGAGTTAGGGGGATTCCTCCTATATGTTCTTAGCCAGTTATGATGTTGAGGAAGTGGATGAGACTAGGGTATGAGTTCTTTATAACACATGTGGTGGATACCAAGGTAATGAATCCTAGTATCCAGAGTGTAGTAGTTATATATGAGTTAAACATATCTATTAGATGAGCTATCTAGTATTCTTGTTCGATAGAGAGAAATAGTTGATGTTGATCCTCCAAGTGTTTTTTGGGAAAATAAGAGTGATTATATAATGTTATGTATGGTCTATTTATGGTTGGGCAAGACCACTATCAAGGATAGATGGTTTGTTGATCAACAAACATGTATTACCGTGTTCCTTTAAAATAAACCTAGGATCAGAATATCAATGGATAAAATTTAGAGTGGGTGCATAAGTTACATGACCATGATGAGTTTAGGGTTATATCATTTACACTAACCAATGTATCAATAGCATTCATAAATAGTAGGAACAAAGTAATCAGGTTATGTCTCATAAGTTGTGACAAGCTTTGAATGATGACATCTCAAAGTATTTCAGAGATGGTCAGTAGCATGGTTAACATCTTTGCTAAATCTTAAGAATGTTGAAGCAACTATAATCATGCGTGACAAATTTAGTAAGAGTGAGTTGGGGGTTAACTAGTGTACCCTCTTGGAGGTATGGTATATCTGCTAAGTGGGTTGTGGGAATCCTAGTAAGATGAAGACTGTGTTGTTACCCTACCCCTAACAAGGCCAACAAGGAATTTATATTTGTTATTGGTTGCAAAAAAGTGTGTGATTCTTCAACTAGACTGATTTCCAATCCATCATTACAATGATTGAAGAATCTTCTAAGAACATATGCCTTAGAGTTCTTGATAATTAGGGGATACCCATCTGATTGATTGAGTTGCTAATTACAACAATCATTAAAGGAACATAGAGATGAAACCTTGTAAAGTTACTTATGCTAAGAGATACATGATTCTTTATGTTTGGCAAGAGCCAACAAGTATGTCCTATTATGTTTGGTACAACAAATAGTATAGTCCAGGATGACAATTAAAGTCCCAAGTTGGAAGGTACTACTAGACATGTACAAGTGGCACAATAGTTCTTATGTTAAACCAAGGTGATACATGCAAGAGTTGAGGGAGAAGAATATGTCTTCTATGAAAATTATGTGACATCACCATGTGACGAAAGTAACCATTTGTAAGATTGAGGATGATGTGCATGAGAAGTGTCCATCTATGTCTACATCGGATTTCAGGGGCGAAATCCCTGTTAGGGGTTTATGGTTGTGAGACCCCTAACCTTGCTTAAATGGTTGAACATGATTAATTACCATAATATAATTCTTATAACCCTAATATAAAATTGTATATGCTTTTTTATCATGTGACAAGCTTAAGTTTCAAATTTGGTCCAATTTGGACATTGTTAGTGCAAGTTATGCAATTTTGTGCACATTTTGGACTTTCATGCAATTTACCCAATTGAGAGGTTTTACTTGCAATTTTTCACATTCATTGTGATCCTAAGATGTTATCTTATCATTATTGAGCTTTTTTAGCCATGGTCTGCCTAGTTGAACCTTTGTTTAGATGTGTTTTCTTTAAGGGTATTTTAGGGTTTACCCCTTTGTAGATGAGCTGCCATTAGGAGCTATCAACCAATGGTTTATTTGTTTGGCTTGAAAATTCAACAAACGCTGCCTAAGAAGGTCTCCATGAATGGTGGGGCAGCTTCTTGTGTGGTTTCTTGTATATCCTTAATTATTTAAGGCCATGGACACATGGGGAGCTACTTGTACACCTCATGCTTCTTCTCTACCCTATCCTCCAAGATTTATATATCTATCATTAAGTTCCCAAACAAAACTTTTGCTCTCTACCACTTCCCTCCTTCTAAGAGTGTTTTCCTTCCTCTATCTAACTGTGGAGCTGCTATCTGAGGAAGAAGAAGGTGTGGATCTTCTTAATAGAAACATCTAGGGTTACAATTTGCTTCCTTTAGGGTTTCTAAAGCTCCTTCTTGGTTATTTTGACCTAAACAAAAAAGTATACCCTTATTTACTCTATTTATTTCTCTTTTCTTCTTCATCCTACCTTTGTCTAGGTTGAAACCGTGTTGTTCCATGGTAGAAGAAGTCCTTTCTTTTCAATAGAGGTGGTTTTTATAACCCTCTTTACTTATATTGCTTGTTATAAGCTTGCTAGCTCAAGTTCTTACTTAAAAATGGTGATTCAAGCATTAACAAGCAAAACTTGTTTGGGATTTCGATTTTTATGGTGTATCCTATTTTGTTTCCAGTTATAGATGAACCTGTAATCATGTGCACATTCTTCCAAAGGAAGGATATTACTTATTTCAGGTTGGTATCACCACCTATGGTGCTAAGCACCTATCAACCGATGGTCCATATTAGGGTTTCCAAGTTGTTTTCTTCTCTAAACACATGACCTGATGGTGTGGTCTTCATGACAACTGAAGGTGGTGACCAAGTGTTACACCCACATCCCACAATTACCACTAATCATGAGATTAGGGCATAATTTTGAGGATTATACTTAATACAAAGTTCACTCGCAACTATTTTTTTCCTTTATTTCAAACTCTTTGTTATCTCACATTCAATCACATAAACAAACTTTACAAAGGAAGTAAACCTTGACTAATCAAATATGATATCAACATTAATGATACACATCCATACATTCATTTTGTTCCTCACACTTCTATGTACATACAACACGAAAACCAGATGTATACTCTATCATTAAGGAAACTAAGATACAAATCATCATTTATAATTCTCTCTCAACTCTATACAAGGACCAAGAGTGAAAGAGACCGACTGAACTTAACTCCTATGGAAGAACTACATTGATGCAATGACATCTTCAGTCCATGAGTTATCCCTAAAAATTATTAGTAGAGGGGTGAGCCTACTCACTCCGTGAATGAGTACTTCAAAGAAATAGTCTAAAGCACTGATATAATTATAGATATATCGTTTTGCAACTGATATCAATTAGAACAGCAGTAAACTATAAATAAACTAATCATTCACAAACATAAATATGTCAAAATACGTACTCTAGACATCTACATGAGTGAATCAATATATGAACATGCTTGATTAACCACAAATAAAACTAATAATCTAGAAACATACAAAAAATAATTGAATAACTGCACACACTTGGTTAACCTCGCATTCATCTTATTATGCATCAGTAGTAATATACAAATATCTAAACATTTTTCTCATTATTCTCTTTGTAATCTTTCATTAACTTTGACTTGACCTGACTAATGAACTGACTACTACTATGTTGGCCAACTAAACATAACGGACTGATCTGACTATTGTAATCTTTATCTGAACTCAATTGAACTCAATTGACTTTTCTTTTTACTTTTCTCGTGAACTCACTTGGATTGTACCATACAAGCAAAAGCCACTACTGCATGACTTATTGTACCAGTCGTAAGGTAAACCCAGGACCTTAAGACTACTAGTAACTACCTCAGTCTGTAGTGAGGTTGCCACATCTGGCCTAACGGAGGCTAAATAGCATCCATAAACTATGGCCCCTTGTCCTGGGTACTCAGGAGGGGTACCTCTAGGCTAAAAATCCTCAACTCTACAAAATGTGGTTCCACTAGGGCTGAAATGCAAAATGGAGTAACTTCCAGAAGGAGTAGGTCCACAAGGGTTGTATACTTCAACTGGTGGATACCATTGGATCTCCAATTATTATTTGATACCCCAACTACTAAAATAGTACCACCAGGTACTCTGGTTATTGTTGGGTACTATGATACTAAACTAAAGTACAATTGATACCCAATTAGTTGATGTTAGATACTCAGTTCCAGGCTACTTCTTCCGATATCTGATAGTCCATAGCCTATTTCACCCATCCTGATACAGACCTCTAGGGAGGGTTCTATGGTGTTCAGGGCATCTACTATTACTATTGTAATTTTACTGACTACTTGAGCTATTGGACATAATTCATTGATGGTACTTAGTTGAATGCATAACATATTGGCTACCCTTATCTTAAGGTTTCTCATTTCTTATATGTTTAACATACGAATTAACCTTCTCTCAGGGTATCTCATTTCTCATGCACATAGAAGAATTCTCATATGTTCAAATAGATACCATGTCTAATAATATAAACATTTACATTCAACATTTATCAAATTCATGCATGATGTCAATGACATCCCTATCTAGGGAAATGCCTTCTTAAATTACCATAACAACTTATGCATTTCATGTCAATTAACTCAGTTAGAGATTTTTGCATCAAAAATCAAAATGTGTATGCATATAAAATGATATTCAACTAGAAACTCGAATTATCACATAACTAATTTCAATCAGTCATGCATATGAAACCTTGGTATGAATTTAACAAGGGTTTCCAAGATATTCATTAAAATAGCATGCATCAAGAATAACCTTAAATAAATGAATATATAACAATAAAAGAATCACATCAGTTGAATTCATGAATCTATTTGCAAACTTCCAACTTTCCATTCATTTAGAGTTTCGCCCTCTTTACTGATATATCAAGCAAACATTGATATCATCAAATGAAATACAAGATCTTATCTGAAATATATGCAATACACATTCAGATAAAACAATCATTTGTAACCAAGGAGATTCAACTAGACAAACCACTTTATTCAATTATACAACAATTTTTGTCATAGCTGAAAACCCTAGATTTCATTATTTTCATATAAACTCTACAATTATTTTAGGAATTCTCATTTAGATAATTTGTATATATTTATAGTATGATTTATCAATTTGAATCCATCAAAATAGAGAAATAATCTATTTCATATCATCTTGCAAAAGCTAGGTCAAAAGGGCAGTTTAGGGTTTGTAGTCACATACAAAACAAGTAAAGAGTATTGATCATTTAACTCATTTTTGTGCAATATACTGTTTAAAGAAAGTACCCACTCACCCTAAGGTGTAAAAACACCTTTAAAATACAAACCATCTCTGAAAATCTCAAACTCATATCAAAATCCTAGCAAATCACCAGATTCTTCTTACTTTCAACTCGGAAACCATAGAAATGAGGGATTATAAAGAAAGAGTGAGAAAAGGGGGATATTTGATACCATTTTGAATCAAATCAAAGGAGGGATAGAATATTCACATATGAGAGAAGATTCACCATGAAAGGCTATGCAAAGAAGCTAAACTTACTTGATACCATCATATCTCGAATAGAGAACCCTAGATCAACAATTCCACCACTTTCTTCTCTCAAACCCTAACTCTCCCTCTCTCTCTAGGATTTCATTTCTATGGAATGGATCACGAAATATAATAGCTCCTTGGGTGATAGCTTGCTCATATAGAGCAATTTAGGTTTTTGGGTAATTTACACATTAACCCCTCACTGTATTTTTTCTTATTTTAGCATATTTTTCTGTTATAAAAAGCTACTGTAATTCATTTATTTCAGAGGTCATACATCCTCCAACAATTGTGAAACTTTATCATGCTTTATATCAAGGATTTATATGTAGTAACAATGATTTCTTTGTTCAATTGATCTAATGGTTAGACCTATACTCCAATTAATGGTTTTGAGATATGAACCTGATCCAAATGGTTAGGTTCTAACACTTCTCCATCTAATAGTTTCGATTAATGGACTTGATCAAATGCTTGATATTATATGCTTCAACATCCAATGGTTGGGATTGAAACCTATAGTATTACATGTGAGTTCTTACAATCTGAATTTGATGGTTTTCCTCATGTGATCATTTTAAGGCGTTTGATTCTTGACATGATGACTTGCTTAAAATATACAACTGATGATGGGTTTTAACCCAACAATATATGGTGGCCCTTTTGTGTTATTAAATAAGGGATGTTTAGAGTTTAATAGTGACTCTTTATAGATCACAACTCGGTGGCTTTACATATGGTTTGTTAAGGTGTTTACTTATGTGAATAGCCAATGGTGTTACCTTTTCAACATCCAATGGTTATGGGTGATGTTGTGGTATGGTGATATGGGTTGAATAATGATGGAACCAATGGAGGGTTACCCTTAATAAGGTATTCTTACCTTTGCACTCGTATTAATAGAAGGGATAATAACCATATTGTGTTGATATGTAACCCTAATGAGGTATAGCTTGTTATACCTAGTCTAAATGTAACCAAATGTTGGTTAGTGGTTATGAATAGTCCTTGAATGATGAATACAATCATGGAGTACTCTATTTTGTGGTTGAGCCCTAGTATACTATAACCTAATGGTTACACCTTGAGATATGTGTGGATCCATACTTGAGAATAGTATGGAATGTGATGTTGATGTTGTGCCTTATGCATCTAAGATTATATAGGAATGCTATGGGTTAAGGTTTGTGAATGAATGTTGAACTATAACTTTAATGTAACCTACATTGCAAAACCTAACCCTAGTGGAAGTGTAGAATGATGGTTAATCATGTTATCTTTCTTTAAATGATTAATATAATGATGGAATATCCTTCCTAATGAATGATTGAAATTCTAATCTGTTAACTAATAGTCAACATAGCTTCATGATTTATGCTTTCTTATACTAAACTTGTACAATATAAGTATTATGATGACCAATCATATAGCTTCCTTATATGTGATATAATAAAGGAATGCTCTTAAATGCTAAGATAACCCTACAATTTTATCCCGTAAACATCTTTTAGTTATTAAATGAAATATTATGTTGAGTCTCTGCATCACATGTGTGGTGATCTTTATTGAGCCTTGTTATAAGGCATGCAAGATAATGATGAACTTGTAGGGAATGATGTGATGGTCTTAATGACCTTTGGGAATGGTTGAGCCATGAATGAGGTGTAATGCTCTTATGATGATAATAGTTGATACCATGTCATATTGTGAAGGATTTATATCTTGCAATAGTGTGATGACAAGTGTGGTCTCTTGAATGGTAATGAATAGTACTATGTGATGATGATGTGATGACAAGTGTAGTCTTTTGATTGATAGGTGAATAGTGCCCAATGATGTTGAGATGAGATATTATGTCGCATAGATTTTATATTTTTTTTGAAGTTGTTATATAGCAATGTTTTTTAGAGATGAATTAGGGTTTATTTATCCACTTGTTTGATGCAGCCTTAATTCACCCAATTGGAGATAACCAATCAAGTGAAACTCTAATCATGTAGTGCCTTGGGACATAGAACCATCTTCAGTGTCAGAACTTGTTGGATGGTGAAACAAGTATTCCTACAGTAATTTTGAAGTGCATACTGTTGAGTATGCGGGGTACTTGTCATCCTGACACCAAGTGTTTCGGGAGGATGGTTGCGGTCATACCTAGCCCACTTTTCAAGAATGACTATGGTCAGGTCTCAGTGATTCTAAAATGATGTGATTAGAGGAAAACTATTATTGTACCTCAATGATTGGGTTTGAATACCCTGCATTCTAGAGTTGTGACTTGTACCGAGGTGGGTTAGTTACAAGACTATATGTCGTTGTTTTTCAGTTTGACTATATGTCACTGTGATGCAGAGTCATTCTGACTGATTATGGAGAAGATCTTGGAGTTCGTCTCTTCCTAGATATTATATGGAACTAATTGTGATGAAGCAGTGGTCAGTTGGACTTTGAGTGGTACGACACAAACTCCCCAGGGTGTAATAAAAGATGTAAGATAGATGTGTAGTATATCTATTTAGGGTTATACACAATGCTTCATATTAGATGATAACCCTTGTTTTCTTTCTTTTCACTGAGATCATGTATAGTATAATAAGAGATCATAGATATGCTTATGTTTTTTTTGGTAACCCAGGAGACTCATAACGCTTGCGTTGAGTCCAACTTGAGGAGCTTAGCCCCATCCCGTAAGGAACATAGCGCATTAAGTCACACAGAGGTCAGCTGTACTATGGGAGAAACAATTCTGAACAACACCACCAGGGGGGTTTGAACCTGGGCTCCTTTATGAGGGGCCCCGTGCTGCGACCACATGAGCTACTACTTGCCGGAAATATATATTCTTATGTTGTATTTATGTTCATGTTGTAAACATGCTTATGTGGTCATATATACTGACATTAATAGTTAATATGATGATGCTAGCTATGTTTAACATTGCATGACATGCCTATGTAATTAGAAATGTTTAAACTGATAATCATGCCTATGCAGTTAATTGTGATATGATGTTAGTTCTACTTGTAATTAGATATGTTCCCTTTATTTGACATGCCAATATTGATATCCATGTTATGTTACTAGACATATTCATGATGTAAGGATGATTATGCTACTAGATTGCTCGTTGTAAGAGAGTGAAATCACCCCTTTACTAAAAGTTTGAAATATCAAACCTCCATTCCCAACATACTCAAAAGGTATGTTGAAAAGGGTGTAAAATTTTCAAATTTTAATTTTTATGGTATATAAAAGACCATTGGAAAGTAGCGGAATAAAGAATAACTGACTATATTCAATTTCATAAAAGATTATACAAGAATACATCATTCTCCGTTTAGGGTTTACATCAAGATACACAAACATGATCTAGATAGAGGGAAGTCTAACTACTACAGTCTTATCTCCAAGCAACATCTCCACTAGTTAGGTCCAAGCCAAAAGCGAAGATCTTCTTGTCTTATCCATCACCTTGCTCAGCACCTGGGTGGTTGGGAAGGCACCCAAAAAAAGGAAAAGGGAAGAAAAAGTATGTGTCACAAAACAAGTCTAGGATAACAAGATAAGTAAATTAAGTAAAAATAGGCTAGGGTTCATCATAAGATTAAGATAACAAGAGTATGAGACTATATAACAAAGAAACTTGCCATTAACAATTATATTAAAAAGGATTTTCATGTAAGATAATTATGTCTATCTAGCTAAGTAGGGTTGAGGCACCTACCAGACCTCTAACCTATAGGTGAGGGGAGAATAAGACATTCCCCGTCACCTAGAATAATATGGGGAGAATAAAACAATCCCCAGGGTGAATAAATACATGCCCTCTGTGGATGGTTGTACATAAGTATCGCTACTTTAAATTAAATAAAAAATGAATCTACATGCTAGAAAAGTAGTCATGGCAAGAATAATCATATGAATCAATAAGCATGGCAGTGGGGTATAAAACCCAAGAAATATGAAACAATAATCAGATTTGAGGCACAAGTAATTAGGGTTTCAAGACTAGAGAATTAGGTTCAATTAAGCCTCATTAGGGAAAAGTAGGTTAAGGCATAAAATTCCCACCTAAGGTGTTAAATGCACATACCTCTTCTTTATAGCCCTAGAAACCACTTTTCAAAACCATTAAATGAGATCAAGGTCCACTTGTTCTAATATCATAACCATGTTCATGTATTAGAACTGGGTACAATCATTAAAGACTAAAAACCCCAAAGTTACCAACTTTTACACAGACCATCAATTTAGACCTTGAAATTATCATCACTATCTTAGTTAGGTTTTTTTGATCAAAATAACATATACTATTATGTATTTTGAAGATATGGACTTTTAGATGCATTTTTGGTGATTTTTAACTAATTAATTCATTTTCTAGAAAATCACATTTGACAAAACTCGAAATAAACCTTTGGAAATATTTTTATTAGAAATAGAACATTTTTTTTAGTTCAAAACAAATTTTATTTTTAATTTTGGACAAACGGTTAATTAGTTATGGTTTATTGAAATCTAGCCAACCAGAAGATGCCATGTAGACAATTCGGTTTGAAAAACCAAGAGAGAGAGTGAGGGAGGAGGAAACTCTGGCCCAAAAGACTTGGCCCAATCCTCTATGGCCAAGTCATGGGTCAAGGGTCTCATTGACATGTCCCAAAACAAGAAGAACAATACGGTTAAATTACCAAACTGCCCCCTAGTCAAGAAAATGAAGAAAAGATAAACGTGGAGGGTAAGAGAGGGAATGCACTCGGGGGAATCACCCCATACGCTCGCCCCACCGTGGCTGGGCAGCAGAGAGTTGCTTCTCAATTCAAAATTGGGCAAATCTGCAAAACAAGGTGAGAACAAAGAATCAAGGTGGGGAAAGAAGCCCTAGTAGAAACTGAACTCACCAAGCTAGTTAATTCGAGTGTGGGTTCTGCAGAGAGGAGGAGAAGAGAGCCACAAGACTTTTGAGCAAACATGAGCATAGAAAATCAATGACACATGAAAATGAGCAATTGGAGGGAGAGACTAGATGCAAGAGGGCTAGGGAAGGCTTGAGTATAGGTATTTATAGGTGGGCGGTCGATTTCTAGGGTTTTTAATATGGCCATCGAAACTTGGGGAGCAAGCTTTTGGGGGTTTCTTTATTTCTTGACCAAATTAGGAAACCAAGGGGTCAATAGGTGCGGAACCTAATTTGGAGTGCAATGGAATAAAAATCATGTGATTTGGTTTAGATTTGAAAGAGAAACTAGGAGTATAAGATTTCGCATGGGTGGTGGCATTGTAGCCAGCTCACCCCGCGAGGAAGATGACTGCCAGTTGTTGGATCCGTGGATGTGGGTCCATGGATCACCCGGAGTCGTCTGATCGCATGAGACAAAGAGAGGGAGGTGTGACAAATATGTTTCAAGTTGTATTACAATTTGAATAAAGTGGCATAGCATTAATTAAATATTTTCTCTTTCTTCTTTTGAGGGATCAAACAATTTCTTAATAAAAATTGACACCCTGACTGATTTTGAGGTGTAGAATCTGAATATGATGAAAATTCACCCATATGTCCCAATTAATGTTTTAGATACGATTTTGCCATTAATTGATCATGTGGGTGTTATTTATTTAATTAATTATCAAAATGAAGGTTCTACATACTCTCTCTCCTACTTTTTCACATTATCCAAATATCATCCAAATTAATTGAAAACTTGCTCAAAGGCATATTTTTATGTCTAGATGATGAATTTGACATTAGTTTTCCAATTTAAGGGTAATAAGTATTTTATTTCTCTTTCTTGGCTTATTTCCTATTTTCCTTTAATAAAGGCTTTTATATATATTTATATTTTCCAAATTGTGTGATAATTGGCCCTTAAGTAACTTTTAGTTCAAGAAAATGAAATTGTATATCAAATTATCTTGTAGTTTTCCTATTTGTGATTTGAAACAATATATTCCATATTATTTCGATTTATTACATTTATCATCTCCTTCATGTATATTTTGGGATTTCTCTTCTTTTTCCATATCCTAAAAAGTCCTAGAAAGTTCTAGCACAAATTCCTTTATTATTTTTATTACTTAAGTGGAAAATTGCACTACATGCCCATTACTTAGGTTTCTACTGAGGTATTTGTGCATAAAACCCTTTATTGGCATAAAAGGTGAGCAAATGTTCACTAAACCATTATATTTTCCACAAATTAAACAGAAAGGCCAAAGATGATGGCAATGAAAGGAAAAGATGGGAAAGAGGGCCAAAAGACAAAATGTCCAAGATTCGATATGTTATAGCACTCCACCCCTTAAAGAGGATTTTGTCCCCAAAATCACAAGCAAGGAGGGTAGGTGAAGGTGCAACATCTCATCACCAAACTTTTGTTATTCCACCAACCATAACGTCCACCAAATGACTCATCAACATATACTTCACAAGCATCTTGACATAGGTCAGGTTCTCGAGGACCACCTAGGCTCCATTATTAAGATTATTTGTCTCATTAGCATTATATTTATTAGGATATCACATTATCATTATTATTCTTCTAATAATGCCATGTCATAATTATTTGATTGCCAAAAAGAATTATATATCATCATGATGCACAATTAGAGGTTACTCGATTATTTCAATATATTTTATCATTAATAATTTGGATTTACACTTCATTATCCTCATTTTATCATTATATTAATTATAAAAAATTATCTTGTATGTGATACGACATTTTATTCAAAGTGGTTATTAAGTCTACAATTAATTCAAATTATGTCACATTGATTACTTGTGTGTGTATTAAACATCGTCACATTACCTTTCTTATTCACATTAATTTCATCATTATTAATTTTCTCATATTTATTCACTACTTATTATTGATTATGCACATTTATGTGAATCCAGTTACTTTTTATCCATATTGAAGTCATTATCTGTATTTTAGTGAACAAGGTTGGGCATATGTCATATTGATGATTTGATTCTCATATCAAGACATGATTATGTAATTAATTAGGTGTGTATTAGAGAACAAGGTGATATGCATTACACATTGATAACTTGATTAATATGTGATTAGATGTGTATTTATATATCATTTATGTGTATCAAAGTATGTTATCTGATTATGACACCAAATGCCACTAATTTAACATGAATATCATTGAGGATGTATATGTTAAGGTTCTATGATTACAACTTAGGGTTTAGGATCAACTTGATCATTATATTTCCCTTACAATTTGTTAGAATATATTAAGTCCCATATTAGATTACATTTATCTTTTTCATCATATCATTAAGGTTTATTGGTTCATGATATTATTAGCATCATGTATATCCATAATTAGTATTAATATGTGGTGTCCCATATTATGTGCATTGGATATTCATTAGGGTTTGAACATATAAATTATTCCTCAGTTAATCATTATATGTTCATTAATATATGAACAAGCATGTTAGGGTTACCACTATTACATGTTTGGTCAAGACCAAGGATCCAAGCATACTAACCTCTTATTCATGGAGTTAGGGTTTCTAAAGATACAGTAGATAGATTTCAAGATGTCACAGAGTTCCATCCCCCTAAAGAGGATTTCATCCTCAAAATATAACTAACCAAACATCATAAAACTAACTATACTCCACTCCTTAAAGGGTTCGACCTATCAAGCCAAACTACACTAGGGTTAAAGGATGAGTCTACTACACCATGTACAAGATCCATCACACTTCCACTGCACACTCTGATAGCTCACTTAACCCCCAAACTTCAAAGTCTAGGTTCTAGGGATAAACTATCCAAGCATGTGGTCCTAAGGGACATAAGGAAACTATCTTGGTATCCATCCTCAAACAAGTCATCATACATGTGAAACTTAGGTTCCCAAAGATATACAACATAGAAGTCTAAGGTTATTATTGCCTAAAAGTAAACTATTTCAGACAATCAATACCAGCTCAGGCCAGGTCAGTATCATATGGATCTGGGAGTTCTCGTAAACCAAGCAAGTAGAGCGGAGGAAAATATTTCCAGCCCCAGAACCTGATCCTTTCTAGACACCTTTGCTTCAACTTCATGCCCTAATAGTTTCCTAAAGGAAAACCTAAACAACATCAAGTTACCATGGTTACCTAAGCATCTTTAAATTATAAATATATTAGGTTTTTACTCAACGTGATTCTAATGTGTAACTATATGATCCTAAATCAAGCTTCCATCAACATATAATAAATCTATAGATCAACTCTAGGGAAAACATGTCACCTAAAGGAACTATGTAAGATAGGGATTCTAATTAGGGAGACAAAATTGAAATAGTCAGATTCCGACTACCATGGGCTCTGATACCATGTTGTAAAAGAGTGAAATCACCCCTTTACTAAAAATTTGAAATATCAAACCTCCATTCCCAACATACTCAAAAGGTATGTTGAAAAGAGTGTACAATTTTCAAATTCTTATTTATATGGTATACAAAAGACCATTGGAAAGCAGCGAAATAAAGAATAACTGACTATATTCAATTTCATAAAAGATTATACAAGAATACATCATTCTTCCTTTAGGGTTTACATCAAGATACACAAATAGGATCTAGATAGAGGGAAGTCTAACTACTACAATCTTGTCTCCAAGCAACATCTCCATCAGCTAGGTCCAAGCCAAAAGCTAAGATCTTCTTGTCTTATCCATCACCTTGCTCAACACCTGGGTGGTTGGGAAGGCACCCAGGAAAAGGGAAAGGGAAGAAAAAGTATGTGTCAAAAAACAAGTCTAGGATAAAAAGATAAGTAAAGCAAGTAAAAACAGGCTAGGGTTCATCATAAGATGAAGATAACAAGAGTATAAGGCTATATAGCAAAGAAAGTTGCCATTAACAATTATATTAAACAGGATTTGCATGTAAGATAATTATGTCTACCTAACTAAGTAGGGTTGAGGCACCTACGAAACCTCTAACATATACGTGAGGGGATAATAAGACATTCCCAGTCACCTACAATAATATGGGGAGAATAAAACAATCCCCAGGGTGAACAAATATGCCCTCTGTGGGCGATTGTACATAAGTATCGCTACTTTAAATTTAATAGAACATAAATCTACATGCTAGAAAAGTAGTCATGGAAAGAATAATCATATGAATCAATAAACATGGCAGTGGGGTATAAAACCCAAGCAATACAAAACAATAATCAGATTTGAGGCACAAGTAATTAGGGTTTCAAGAACAGAGAATTAGGTTCAATTAAGCTGCATTAGGGAAAAGTAGGTTAAGGAATAAAATTCCCAATTAAGGTGTTAAATGCATGTACCTCTTCCTTAGATCCCTAGAAACCACTTTTCAAAACCTTTAAATGAGATCAGGGTCCACTTGTCCTAATATCATAACCATGTTCATGTATTAGAACTAGGTACAATCATTAAAGACAAAAAACCCAAAAGTTACCAACTCTTACACAAACCATTGATTCAGACCTTGAAATTATCACCACTATCATAGTTAGGTTTTTTTTATCAAAATAACATATAATATTATGTATTTTGAAGATATGGACTTTTAGATGCATTTTTGTGATTTTTAACTAATTAATTCATTTTCTAGAAAATCACCTTTGACAAAACTCAAAATAAACTTTTGGAAATATTTTTATTAGAAATAGCACATTATTTTGAGTTCAGAATCATATTTTATTTTTAATTTTGGACAAACGATAATTAGTTATGATTTATTGAAATCCAGCCATCCAGAAGATGCAACGTAAGCAATTCGGTTTGAAAAACCAAGAGAGATGGCTAGGGAGGACGAGACTTGGCCCAGAAGAATTGGCCCAATCATCTACAGCCAAGTCGTGGTCAAGGGTCTCTTTGACCCATCCCAAAACAAGAATAACAATACAATTAAATTACCAAATTGCCCCTAGTCGAGAAAATAAAGAAAAGATAAACGCAGAGCGTAAGAGAGGGAAAGCACTCGGAGGAATCACCCCCTACGCTCACCCCACCATGGCTGGGCAGCAGCGAGCTGTTGCTCAATCCGGAATTGGGCAAATCCGCAAAACAAGGTGAGAACAAAGAATCAAGGAGGGGAAAGAAGCCCTAGTAGAAACTGAACTCACCAAGCTAGTTAATTCAAGTGCGGGTTCCGCAGAGAGGAGGAGAGGAGAGACACAAGCCTTGTAAGCAAACCTGAGCATTGGAAATCAAGGACGCATGAAAATGAGCAATTGGAGGGAGAGAGTAGATGCAAGAGGGCTAGGGAAGGCTCGAGTATAGGTATTTCTAGGTGGGGGTCGATTTCTAAGGTTTTTAATATAGTCGTTGAAACTTGGGGAGCAAGCTTTTGGGGGTTTCTTTATTTCTTGACCAAATTAGGAAACTAAGTGGTCAATAGGTTTGGAACCTAATTTAGAGTGCAATGGAACAAAAATCATGTGATTTGGTTTAGATTTGAGAGAGAAACTAGGAGTTTACGATTTTGCATGGGCGGCGGCACTGTAGCAAGCTCACCCTGAGAGGAAGATGACTAGCAGTCGTTGGATCCATGGACACAGATGCACAAATCACTCGGAGCTGTCCGATCATGCGTGACAAAGAGAGGGGGGTGTGACAAATATATTCCGAGTTGTATTATAATTCAAATAAAGTGGCATAGCATTAATTAAAGATTTTCTCTTTCTTCTTTTGAGGGCTCAAACAATTTCTAATTTTAATAAAAATTGATACCCTGACTGATTTTGAGGTGTAGAATCTAAATATGGAATTAGTTTTGCCTTTTGTGAACTTTTAGTGGGTTAAATAATTCAAAACGTATTTTCTCTTTCCTCCTTCATTTATGACTCTAAGATTATCCAAATATGATGAAATTTCACCCATGTGTCCCAATTAATGTTCTAGATACGATTTTGCCATTAATTGATCATGTGGGTGTTATTTATTTAATTAATTATCAAAATGAAGTTTCTACACACTGTCTCTCCTACTCTTTCACATTATCCAAATATCATCCAGATTAATTGAAAGCTTGCCCAAAGGCATATTTTATGTCTAGATTATGAATTTGGCATTAGTTTTCCGATTTAAGGGCATCATGTATTTTTTTTCTCTTTCTTGGCTCATTTCCTATTTTCCTTTAATAAAGGCTTTTATATATATTTATATTTTCAAAATTGGGTGATACTTGGCCCTTAAGTAACTTTTAGTTCAAGAAAATAAAATTGCATATCAAATTATCTCATGGTTTTCCTATTTGTGATTTAAAACAATATATTCCATATTATTTCCAATTATTACATTTATCATCTCCTTTATGTATATTTTGGGATTTCTCTTCTTTTTCCATATCCTAAAAAGTCATAGAAAGTTCTAGCATGAATTGCTTTATTATTTTTATTACTTAAGTGGATAATTGTACTAAAGGCCCATTACTTAGGTTTCTATTGAGGTATTTGTGCATAAAACCCTTTATTGGCATAAAAGGTGAACAAATGTTCACTAAACCATTATATTCTCCACAAATTAAATAGAAAGGCCAAAGAGGATAGAAATGAAAGGAAAAGATGGGAAAGAGGGCCAAAAGACAAAATTTCTAGGATTTGATATGTTACACTTGTGTTGTTAGCAAGGCATATGATGATAGTCAGAATAATTATGATGATTGTTATTAGATGCAATGTGATGAAATTTGAGTAGATATCTATCCAAAGAAATGGATTTATCTATTACCTATATATACATTTATAATCATACTTGTTGCTAAGATTATTTGGTTAATCTTATAAAGGTGATGATTGGGTGGCTTTGATACATGGGGCATTTGAGGGGTGAGTGATAGATATGGGATTTTTCCCTCCTGAGGGAGTTTGATATCCATGGACACTTGATGAGTAGGATTGAGATAGGCGTGCACGCATGTGTGAATCAGTATGTGATATTGATGTCATACACATCTCCTCCAATCTACTCTGATATCAAGAAAATGAATGAATGTTGACAGGATGACTATTCCATGCCTTGAGTTCATTCGGGATATCAGTGACAAAAGAATTATACATTCACTGTAACACCATTCATGGGTTGTAGGATTGAAAGTTGGTCTCCAACTTTCCTTTTCGCTTGGGTAGCACTGATGTGCGACTAGACACCGCTCTTTGCTTGTGAAGTCATAAGTGGTATGGACTTTCACTGCCAATGTGAAATGGACCTACATGGTCACACACATAGGATTTAACCTGGAAGAGGAGTTTATCCACAAATGCTGTTTAGATTGATTACTAAAGGAGTTTAGTAGTTCAATTAAACACTCAATCAATTGATAGCTTAGTATCATAGTATTCAAGGTGTTGGACCTATTGATTGGAGTATCAGATTGATTGAAACTATAATTGACTGATTTGCACAGTCTGCTGCCCCAACCGATCGGCTCATGAGATGAACCGATCGACTCAGGTTGCTGAACTGGTCGGCTCAAGTTGTGAGTCGATCGGCTCATGTGTCATGAAATGATCGGCTCAATTGTTGAGCCGGTCGATTCGTGGACCAACCGAGATCGTTTGGAAAGTCAAAAGATTATTTTGCAAATACAATTTGTTTCACTTGTACACATTCAATTTGGATAAGGATTAATAATTTAATTAATCGTAAACAAATATGAAAGTCAATTTGAGTTGAACCAAGACCACGAACCGATCAAAGCTTGGCCCCAAACGATTGATTCAGGTGGTGAACCGATCGGCTCAGCTCCCCAACCGACCGTTTCATGCTTGAAACGATTGGTTAAGGTGTCACAATTGGTTGTTCTGTAGAAAATCTCGAACCCTTCTACTCTTGTTTAATCCCGTATTGCCCGGGGTAGAGAACCATGTCCCATGACCCTCCTATGTATAGGGGTAGTGGGGGCTTCTCAAAAACAACAACTCAGAATACCAGTTTCTCTAAAAAGTTGTCGTTCTCTGTGGTTGTGTTAACCGAGAGAGCCCGAGCAAGTGCTACTCGATAAGGGAGGCACATCAAGGGAAAGACAACTGCAGAAAAGCAACTGGTTGCAGGAGAGTGTGTCAGTGACTAGTATGCTGACAGGAGGGTATGACTCCTTCCGATTCCTTGTGGGACAAGGAGATCGGAGTTCCCGGTGGTCCGTGTGGACTACTTTAGAGGCGGGAGACTTCTGTCGCTTGGAGGACAACTGTCAATCCCGACAGTCCCGATCAGACCAGGAGCTGCACAGACACCGTCCAAGATAGGAGGTGAAGACCGCGCAAGCCATGAGGTATTGTCGTTGAGCAAGCCTCGGGACAAGGTATGACTCAACAAACCATCCTTCCTATTGTATAGACGTTGACGTGATTTATTTATTCTCGGTTTGGGAGAAGAGAATTTTTTGTTTCTGCTGCCTTCTCTATCTCCCCAAATACCAAACAATAAGTTTCATTCTAATAATATAAGTTGTGTGATACTGATCAATATGTATATGAGGTCTGGTCCAATTCTAAGAAAAATAAGCTAAGTCTTGATGATGAAAGTACATTCTCTTTCCTTACTTAAGATGAGTTAAGTTAAGATAAGGTTGAATATGCATGGGCCTCAAGCTCTTTTATAAAGGGGACCTCCGGTGTTAGGACAGTATATGTGGTGAACTCAAGAGATAATGAGACCCACAAGGAGAGGGTCATAGGACCTACCCTACAATATATAAAAAAAGAGATATATGTGAAATGATGTGTCCTAAGCTGGGTTACTCTTGAGTAGCTGAGTTGAGTCCTTATGCATGAATCTTATAGTTTCTCTAAATCCTAGATGTGAGAGATGGGTAAAATTAAATTGTATGGATAGCAAACCCCGTGATGTCAAAGTCAATCTTTTTGATTAAGCTAGGTCCTACCTTAAGTGACTTATGTTTGTGAAGTTCATCATTAGCTGTAAGAGAGGTGATATATGAAACTCTAGTTCTAAGAGTAAAATGCCTTGTGCATAAGATGCCCACAAATGTTGTTCCCTCCTTTTCTCTTTCTTGATATACAATGCTCAAAACCTCACTTGAGCTAAATAGATGATTTATGTATGAAGAGTCACTCATATCACCTTGACCTATTTTATATTTCCCCCCACATCGTACATGTGATATCCAAGTTTAAAATCATGATAAGCTTCCTTTAATATGTTCTCTTTCCCTTCATATCATACATGAGGCATATAAATCCAAAATCATGAGCTTGAAATAAAGGTAACTTTGGATCATAGATTAAATGATAAGAAAATATAGTTCTTAACCTCCAATCTCTTAAATCTAAGATTCTAGTTTGTTGACAACCCTCATATAATTGGGTGAAACCCAAAATATTCAAGCATGTGAAAGCACCCTTCTCAAATAATGAAATCCTAATATGACGCTGATCATAACCCACACTAATGATCTTAAGTGTGATAATTCCAATAATTCATAACATGAAGTCTTTATATGACCTTACATAGGCGAGTAGGGAAAAAGATGAAACCTGGAATAATACCTTCTCAACTTATACGTATGAATAAAACCCTACTCTTAGGGATACATACAAATTTAATTCCTAACATGAAAAACTAGCTTATTATTGCCAAGACATTAGATGATGCTTCGATCTATATAAGGTGGGGTGGGTACACCCTATATGCTTAAAAATCCTAAGATGGTGACTTAGCGTACATCCAAAACTATGATTGTCTTGACACTTAGAAGGGGTGGAATGTAAGTTGGACTCTTTCATATCACCTAGAGTATTATGTTCGTTGAATTTTGAGGACAAAAATCTATTTAAGGTGGGGAGAATGTGATGGCCCCAAATTTTAAGGTTTTGGTACCCAATACAATATTTGAGGTCCATGAACACTCCTAGTTGGTTAAACCCAAGTTGAGGTGACATGTTCTCTAGCACAGATTTCATTGGCCCAAAAGTATGACTGACTCTAATACCATCACATGAACCATAATATTTATCTAGGGCATCTATTGAGATAAGAGATCTTTGGAATGAACCCACTTAGATTTATATTATTGATTCCATTATCGATGGTTTTGAATCCAATATTGGTCACACATAATTCTAGTCATTATAAAGCTTGGGTTAACATCTCTTGGCATTTAAAAAAAAATCTTTTGTGGGATTTTGATCACTGGGTGTTTCATTAATGACTAAGGGTTAAAATAAATAGGAATAAGTTTGATTTCATTCAGCCACATTAGTGGCATTTCACACGTCCCTTCTCTTGGTGGCAAATATGTAAGTGAAGGCTCACATATATAATGACATATCGATCAAATTTGAAAGGGATCTAACCCTAGTCAAGTAGGGCCACATTTTCCTTGATCTCTTTTTCCCAGTAGGGCCATGTTTTCCTTGATCTCTTTTGCCCAATAATCTGCAAGCTCCACTTGTTGCAGTTGGAGGATTCGATCCTATAATCTTGGGACTGTTGAACAACCTTTGGGATAAGTTGTGTATAGTGTGGCATGAATTCAGTACTAGAACCGCTAATCCTAGTAAACGATTTATTGAAGAGAGACTAGACCCCCCTCTACACACACATTAGAATTCTCCAAAGCTTTACACAGATGGTGGTTGGATGTGAAGGAGACAAAGAAACCTGAAAGCCTCATCTTTCTGGGGTAACGGCCTTCGCCTTCTTGCACCTTACCATAGATGCAGGTTATGGGGAAAAAGATCTCAGTATCTTCAGTGTCGTGTACTAAGAGTGGATTAAGCTACCTACAAGCCTTGTCGATCAAACCTCCAGGTTCAGTGAGGATGATGAACCTTCGACGATGGGTTTCAAAACTCCCTTCCAGTATTGCTATCTTCCTATGTGGTGTTCATGCAGTTAACTTGGAGTCTGTCAACTCCGGTGGCTCTGACTTCCTCTCGGCAGTGAGACTCCAACCACTTTAGATTTATGGATGACCTGCAATCTCTGTGAGATGGTGAATGGTGTTGGAGGTCAAGGTCTCAGGGCTTCTTGCCTCTCTACTACTCCTAGAATGATGCCGCCATGGACTCTGAACCTGGACCCCCTTTGATCCTGAAGCCTGCTGCTCCTCTTGAACCACCATCCTCCCTTCCTCGGTGCCAAAGGATGCCATAAAGAATCTAGCAGCGATACACAATGGTTTTACTCACTAGTGTGCAAGCTCAATGTGACAATCTACAAGGCCAAATGCAAGTGGGACCCAGCAGGATCGACATCGGTAGCTTGTTCAAAGGAACGATGGCGCCTGCAACCTTCATTGAGGGTGAGGTAATGATCTGGCTTCAAGGTGGGTGCTCGCAGCTCGCGGGGTTCCTCATCGGAAGCTATACCTTGTGTGGCCGCACTCATGTAGGCTGATTGGAGCACAGGCGACACCCAAATAGGGAATAGAGACCTTCCGTGTGACGACGCTAGCATGAAACGGAGAAATGAGGGAGAAGCAATGAAGGAGAAGACCGAGCGGCCTAGCTTAAGTGAACCTATCCATTTTGTTCTAGTCCCACGAACCGGCCAGTCTGGGCTACTGACCCACACCCCACAATGATGGCCAGTGTGGCCTAATCATAGAGTGACACCTCAGGTCTTCGGCCCCACAACAAAAGGTAATTTTCATTTAAATTTTAGAAATGCTTAGAAACTTAGAAAATGCCTAATAAATAGCTCCCTCAGCCAAATAATTCTCCAAAAATACCTCTAGTCTTATAAAATTATCCTCTGCATTACTGGATTCATAGAACATGCTTTTGAAGAACAACTAATGGTGATATTTAATTTAGACGATGATGTTCCTATTTAGGGTTAGTTAATTCAAATAAATAGAAAATGGTTATGATTAAAGATGAGAAAATATTCCCAAACCCTAGTATCATATGGAAACATATTATAGGCTGTGGTTTGATTTTTATGCCAAAATATTAGGCCTTTTCAGATTAAAGACTAATTAGATGTTGTAAACTGTTGGTATGTATGCCCTGAGAGCCAATCATGGGATGATTGGTGGGATACATTAAGATTGATTTAATAAACAACAAAGGCAAGCTTCTGATTCTTTCTGGTTCAGTCATATGAGATAGTGATAGAACAGATTGAATGTCTAGAGAATGACAATACTCAATGACGTATGCTTTCAGGTTGAGGACCTGAACGATGAGATCATACGGATGCTAAGAGTTTGTACATTCTTGTTATGTCCCTAGTCAGATGTCATTGTGGAAGGTAGATAGACAACAATGACACGCAAGACTAGATTGTGGTGTTGGTTGATGACAAAATGTCATTAGTCATGATATAGAGATATCAAACCAAACACATAGGTACTTGTTAGAGAACAAGTATACCAGACAGACCCACCGTGAGTTTGACACATGGAACCATGACATGGTAGTCACAGTCAGTACTCACAGTGATGGTGGTGAGTGTGATTCTTTGACCTGAAATCACTACACTCAACACATGTCGTTGGTCACACTTTAACATCATCAAACACAGTCCTGAAACATGGGTTGTTATAAAGGTGATGATTGGGTGGCTTTGACACATGGGGCTTTTGAGGGGTGACTGATAGATATGGTATTTTTCCCTCCTAAGGGAGTTTGATATCCATGGCCACTTGATGAGTAGGATTGAGATAGGCGTGCACATGCATGTGTGAATCAGTATGTGATATTGATGTCATACATATCTCGTTCAATCTACTCTGAGATCAAGAAAGTGAATGAACGTTGACAGGATGATTGTTCCATGCCTCGAGTTCATTCAGGATATCAGTGACAAAGGAATTATACATTCACTGTAACACCATTCACGGATTGTAGGATTGAAAGTTGTTCTCCAACTTTCTACTTTCACTTGGGTAGCACTGATGTGTGACTAGGCACCGCTCTTTTCTTGTGAAGTCATAAGTGTTATGGACTTTCACTGCCAACGTGAAATGGACCTGCAGGGTCACACACATAGGATTTAACCTGGAAGAGGAGTTTTGTCCACAAACAATATTTAGATTGATTACTAAAGGAGTTTAGTAGTTCAATTAAACACTAAATCAATTGATAGCTCAATATCATATTGTTCAAGGTGTTGGACATATTGATTGGAGTATCAGATTGATTAAATCACATTTGACTGATTCTGCAAAACCTGTACTCCCAACCGATCGGTTCAAGTGTTGAACCGGTCGGCTGAGGTTGCTGACTGGTCGGCTCAAGTGTTGAGTCGATCGGCTCATGGTCAGAGTGAAACGATCAGTTCAAGGGTTGAAACGATCAGTTCAACTAGTGCAACCGAGCAAGTTGGGAAAGTCAGGACGGTGAGAATTTTCCTTGCGTTTCACTTGCCCAATTTGATTGGAACAAGGATTGATATCCGATACCAATTAGAAACAAAAGAAGGAAAGTCAATCGGGAACTGATCATGACCACGAACCGACCGGTTCAGAAGTGAACCGATCGGCTCATGGGTCCCAACCGATCGGTTGGTGTCCCAACCGACCGGTTCACTTGTGAACCGATCGGTTCATGTTGCGAGTTGGTTGTTTTGTGGAAAATCTCGAACCCTTTTACTCCTGCTTTTAGTCCCACATTGCCCGGGATAGAGAACCTTGTCCCATGACCCTCCTATATATAGGGGTATTGGGGGCTTCTCAAAGTACAACTCAGTGCAACCAGTTGCTCTGCAAAGTTGTCGTTCTCTCTGGTTTTGGTAACCGAGAGAGAGCCCGAGCAAGTGCTTCCCGCAAAGGGAGGTGCAGCAAGGGAAGGACAACTGCAGTTACAACTGGCAGCAGGAGAGTGTGTGGGTGACTAGTACGTCAACAGGAGGGTGCGACTCCTTCCACTTCCTTGTGGGACAAGGAGTGTGGAGTTACAGGTGGTCTGTGTGGACTACTTCAGAGGCGGGAGGTTTCTGCCGCTCAGGAGGACAACTATCATCTGACAATCCGGTAGGAGGAGGAGGAGTCAGTCCCGGTGCGACTAGGAGCTGCACAGACACCGTCTAAGACCGGAGTTGAAGACCGCGCATAGCACGAGGTATTGTCGCCGAGCAAGCCTCGGGACAAGGTATGATTCCACAAACCATCATTTCCTATTATATATATGTTGACGCGTTTCCTCGTGCTGGGTTTGGGGAGAAATTTTTTGTTTCCACTGCCTTCTCTGCCTCCCCTAAAACCCAACATAAACCTCATATTAATTCCAGAAAATAGACAAATCATCAAAAAATTATGAAAACTGAACCAAACCTAAATAATGACCTCTAGATCAGTACAAAAATATCATAAATCAGTTAAGACTAGTTTGAACCTAGGTTTGGCTAAACCCTAATTTGGACATAAAATACCTAGAATATGATGAACATTTATTAATGACGATTAATTGCTATTAATCAGGTGATGACCAGAGATGTAGATGATCCAGAATATAAATAGGAATCTCTGAACTCAGGTACATGGGTTTTATTCAAGTATATGACTATGGTTTTCTTGGTTGCAATCATGATATGCATGTATGCTCTCTTCTATTTGCAAATATTGGATGTAGTAGCACTATATAGTACTCGATGTTTTATCACTTGCAAACATAAATGATGAGTAGATGCTTTATAGTTATTTAAGGTGTTCATTATCCCCCTTATGAGGGAATGGATTAATGCTGACTAGTACACCTCCCTAGAGCACACGGTGTACAGTGAGTATCCCTAGAGTACTTGGTACACAAGGATTGGCCCAATATATATGTTTTGGTACTAGTCCACCTTGATAATGTAACTCATCTAGGAAAATGAATAAAATTGATTTATTTCGCTAAATAAAGATACATTTTGTATGATTTTCTCTCTTTCTTTTTGTAAATCTTTCCAAATTATGAAAACCTTAAATATATGTATCTTTCTACCCATGTACGCGACACCTTGTGTGTTGATTTGTTGTTTCACGTATGTTTTAGGTTCAGAGATAGCATGGGATAAAAGGACAGAAAGTGAGCAATTGTCCATGTTGTACCTATTGTGTTAAGATCATGTTAGCATACATGTTCAGATTTGTAAAAATTTCTCTTTTCAATATTTAAATGTAAGTTATAACAATTCATGTTGTAAATATACATGTTGAATGTTGAGAAATGTTATGGTGTATGTTATGGTTGTATGTTCATTTATGTGCATATTGCTTCCGCAACACACTCTGATACAATTGTCTAAAATTTTCATATTTGTCCTCTCGGGCCTTACAAGTCTCAAGATGACAAAATCCGGGGACGTTACAATTGGTATCAGAGCATGAACATTAGCTACACCTGACAATTGCTCACCATGTAACATAAAAATAAATTTCACTTTTCATTTTAAACCCTAGAAAACTTAGGAAGTTGTTCTATAGGAATAAGGTTTGACTTAGCCTCTAGGTTAGAACCTAGATGTTCGAGAACTAGTTTTAGACCAGTGTGTGAAACCCTTTCTATATAGAGCTCATATGTACTGGGTACCTACACTAGTCTACAACTTTTTCTCACCATTTCACTAGGTGACATGGTACTAGACTATCTACTGTGTGTGGGACACTCAATTTTGCTGATTTGGTTTTGTTTTCTAATCGGCTCGAGCTTTGACAATTTTCTCTAACGTCTTCCTTCTCAGACAAAAACTATATAATATTTTATTATATATATGTAAATATGAAAATGTGTCCCTCACATTGGAGAGTAGTTAGTGTTCATGCAACCTAAGTGAAAGGTAGTGGCATCAGTCTAGAAGAGAGAGTAGACTAGATTAGATGTCTAGAGCCATATCAGATATTGATATTTGGAATAGATGGTAGCTAAATAGATGGATGACATAAGCAAGGATGATTTGATATAAGTTTCATTCTTATGATATAAATTGTGTGATACTGATCAAGATGTATATGAGGTCTGATCCAATTCTAAGAAAAATCAGCTAAGTCTTGATGATGAAAGTACATTATCTTTCCTTACTTAAGATGAGCTAAGTTAAGATAAGATTGAATATGCATGTGCCTCAAGATCTTTTACAATGGGGACCTCCAGTGTTAGGACGGGATATGTGGTGAACTCTAGAGAGAGTGAGACCCAAAAGGAGAGGGTCATAGGACCTACCCTACAATATATGAAAAAAAAGAGATATATGTGAAATGATGTGTCCTAAGCTGGGTTACTCCTGAGTAGCTGAGTTGAGTCCTTATGCATGATTCTTATAGTTTCTCTAAATCCTAGATGTGAGAGATGGGTAAAATTAAATTCTATGGATAGCAATCCCCATGATGTCAAAGTCAATCTTTTTGATTAAGCTCGGTCCTACCTTAAGTGACTTATGTTTGTGAAGCTCATCATTAGCTACAAGAGAGGTGATATATGAAACTCTGGTTCTAAGAGTAAAATGCCTTGTGCATAAGATGCCCACAAATGTTGTTCTCTCCTTATCTCTTTCTTGATATACGATTCTTGAAACCTCACTTGAGCTAAATATATGATTTATGTATGAAGAGTCCCTCATATAGCCTTAACCTATTTTATATTCCCCCCCCATATCATACATGTGATATTCAAGTTTGAAATTATGATAAGCTTCCTTTAATATGTTCTCTTTCCCTTCATATCAAGCATGAGATATATAAATCCAAAATCATGAGCTTGAAATAAAGGTAACTTTGGATCATAGATTAAATGATAAAAAAATATAGTTCTTAACCTCCAATCTCCTAAATCTAAGATTCTAGTTTGATGACAACCCCCATATAATGAGGTGAAACCCATAATATTCAACCAAGTAAAAGCACCCTTCTCAAATAATGAAATCCTAATATGACGCTGATCATAACCCACACTAATGATCTTAAGTGTGATAATTCCAATAATTCATAACATGAAGTCTTTATATGACCTTACATAGGCGAGCAGGGAAAAAGATGAAACCTTGAATAACATCTTCTCAACTTATATGTATGAATAAAACCCTACTGTTAGGGAGACATACAAATTTAATTCCTAACATGAAAAACTAGCTTATTATTGCTAAGATATTAGATGATGCTTCGATCTATATAAGGTGGGGTGGGTACACCCTATATGCTTTAAAATCCTAAGATGGTGACTTAACGTACATCCAAAACTATGATTGTCTTGACACTTAGAAGGGGTGGCATGTAAGTTGGACTCTTTCATATCACCTAGAGTATTATGTTCATTAGATTTTGAGGAGAAAATTCTATTTAAGGTGGGGAGAATGTGATGACCCCAAATTTTAAGGTTTTGGTACCCAATACAATATTTGAGGTCCATGAACAATACTAGTTGGTTAATCCCAAGTTGAGGTGACATGTTCTCTAGCACAGATTTCATTGGCCCAAAAGTATGACTCTAATACCATCACATGAACCATAATATTTATCTAGGGCATCTATTGAGATAAGTGATCTTTGGAATGAACCAACTTAGATATATATTATTGGTTCCATTAGCAATGGTTTTGAATCCAATATTGGTCACACATAATTCTAGTCATTATGAAGCTTGGGTTAACATCTCTTGGCATTTAAAAAAATTTCTTTTGAGTGATTTTGATCATTGCGTGTTTCAGTAATGACTAAGGGTTAAAATAAATAGGAATACGTTTGATTTTATTCACCCACATTAGTGGCATGTCACACATCCCTTCTCTTGGTGGCAAATATGTAAGTGAAGGCTCACATATATAATGACCCGATGATCCAATTAGAAAGGGATCTAACCCTGGTCGAGTAGGGCCACATTTTCCTTGATCTCTTTTGCCCAGTAGGGCCACATTTTCCTTGATCTCTTTTGCCCAGTAATCTGCGAGCTCCACTTGTTGCAATTGGAGGACTAGATCCTATAATCTTGGGACTATCAAACAACCTTTGGGATAAGTTGCGTACAGTGTGGCATGAATTCAGAACCAGAACCCCTAATCCTAGTAAATGATTCATTGAAGAGAGACTAGACCCCCGCCCACACACATTAGAATTCTCCAAAGATTTACACAGATGGTGGCTGGAGGTGAAGGAGAGAAAGAAACCTCAAAGCCTCATCTTTTTGGGGTATGGGCCTTCACCTTCTTCCACCTTACCATAGATGCAGGTTATGGGGAAAAAGATCTCAGTATCTTCAGTGTCGTGTACTAAGAGTGGATTAAGCTACCTGTGAGCCTTGTGGATCAAACCTCCGGGTTCAATGAGGATGATGAACCTTTGACGATGGGTTTCAAAACTCCCTTCCACTATTTCTATCTTCCTCTGTGGTGTTCATGTAGCTAACTTGGAGTCTGTCAACTCTGGTGGCTCTGACTTCCTCTCGGCAGTGGGATTCTGACCACTTCAGATTTATGGATGACCTGCAATCTCTGTGAGATGGTGAATGGTGTTGGAGGTCAAGGTCTTAGGGCTTCTTGCCTCCCTACTGATCCAAGAATGATGCCGCCATGGACTCTGAAGCTGGACCCCCTTTGATCCTGAAGCTTACTGCTCCTCTTGAACCACCATCCTCCCTTCCTCAGTGCCAAAGGATGCCACAAAGAATTTAGCAACGATTCACAATGGTTTTACTCACCAGTGTGCAAGCTCAAGGTGACAATCTACAAGGCCAAACGCATGTGGGACCCAGCAGGATCGACATCGGTAGCTTGTTCTAAGGAACGATGGCGCCTGTGACCTTGATTGAGGGTGAGGTAATGATCTGGCTTCAAGGTGGGTGCTCGCAGCTCGTAGGGTTCCTCATCGGAAGTTATACCTTGTGTGGCCGCACTCACGTAGGCTGATTGGAGCACAGGAGGCACCCAAACAAGGAACAGAGACCTTCCGTGTGACGACACTGGCGTGAAACGGAGAAACGGGGGAGAAGCAATGAAGGAGAAGACCGAGCGGCCTAGGTTAAGTGAACCGGTCCATTTTGTTCTAGTCCCATGAACCGACCAGTCCAGCCTACTAACCCACACCCCACAATGATGGCCAGCATGGCCTAATTATAGAGTGCCACCTCAGGTCTTCGGCCCAACAATAAAAGGTAATTTTAATTTAAATTTTAGAAATGCTTTGAAACTTAGAAAATGCCTAATAAATAGCTCCCTTAGCCAAATAATTCTCCAAAAATACCTCTAGACTTAGAAAATTATCATCTACATTTCTGGATGTATACATCAGGCTTTTGAGTCACTAATAATGGTGATATTTAATTTAGACGATGATGTACTCTTTAGGGTTAGTTAATTCAAATATATAGCAAATGGTCAAGATTAAAGCTGAGAAAAATATTCCCGAACCCTAGTATCACATGAAAACATATTATAGGTTGTGGTTTGATTTTTATGTCAAAATATTAGACTTTTTAGATTAAAGACTAATTAGATGTTGTAATCCTCATATTAATTCTAGAAACTAGACAAATCATCAAAAAATTATGAAAACTGAACCAGACCTAAATAATGACCTCTAGATCAATAAAAAAATATCCTAAATCATTTAAGACCAGTTTGAACCTAGGTTTGGTTAAACCCTAATTTGGACCTAAAATACCTAGAATATGATGAACATTTATTAATGACGATTAATTACTATTAATCAGGTGATGACAAGAGATGTAGATGATCTAGAATATAAATAGGAATCTCTGAACTCAGGTACATGGGTTTTATTTACGTATATGACTATGGTTTTCTTGGTTGCAATCATGATATGTATGTATGCTCTCTTCTATTTGCAAATATTGGATGTAGTAGCACTATATAGTACTTAATGTTTTATCACTTGCAAACGTAAATGATGAGTAGATGCTTTGTAGTTATTTAAGGTGTTCATCATCCCCCTTATGAGGGAATGGATTAATGTTGACTAGTACACCTCCCTAGAGCACCCGATGTACATGGAGTATCCCTAGAGTACTTGGTACATAGGGATGGGCCTAATATATATGTTTTGGTACTAGTCCACCTTGATAATGCAGCTCATCTAGGAAAATGAATAAAATTGATGTATTTCACTTAATCAAGATACATTTTCTATGATTTTCTTTCTTTCTTTATGTAAATCTTTCCAAATTATGAAAACCATAAATATATATATATATATCTTTCTTCCCATGTACTCAATACCTTGTGTGTTGATTTGTTGTTTCACGTATGTTTTAGGTTTAGAGATAGCATGGGATAAAAGGACAGGAAGTGAGCAATAGTCCATGTTGTACCTATTGTGTTAAGATCCTTTTAACATACATGTTCAGATTTGTAAAAATTTCTCTTTTCAATATTTAAATGTAGGTTATAACAATTCATGTTGTAAATATACATGTTGAGTGTTGAGAAATGTTATGGTGTATGTTATGGTTGTATGTTCATGCATGCACATATTGCTTCCGCAACACACTCTGATACAATTGTCAAACATTTTCAGATTTGTCCTCTCGGGCCTTACAAGTCTCAAGACGACATAATCTGGGGACGTTACAATTGGTATCAGAGAATGAACATTAGCTACACCTGACAATTGTTCACCATGTAACATAAAAATAAATTTCACCTTTCATTTTAAACCCTAGAAAACTTAGTAAGTTGTTTTATAGGAATAAGGTTTTACATAGCCTCTAGGTTAGAACCTAGATGTTCGAGAACTAGTTTTAGACAAGTGTGTGAAACCCTTTCCATATAGAGCTCATATGTAATGGGTAACTACACTAGTCTACAACTTTATCTTACCATTTCACTAGGTGACATGGCACTAGACTATCTACTATGTGTGGGACACTTAGTTTTGCTGATTTGGTTTTGTTTTCCAATCGGATCGAGCTTCGACAGTTTTCTCTAACGTCTGCATTCTCAGAGAAAACTATATAATATGTTATTATATATATGTAAATATGAAAATGTGTCCCTCACATTGGAGAGTAGTTAGTGTTCATGCAACCTAAGTGAAAGGTAGTGGCATCAATCTAGAAGAGAGAGTAGACTAGATTAGATGTCTAGATCCATATCAGATATTGATATTTGGAATAGATGGTAGGTAAATAGATGGATGACATAAGCAAGGATGATTTGATATAAGTTTCATTCTAATGATATAAGTTGTGTGATACCGATCAAGATGTATATGAGGTCTGATCCAATTCTAAGAAAAATTAGCTAAGTCTTGATGATGAAAGTACATTCTCTTTCCTTACTTAAGATGAGCTAAGTTAAGATAAGGTTGAATATGCATGGGCCTCACGCTCTTTTACAAAGGGAACCTCTAGTGTCAGGATAGGATATGTGGTGAACTATAGAGAGAGTGAGACCCACAAGGAGAGGGTCATAGGACCTACCCTACAATATATGAAAAAAAGAGATATATGTGAAATGATGTGTCTTAAGATGGGTTACTCCTGAGTAGCTGAGTTGAGTCCTTATGCATGATTCTTATAGTTTCTCTAAATCCTAGATGTGAGAGATGGGTAAAATTAAATTCTATGGATAGCAAACCCCATGATGTCAAAGTCAATCTTTTTGATTAAGCTAGGTCCTACCTTAAGTGACTTATGTTTGTGAAGCTCATCATTAGCTGCAAGAGAGGTGATATATGAAACTCTGATTCTAAGAGTAAAATGTCATGTGCATAAGATGCCCACAAATGTTGTTCCCTCCTTATCTGTTTCTTGATATACGATGGTGAAACCTCACTTGATCTATATAGATGATTTATGTATGAAGAGTCACTCATATAACCTTGACCTATTTTATATTTCCCCCCATATCATACATGTGATATCCAAGTTTGAAATCATGATAAGCTTCCTTCAATATGTTCTCTTTCCCTTCATATCATTCATTAGACTTATAAATCCAAAATCATGAGCTTGAAATAAAGGTAACTTTGGATCATAGATTAAATGATAAAAAATATAGTTCTTAACCTCCAATCTCCTAAATATAAGATTCTAGTTTGATGACAACCCTCATATAATGGGATGAAACCCATAATATTAAAGCATGTGAAAGCACCCTTCTCAAATAATGAAATCCTAGTATGACTCTGATCATAACCCACACTAATGATATTAAGTGTGATAATTCCAATAATTCATAACATGAAGTATTTATATGACCTTACATAGGTGAGTAGGGAAAAAGATGAAACCTTGAATAATACCTTCTCAACTTATATGTATGAATAAAATTCTACTCATAGGGAGACATACAAATTTAATTCCTAACATGAAAAACTAGCTTATTATTGCTAAGACATTAGATGATGCTTCAATCTATATAAGGTGGGGTGGGTACACCCTATACGCTTTAAAATCCTAAGATGGCGACTTAGCGTACATCCAAAACTATGATTGTCTTGACACTTAGAAGCGGTGGCATGTATGTTGGACTCTTTCATATCACCTAGAGTATTATGTTCGTTGAATTTTGTGGAAAAAATTCTATTTAAGGTGGGGAGAATTGATGACCTCAAATTTTAAGGTTGTGGTACCCAATACAATATTTGAGGTCCATGAACACTCCTAATTGGTTAATCCCAAGTTGAGGTGACATGTTCTCTAGCACAGATTTCATTGGCCTAACAATATGTCTCTAATACCATCACATGAACCATAATATTTATCTAGGGCATCTACTGAGATAAGCGATCTTTGGAATGTACCCACTTAGATTTATATTATTGGTTCCATTATCGATAGTTTTGAATCCAATATTGGTCACTCATAATTCTATTCATTATGAAGCTTGGGTTAACATCTCTTGGCATTTAAAAAAAAATCTTTTGAGGGATTTTGATCATTGGGTGTTTCATTAATGACTAAGGGTTAAAATAAATAGGAATAAGTTTGATTTCATTCACCCACATTAGTGGCATGTCACACGTCCCTTCTCTTGGTGGCAAAATGTAAGTGAAGGCTCACATATATAATGACTCATCGATCCAATTAGAAAGGGATCTAACCCTGGTCGAGTAGGGCCACATTTTCATTAATCTCTTTTGCATAGAAATCTACAAGCTCCACTTGTTATAGTTGGAGGATTAGATCCTATAATCTTGGGACTGTTGAACAACCTTTGGGATAAGTTGCGTATAGTGTGGCATTAATTCGGAACCAGAACCCCTAATCCTAGTAAATGATTCATTGAAGAGAGACCAGACCCCCCCCCCACACATTAGAATTCTCCAAAGCTTTACACAGATGGTGGCTGGAGGTGAAGAAGAAAAAGAAGCCTCAAAGCCTCATCTTTCTGGGGTAAGGGCCTTCTCCTTCTTCCACCTTTCCATAGATGCAGGTTATGGGGAAAAGATCTCAGTATCTTCAGCATCATGTACTTAGAGTGGATTAAGCTACCTACGAGCCTTGTGGATCAAACGTCCTGGTTCAATGATGATGATGAATCTTCGACGATTGGTTTCAAAACTCCCTTCCAGTATTGGCATCTTCCTCTATGGTTTTCATGCAGCTAACTTGGAGTCTGTCAACTCCAGTTGCTCTGACTTCCTCTCGACAGTGAAATTCTGAGCACTTCAGATTTATGGATGACCTGCAATCTCTATGAGATGGTGAATGGTGTTGGAGGTCAAGGTCTCAGGGCTTCTTTCCTACCTACTACTCCAAGAATGACGCTGCCATGGACTCTGAAGCTGGACCCCCTTTGATCCTAAAGTTTGTTGCTCCTCTTAAACCACCATCCTCCCTTCCTCGGTGCCAAAGGAGGCCACAAAGAATTTAGCAGCGATAGAAGATGGTTTTCCTCACTGGTGTGCAAGCTCAAGGTAACAATCTACAAGATTAGACACACGTGGGACCTAGAAGGATAGACATCAGTAGCTCGTTCTGAGGAACGATGGTGCCTGCGACCTTCATGGAGGGCGAGGTAATGATCTAGATTCAAGGTTGGTGCTCGCAACTCACAGGGTTCCTCATCAGAATCTATACCTTGTGTGGCCGCACTCACGTAGGCTGATTGGAGCACAGGCGATGCCCAAATAGGGAACAGAGACCTTCCGCGTGACGACGCTGGCATGAAACGGAGAAACATGGGAGAAGCAATGAAGGAGAATTTTGTTCTAGTCCCACAAACTAGCCAGTCCAGGATACTAACCCACACCCCACAATGATGGCCAACGTGGCGTAATCATAGAGTGCCACCTCAGGTCTTCGACCCCACAACAAAAGGTAATTTTCATTTATATTTTAGAAATGCTTAGAAAATGCCTAATAAATAGCTCGCTTGGCCAAATAATTCTCCAAAAATACCTCCAGACTCAGAAAATTATCCTCTACATTAATGGATGCATAGATCATGATTTTGAAGCACAACTAATGGTGATATTTAATTTAGATGATGATGTTCCTCTTTAGGATGAGTTAATTCAAATAAATAGCAAATGGTCAAGATTAAAGCTGAGAAAAATATTCTCAAACCCTAGTATCATATGGAAACATATTATAGACTGTGATTTGATTTCTATGTCAAAATATTAGGCCTTTTCATATTAAAGACTAATTAGATGTTGTAAACCTCATATTAATTCCAAAAAATAGACAAATCATCAAAAAAGTATGAAAACTGAACCACACCTAAATAATGACCTCTAGATCATTACATAAATATCATAAATCAGTTAAGACCAATTTGAACCTAGGTTTGGCTAAACCCTAATTTGGACCTTAAATGCCTAGAATATGATGAACATTTATTAATGACGATTAATTGCTATTAATTAGGTGATAAACAGAGATGTAGATGATCCAAAATATAAATAGGAATCTTTTAACTCAGGTACATGGGTTTTATTTAAGTATGTGACTGTGGTTTTCTTGGTTGCAATCATGATATGTCTATATGCTCTCTTCTATTTGCAAATATTGGATGTAGTAGCACTATATAGTACTCGATGTTTTATCACTTGCAAACATAAATGATGAGTAGATGCTTTGTAGTTCTTTAAGGTGTTCATTATCCCCCTTATGAGGGAATGAATTAATGCTGACTAGTACACCTCCCTAGAGTACACGCTGTACGAGGAGTATCCCTAGAGTACATGGTACACAGGGATTGGCCCAATATATATGTTTTGGTACTAGTCCACCTTGATAATGCAACTCATCTAGGAAAATGAATAAAATTGATGTCTTTCACTTAATCAAGATACATTTTCTATGATTTTCTTTCTTTCTTTCTGCAAATCTTTCCAAATTATGAAAACCATAAATATATGTATCTTTCTACCCATGTACTCGACACCTTGTGTGTTGATTTGTTGTTTCACGTATGTTTTAGGTTCAGAGATAGTGTGGGATAAAAGGACAGGAAGTGAGAAATTGTCCATGTTGTACCTATGGTGTTAATATCCTGTTAGCGTACATGTTCAGACTTGTAAAAATTTCTCTTTTCAATATTTAAATGTAAGTTATAACAGTTCATGTTGTAAATATACATGTTTATTGTTGAGAGATATTATGGTGTATGTTATGGTTGTATGTTCATGTATGCGCATATTGCTTCCGCAACACACTCTGATACAATTGTCTAACATTTTTGGATTTGTCCTCTCGGGCCTTACAAGTCTCGATACGACAGAATCTGGGGATGTTACACCCATATACACAAATCATGTATAAGATGAACATGATTTCCATGAGATTTGATCAAAAGAATAATTTCATAGATCTACCTATCCATGAATTGTCAGAGTGATTTATTAAATTTAAATGAGATCCTTTTACTTTCTTCTTGGAAATCAATCCATATGTTGTTGCATGTAGCTGATCCCATTCATAATTTCCTCCTACATGTTTTTGAAAATTGTTGTAATAAAATTTGTATACTCTTGAACTATCATTCTTCCTAATGAAATGCTCCCACAAATTAGATGTCATCCTTTCACTTCTCACCTTTTCACCCAAATCTTCTAACAACCATGTCCTATTTAAGAATTGTGTAGCTAAGCACATGTATATTATATGTATGCAGTTTAGTAATGCTAGTTCCAAGACTCTATTGAGAAATCTTCTCTTATGGGTGTGACATATACCGCTTGGAATGCATGTTTGTACAAAATCACCTTATTTTTACATTCAAAGTTCATATAATGAAGGAAGATGTACATTTTATAATCAATGGTAACTTGAGTTGTTGGATGAGATATATCTATATATCATGATATATATGAGATATTATTTTAAATTTCTAACACTTGTAATGTGGACAATATTGGTTTAATCCATATGGTTGGATTTAGTTGACATATTCTACATGTGCTATTTTTATGGCTAGTACACGTAAGTTACATGTACGGATTGGCACATACAATTCATAAACTATCTTTCTTTTTCTCTATCCCTACATAGATACACCCCCCTCCAATATATATGTCTATTTATTGGAACCCTTTGGTAAATATATCCTAAAACCAAAATAGTGTACAAAAGGCCAGTCACACACAAGACATGTGACTACAAAAAATTACAAGAGGATTTTACAATAGATGCCAATTCCTACAAATAATTATAAATATATCCCTCATTTTCTCCTTATACACCTCATACAAACTTTAGACTTCATTTTCAATTTTGTAAAAGAGGTTGAGTTTGTCTTTGGGCTTGGAACCCAATCTTCTCACATTCCTCTCCAACTTGAGCATCTATGCATAAGTTGTGACGCACCAAAGAGAGATGGTTTGCATCCTTTTAGGCATTATGGTTATGTCCCGTTGGGAGTCTTATAGGTTTATAATCCTTTCATGCCAAGCTTCATTTGATCCCTTCCTCATAGATACTTCTAGTACTTATAGGAATCGAACAAGTGATTAGTAGAGTCTTCACCATCTTCACACATAAGACAATTATCAACCATATCAGGTTTTTGTATTTTGATCTTTGTTAAGGTTGTAAAGCAGTCTTTGCATGCTCAAAACATAGTCAAACTCCATCTAGGTACGTGCATAGGTAACCATACAATTTCAACATGATTATCCACCTATCTACTTTGTCAGACGATATTCCATAGTTCTATTTCGATAGCTTTCTCCTTCAATTTAGGCCAAATTTATACCATTCTTATCCAAGAAGTAGAATAGCCCCATCTATGTTTTAGTTGTATTCTAAGAATTCTGAAATCTGTTTCTCATCCATTGAGCCAGGGAGAATTGAGATTCAACAATATTTGAATTCTTCTAAAAGTGTTGAAGTCCACCAAGTCTTGGAGCGATTGCAAACCTAATACATATTCAAATGAGGGATAAGCAAGATTTCCCCTACTTACTAGGTGAATTGAATAACCCCATAGGAAGTTGCATAGCATAATCTTCATCATGTATAATATTGACATTGATATTTCACCTTGGGTCAAACTGAAATGTATCAAACCCAAAGAAATACTTCTAAGTAACAACAAATGACCTTCCATTGCCATTTTAGAACCTAGACACTTGCTTGTCATCTCCTTGAGCCTATCCAAACACCCATGAAGTTATTCCTTCTTAGGTTACCCCCTATAAGGGGGGGACCTAAGTATTTGATAGGAAGTTCACCCTCCTAAATCCCTACATCTTCCACTAGCTCATCTTTCTTTTTCCATGACTTAGAGAAGTAAACATGGGACTTATTGTCATTAAGCTTCATGCCTGAGATCTCCTTGAACTCCTTCAATGTCTTCTTTAGATTTGACAAGGTGTTTACTCTGCTATCAGCAAACACTAAGATTTCATCTATAAATAGTAGATGAGTAAGAACCTTTATGTTCCTGATAGTATAAGTCTTGATGAGATTATTATACACCCTACTATCAATCATTCTTGGTAGACCGTCCATGGAAATTGTGAAGATCAAAGGTGACAAAGGATTTCCTTGCCTTAGGCTGTTAGAGCTTGAGAAGTGGCCTTCTGAAGTCCCATTGATAAGTAAAAAGAAAGAGGTGGTAGTTACACATTGTTGAATCAACCTTATCCATTTATCACATCATCTGAACCCTTCCAGGAAGTTCCACATATAATTTTAATTGATTGTATAACAAGCTTTGTGATGTTCAATTTAAGACAAACTGAAGGTATAATATGTTCCACCTTGAAATCCAATGTGAACTCAACAACCAACTTAGCACAATCTTTAATATTTCTTCCCCCTAATGAAGGCATCGTGATTAGGGGATACGAGCTTAGGAAATATATTCAACATTTTATTAGTTGTGATCATTGTGATTGATCAGTATAGGACTGAGCAACATGAGATGGGTCAGAAGTCAGTTGGTCTATAAATGATCTCCTTTTTGGGAATTAATGCCAAGAAGACATGGTTTATCTGTTTAATCAAGTTACCTCCATTGAAGAACCATTTGCTGTCATCTACCATGGCATTTTTAATTGTCTCCTAGTTCTTGCAAAATAAAAATCCATTAAACCATCTATACCAGGGCTTTTGTCAACACTAATACTCCACATGGCATTCCTAATTTCCTACTCATCTGGTATTTTTCACAACACATCATTATCTTCATCTTTCACTAGCTTTCACCAATTTATGGTGTTGATTGATGGATCTTGTTCTTTATTAGATAACATTCAGAAGAACTCAACATTTTCTTTTATAATTCCTTCCTCATCATCAATGAAGTTACCATCAACATCATATAACTCAGTGATGGTATTGACAACCTCTCTCCTCTTCACATAGAGTGGTAGAGTTTTGTATTTTGATCACATTTCATTCCAATTGGAATGACTGCATTTCCAATAGAACCTCTCCTCAGTCTTGTCTAGAGCTTAGATTCTATTAAACATGACCCTTTCAGCATCAATGAGCTCTTGATCTAGGGGGTTATTCCTCAGAGCTTTAGCAATACCATCTAGTTCATTTTTTCTTTTTGTAACAGATTGTGCAGATTCATGAACTCTCTCGCCTATACATTAAGGTTCCATTTCACGTTCTTGAGTCTTTGGTTGAAGCAAAAAGGGGATTCCCATGAACTTCCACTTTAAGCTTCTTAAATAACCTCCTTGCAACTGAGCCATTCTTTTCATAAGTTAGGAACTAGAAAGGTTTATGTTTCCTAGAAACCTCCTTGAGATTGACCTGTAAAGCCACATGGTCAAAGAAATAAGAAGTCAAAAGGCTAGTTTTTGAACCTAGGCAACATTATCCTTTAGAGAAACACATGATGCATTTATCCTTCCAAGCATTATTATGCTAGGTGATGGATTCTTTTCCAATGACTAGAATTTCAGATAAGCAGGCTTTATCAATTACTACATTGAATGAGCTCAATACCTCATTCTGTACTTCTCTACCTGTTGCCTTCCCCTCCCTCTTTTTAATAGAATTGAAATATCCAAATATGAGCCATGTGGATTTTATTCTCGGGATAAAGATTCTACTTTGTCCCAAAGGTTAGATCTCTGGGACATCTGTTTGTGATCATGTACTATTGCTAATGTGATCTTCAATCTATTCTTGTTCACAAAATTAGCTCTAATTTTGTAATCATCCACGTCAATTGATCCAACTTCCAAGACTTGGGGTTCAACCCAATACCAATTCTCCTATTACTATTATAATCATGATTTGAAACCCATTTCCAACCAACTAGGAACATATTCAATATAAAATTATTGTTATAATTCTTGATCTTTATCTCCACTAATCCTTCTATAGAAGTTTGGACTATTCATATAACTTTCCTGACCTCCCTTATTTTCTATGACTTGTAGGAGCCATAGACGTTAAACATGAAGAAGGTCATTTATGAACTCTATTAGATGATAAAATTTTGTGTGTCTTGGTCACCGTAGAGCTCTCTCCAATATTCTTATGACCCTTATACTTGTCCATATCTTTATCTTGATTCTTGGTCCCCTCAACTCCCTATGAGTCAAAACTTTCAAACCTATTCTTGGTAGGGATGTGTAATAACCTAGATTTTCACTCTCATTTTCTTAATGCACTTCATGAATATTTCTACTCGCTAATATTTTTCACAGCCTCCTTCACACCACTTTATACTTTTTAGAATCACTTTATACTCATTTGATGAAGCGGAATTGGATAAATGTCACAATATTCTTATTTTAGGAAAGCTGAGTGCATGATTACACATGAAAATGAATTTCTGAATTGAGTGCCCTCAACATTATAATTCTAGATCCAAAATTTTAATATAACAAGTAGAGGAAATTTATGAACTAACGATGAAATTTTAATACAAATCGGAGTTACAGTTTGGGAGATATGATTTTTACAAGATTTCTCAAGAAACACTATCAAGAACTTTGGTTTTGATATATTGATGTGCCATGTCTTCAATCCGAGGCAGTTACTCCCTACCAATCAAAAGATTTCCTTTTCTAGCCACGGATTTCCCATGTTAGCTATCCCCTTGCTTTCCACAGCCAACCATAACCCTTGAATCAGATGGGCATGGATCCATCCAAAATCTGATGGCCACAGACTCATCTTTCCAACCTGCTCCCATGGATGCGAGTAGGTGGCTGGAGAAAAACCTCCACCACATGTATATCCCTTTCCACACCTATAAATTGCCCCATTTCATCTCTATTCTTCCTCTTTCTTCTTTCCCTTTCTTTTACGCCCTTGTTTGTGCATTTGTGTACACCATAGCCCTAGTTCCAACTTCATCTTCTACCTTCGAACCTTAGCTGCCCCCTATGGCCGCCCCCTTGTGGAATCCCCATCCTATGTTGGAAATACCCACTTTTCTGGCCCTGGAGATCCACCGAACCTCAACAAGGTAGACCGACACCCTTACAACTTTGAATCATCTGCCCTAGCACTGCACCCAGCATCTCCGGCGGGCTGCTTCAGCCTTTGGGTTGGCTGCGTTGTGTGCAGTCGACGCAGCAAGGGGGCAACATCACTCAGTGATGGGGGGGATGCACGACAACAGTTTGGATTGCCTGGAAGCCGATCGGTGGCAATTCGAGGCAGTGGACAACCGCGGTCAAGTAAGCCAGCACGCTGGGCCAGATCACAGACCGTGCAGCTTTGGGCCTTCTAGCCCAATTCAGCTAGCAACGAGCCTAGAAGAGGAGGTGCATCTCGACTTCATGGCCTCTTCTTGGCCCTCAGATTGACAATCAACGACCCAAATCTACTATTTTGAGGTGAAATTTTGAAAATTCGTATCTCATGACTCCCTTGGCCAAATGCCACCTATAATATATGGTTTTTGATTAGAAAAATGTGATCTTTTCACTAAAAGTACTTCTGGACACTAGTTTTACTTGTTACTCTACTGACATCCGAAAATACAGGCATTCTATGCCTTTTGAGGTGTTGAATGCTATCTTTGTATGCACAAGCTTACTCCTTTATGCCCCAAATATTATATTAGTCTAATATGGATATATTAAACCTCTTCATGCATCGGGATTCAAACTTTATCCATATTTGTACTTGAAATGATCTAATGTTGCATGAAGGGCCTAAAATGGACTTTTAATGTTGAAGACTACTTCTTTAATACTAAACCTTGTTGAATGCACCTCAAATCCTCATGATTGACCTAAATCAGTAAAGTTTGATGCATGTTTTTAACTAAGATTCAAACTTGTACATGCTAGCATTCTAATTTGAGTTGATGAGTGAATTTGAACCTTGAAACATGCCTTACATGGATGCTTTGATGATAATTCTTGCACCTTGCTCATGCATTGATTGAATCATAGTTAAATCCTTTATGTGAGTCCAATATCAGTAACCTCAAATTCCTTGTAGCCCTATATCTCTTTTGGAGCATTCTTGTGCACTTATGTGGCTATTCACCCCAATCTTGCCTTGAAATGTAATCTAGCATGCATGTTGATAACTAAGTCTATGTTCTTATGAAAATATTGTCCTAATGATCATCCCTACCATATAATGATCTTAAATCAGTAATTTGTTGATGTTAATGACATATAAATCTAGTATATGTCATATATACTCTAATGGTGACAATATTGCATGATTATAACTCAATGTAACTAGTATGACTATGTTGATTCTTATGTTGACTAAGCTTGTCGAAATCTTATGATAACCCTATTTAATGATCTAATGAACCTTTTCTTGACCCCTAAGACTAGTTGTGATGTGTCACTCTAGGTTCTAGATGAATTCATGATAGTTAATGTAACATGATTATGATAATGCATGACCTAGTTGGAGACAATGAAGGTTTTGATGCCTAGATCTGTGTGACACATCCAACCACCACAATTATGATTAAATGATACCTAATGATACTGATATTAATCCAATTACACTCATTTGTAATGTCAAGATCTCTATGATGATTCAATTTCCAAGATCTAATCAAGTTGCTTGTTATAGTTTTCTAATAAAATGGCTAATCTTGTCCTCTAATCAAGGTACACTGCATCCTCCTATTGGCCAGACTGGTAGTATTTAACTTGCTTGTATGATTGTATGCTTAAACTTTTTGGATTTATATACTTGTTTGAGCTACTTGTTCCTTATGATTAGTATATTCATTTTGCTTGAAATATGTTGAACAAACCTTGAACATAATTGAAATTGTCCATTATACAAACCTTGTGTACCTGCCTGAATTCTCGGTGTAAGGGCACAAGGAATGTTGAAAATAAGGTTAGCTCATTGACTAAGGTCTTGAGGTCCCTCACATAGATAAAAGGGTTTGCTAATCTTGACCACCCTTACAAACCCTTCCTTTGAAGAAGTTGGTCAATGGCCATATATTGTTGTTTAAGTATAATGGAAACACACCTTAAAATGGTTGCATGTTAATAAAAAAGTATTTAATGTTGTTTATTTCTTTCTTGCTATCATATTAAGTTTTGCTAAGCATATATGTTTCTAAACCTACAATTTTATGTATTTTATAGCGTACTCAGCACAATTGTGCTGATCTGTACCCATTTTATGATTTTAGGTTTTAGGTACACTTCAAATCTTGATAAGAGTGTTGCTTTCACTCTATTATATAATTTGCTGCTCTTACTCTGGGGATCATCTAATGTCATGCAAATTGAATTCATATGGGTCGATATATAGGACTAAAAAGATCTTGTCATGTACTAATTTAATTTTCTTTATGTGATATCTTGTCTCTTATCTTGTTCTTGTTTGTTGTTTTATTCATGCATACGTTATGTGATCCATTCTAGGGATAGACACCCTGGTCCACTCGTCTTTGGCTGTGTATCCATTAGGAGTGTGGACTTAGGGTAACAAATGGCTCTATGACAAATGGTATCAAAGCAATTGCATATATCCTCTATGCATGTTTAACAACCCAATTCCACACACCTTAGAGTGTCTTCTAGCATTTCATATATTCTTTAAGGACTACCCTAAACCACCCATTAGATGATGATTAATTAGCTTCTCATCTTTACATGCGATTCTTCTCCTCGTGACTATCAATCACATGATCTTTCGATTATGGGTCGCTTATGCATGGGAAAAACTTAAATTTGAACGAAATGGTAAAATTTGAGTAAGATAATGATGGTGCCATGATCTGACCTTAATATGATAACTCAATTATGACTAATGGAAATACTCTTAGAATTAAGCACTCATGTATGACCTTTCAAATCATGATTAACTCAGCTTTACCAAAATCTAGACTACCTGCTTTCTATGTTTGAGGTAAAATAATAATGATCTTGATATGATGAGATAAGGAGGTGTTGTACATTATACCTCATCTAGATGAGGTCCCTATTTGATTTAATCCATGATGACCTATTGTTGACTAAACCTCAAACATGAATGAGCAAATTTATCCCCTATTTTGACATGAATGGTGATTACACCTTGAAATGACTAAGTTCTTGGACTCTCAAAAGTATGATGAAGGGCTTTCATACAAGAGGGATCTTCCCTATTGATTCATATGCCTCTTGGTAATCTCTATTTTGAATAAAAAGATGTACATGAATATCACTCTTGCACTATTATGCTCAAACTCTCGAGTTCTCCATTTGAATTTTAGATTTCAAAATATACCCTCACCTTGACCATGAAAGGAAGGGAACATAATTATGACTTAAATATTGCAAAATCTTTAAACATGGTTTCTCTATTATGACATTGAACTTGCAAAATCTAGAAATATTATTTCTCTATTATGATCTTGATGTTTGACTCATGATGTTGTGCAATATGATTTAATAGTTTATACTCTCCCTATTTGGATATGCTTGATGACTCATGATTATTATAGACTAATGTGCTAGATTAGGGTGGTAATTGACTTATGACTCCCCTAACTTAGGTCACATCTCTATTACGAATACCTATAAATTTTCATTTTGTAGGCTATTTAGAGTTTGGAAAGGAAACCCCTTCCACCCAATTTTGATTTCTCGACCTAAGTCCCTTTGTATGTCAGAAATATGATGGTATTGATACTCGATCTTGAATCTCGGTTTGATGATGATCTTGAAATGTGATAATGTTGAATATAGTTAGTGTTAAAATCCTAGAAAGACCTAGGTCTAGATCATTCATCAACCTTGACATACCATGATAATGGACTTAGAATTGATATCTCAAAAAGTTGCTCGTATCTTGAATGTTTCTCAAATTGTTGCTTGAAATGTTTATTGATTGTTGCTCGATTAATGTATATGGATGAATGATTGCACCTAAGGTCTTGATAAGGAATCTAAACCCAGTTTCAAAATGTTTGGATCGATGACTTTGATTTACAAACTTGACTTTGGATATTGATTTATGAAATCTTGACTCATGATTATTGATCTTGGTTTTTACTGGGCTCCTATGATAACCCTATTTGGATCTTGACATAATCTTTGATATATGACTAACGACTTCCATATTCCCAAATCTAGAAATTTGAAATGATGATAACATTGACTCACTCGAATTATGACTTAAGTGTGAGCTCCATGTGGACCAAGGTGGGACCTTTCATTGATGTTAAGCACAAAATTGGGGTGTGAAATATGATATATGTTTTGAATTGTGGAAATATGAATTCTCAATCATGGATTATAACCCCACCTAGGCCAATGTAGAAGGTATGACCCTAATTGTTGGGAATGAAAGTCATTCTTGACACTTGATTCAAAGAGATCTATGCATTTGACCTAAGAATGTGATCACTCCAAATTTGTGATCTATAGGATGATTTCTCCCGATTTGTGACTCATGTGATGATCCTCTCAATTCAATGATTGGTGAGACTGTACATTGATCTAGATAATCGATTTATCAGTTGTAAAATAGTGTTGAGGTTTAGGGAATATCAAGGGATTATGATGATTGAATATGAAATCTCAAATCTCGATTGATGGATTGGTTTAATTTTGGGGACAAAATTCCTTTTAAGGTGGGGAGGATGTGATAACCCAGATTTCCACTCTCATTTTATTAATGTACTTCTTGAATATTTCTACTCACTAATATGTTTCACAACCTCCTTCACACTACTTTATACTATTTAAAATCACTTTATACTCATTTGATGAAACATAATTGGATAAATGTCACAATATGCTTATTTTACAAAAGTTTAGTGCAGAATTACACTTGAAATTGAATTTCCGAATTGAGTGCCCTCAACATTATAATTCTCCATCCAAACTTTTAATATAATAATTAGAGGAAATTGTTTAACTAATAGTGACAATTTTATACAAATCGGAGTTACAATTTGGGAGATATGATTTTTACAATATTTCTCAAAAAACATGATCTAGAACTTTAGTTTTGATATATTAATGTGCCACATCATCGATCCGAGGAAGTTGCTCCAGACCAATCAAAACATTTCCCTTTCTAGCCATATATTGTCCATGTCAGCTATCCCCTTGCTTGCCACAGCCAACCACATCCCTTGGATTGGATGGACGTGGATCTAACCAAGATTTGAGGACCACAAGCTCATCTTTCCTACCTGCTCCATGGATTGGAGTAGGTGGCTGGAGCAAAACCTCCACCACATGTATATCCCTTCTAGCACCTATAAATTGCCCCATTTCACCTTCATTCTTCCTCTTTCTTCTTTCCCTTTCTTTTACACCCTTGTTTTTGCATTTTCATGCACCATAGCCCTAGTTCCAACTTCATCTTCAACCTTGGAACCCTAGCTGCCACCTATGGCCGCCCCCTTGTAGAATCACCATCCTATGTTGAAAGCCCCTTGTAGCTCCGCCCAACCTCAGCAAGGCAAATCAACATCCTTACAACCTCAAATCAGCTGTCATGGCTCTAGGCCCAGTAGCTGTGGTGGGCTTCTTTAGCCTTTGGGTTGGCTGCGTTGGTGCAACTGACATAGCAAGGGGGTAGCATCACTCGACGATGGGGGGACACACATGTTGGGTTTTGTGGAGGAAACATGCACAAGAGAAGCAAAAAAATAAAATATATTTCCACAAAACCCACAGCAGGATGTCGTCAACAATAACATATTTAGAAAGAATGTTCACATGATATATCTTATCACGGAGCAAGCCCGGCGATGTCCCACTATACGATGGTGTGCAATGCTCCTGGCTTACATGGACGGTACATCTCTCCCATCCTGAAAATGCATCACGAGAAGATCCGGTGGCACTCCTTTTGTGCAGTGATGTACACTGCTCATAGTGCGTATGGACGGTCATGGACATCCTCTAAATGCAGGTGTCTTAGTGTCTGCGTCTCTACTTCATCCACATGGATGGACTAGAACTCCACATTGTGCTTCCTAAGCCCACAGGAAGGAGTAGCCTATGTGTGATGGCATGTTAGCGTCGCGGTACTCTTCTTTCTCTCCCGAGGACGGTGATGGCTAGGGTGCTCTCCTTTTGCATTTGAGGTTTGTTTCGCTGGCTCTGGTGTTTTAAGGACATAGAGCTTAGACTCCTAAATGAAAACAATTCTCAACGTCCTAAACCAGTTTTGAAAGTTGATTCCGGTAAGTTTGTCCTTCTCAAGGACCGATTGCAACGAGAATGTGGGAGTGTTGTTTTCCATTTGATTGTTACAAAAGAAAAAGTTTGCATTTAGTCCAAAATATTTGGACTTATAAAGATTTTACGCTCCCACTATTTTATTTAAATTGATAGACCTCACTATCAACTCAGAAGATTGCAGCGTAAAACCTTCTAGTGATCCTAGATCCAAAATAATTGGATCAATGCCCAGCCAATGCCGACGTCAAAGACTAAATACTAAGTTAGGAAACTTTTTCCAATTGCATCATATGCAACTCTTTGATAGATGATCATACACAACTCCTTTCCATGATGAATATGTGTGCCTCTAGGTACTTGATCCTATCAAGGTCCCCTAGTTAAGTCCAACCCATAAGCCAAAACGATGAGTGTGCACCCTACGGAGGCAGACCCACGTACCCACCCCGTCACACTTCCACGAGATAGACAGTGTACCATGCGGAGGTGTTCCCACACATAGTTGATCAAGCTTTTCATATGTGTTGCTTTATGGAAGGCAAATAAAACTTAATATTATTGATCGAGGGGTTTTATTAATATATATACATATCCAAACACTACATACTTATAATACATACCATATACTATTATATCCATAACAAAAAATGATAGACATGCAATCACAAACACAAAAACATCGATTATGGACATACTATTATAATCTTTTAGATCCATAAAGGATTACGTTCCACCTAAGGTCTTATACATCTCATGCAATAACACATGTGAATCAACCTGTAAGGATCACCATTACAATGAACAACTTCATGGATGCTCTTTGACGTTAGAACTTCAAGCTGCTTCTCCATGGATGCTCCTTGGAGTTGGATCTTCATGTTGCTTCTTGGAATTGGATCTTCAGTTGCTCCTCCCTGGACGCTCCTTGCAGTTGGATCTTCAAATGACCTCCTTACATCAAGTTTACAAAGACTAAAACTAATCCTATCTCTATTACATCATATGAGTACAAATATAAAGAGAAAGAATGAATTACACTTTGAAATAAGAGATAAGGCTCGACATGCAAGCTGAATACATTATATAAAGGATCCATGTACTACAATTATACATCCATAGAATTCACAAATATACATATCCACAACATTCACAACCACATTCATTCACAACATTCACAAAAAGGGGGTTCTAGACCATAACCGTGCATGTATTCACCACATAAAAAGATTTTGAAGGTGACATGTATGATATCATAGTTATATATACATATACATATATACATATTAAAATTGTAGGCCTTTTAATGCGGGACATTCCCCATAAATAAATTTTCAACTCTAACACAGACTATGCGGGGTACACATGGGCAGCACTCCTGTGTAGGGATCCTGCTTCCCGGTCAGTGGGTGGGGGTCGAGGGGAAGCCACCCCTTACGGGGTTACAGGGGCAGAGCCCCTGAAAGGTTTACAAAAATTTACTTATACGTACTTAGGAAAAATCAATATTTTCCATAGTTGACCCCGACCGAAACGTCAAAAATAGAAGCCTATGATGCATGTGGAATTAGGTTTGGATATGCACATTAGCAGTTTTAAGTTTAAATCATATGCAACCACATAAATTAGTATACATCGATTTGATCTTATCGAAACAAATCCAAATACACCATAGATAGACGCTGCTCTGATACCACTGTTGGGTTTTGTGGAGGAAGCATGCATGGCGGAAGCAACAAAATAAAATATATTTCCACGCAACTCACAACAAGATCTCTTCGACAACAACATATTCAGAAAGAATGTTCGCGGGATATACCTTGTCGCAGAGCAAGTGTGGAAACATCTTGTTGCATGATGGTGTGCAATGCTCCTGGCTTACACGGATGGTACTTATCTCCCATCCTCCGAATCCATCACGAGAAGATTCAGTGGCGCTCCTTTCGTGCGGTGATGTACACTGCTCACAACACATATAGACGGTCATTGATGCCCTCTTAATGCAGGCGTCTCAACATCTCTGTCTCTACTTCATCCACACAGATGGACTGGAACTCCATGTCGTGCTTCGTAAGACAGCAGGAAGGAGTATCCTCTATGCAATGACGTGCTAGAATCACGGTGCTCTCCTTTCTCTCTTAAGGATGACGACGACTAGGGTTTATGTATGTGAGCGTAAACTGAAAAGCCTCTGTCAATATCTGGTAAATACATTGGCCGTCGAGCCCCTTTAAATAGGAGACGAAATGAAGCAGGGTTTCCTAAACCCTTCAATAAATAGAAAGATTACATTAATTAAAAAACTTGTTGATTAATTAGGATATTTTTGAATTAATTAATAAACCAATTAATCATATTAATTGATTAATTAATATCCGAATCCATATAATCAATTAGCATGGTTCTATAGGAATACATACCAACAACACGACCACAGTTCATATCGCCTGGCTGCCGCTCAGTGGCGGTTAGAGGCAGTGGACAACTGAGGTCAAGTGAGCCAACACTGTGAGAACCCATTATACTAAACAAGATTACCCAAAACTCAAAACATGATTACTCATTAATTAAACACAAACCCAAAACATAGGGTAAATTAAAATCAATTGCAACATTTCCCAATTGCTCAGGAACTTTTACATAATGCTCAAAATTCTTTACAACTGCCATGTAGCCTCAGCTACAACATAAACTTTACAAAGGAACACTATCCACATATTTCACATATACAAGCATTAACATGCTATCTAAAGTTTGATTAAACTAAAACATCATATATAAACTTTTCACCCAAACCTGAGAGTACATGGACGAATCTAGAACACACTAGACCCTAAGCTACCATCTCTAGGGTTCATCACCTCAGTTTCCCTTGCTACCATGATTCTACTTCTGCTGTTTCCGATCACCTAAAAAGATGTGGTGACTTACGAGGTGAGACCCAGTCACAGCGAGAGATATAACTCTCTATAATAGATATTGATTACATGAGATTAAACAGTAGATAACTGAGCAGTTGGAGTATTTAATAATCAACTTCACATATTGAAAGTTCAAGTATTTACAAATAACCGACACCTATTGTTTTTTTTTCCTGTCAGTCTGCAGACCTGCTGTGGCTGGTCGCAGGATGAGAAACCTGTTCAGTTCAGTTATGAACTGTAGGTTTTACGACATCCATTGATATCAGCCGACAACAGGCCGCAAACCTGCAAAATTAACAATAAAAGAGTTCCATTCATTCACACATTTATAAACATTCACACATGCTAGCAATCTGTAGTTCCATTCATTCACATTCACACATGTAGAAACATTCATATAGCAACGAACACTTTCATTCATTTTCACTCAGACACATGTAGAAACATCCAGACATGTAGAAACATTCACACATATATTATAATTTAGAAATTCATTTACAAAGTATCATTGTTTAGTCATTATTCACTATCAGGATCCCAATTATATTTTAAAGCCCCCACTAATTGTATGGTTGTTGCCCATTCTTCGATTACTTCATTTAATTCTCCCATCGTATAGGGAGCATTAACATTTGGTAAGTCCTTTCCTGTAATGGGGTCAGCTTTAAACACTTGTAAAGAGAATGATGTATATATATAATTAATGAGCTATAAATAAGATTGATATATTTCGATCATATTATCTAATGAGACTATATAATACCTGAGCAATACATTTGATATCCAATGCGGCATGTTTGATAATCATGTGCATATATCGCATGACATAGTATCCACATGCCCATCCGTTGTCTTGTGTAGCACACTATAAATTCAAACATACAAAATATTAACAAATACAACTAATTAAGCATTGTTCACATAAATAATATATACATATATTGCAGTTGGGAACTTACGTTCACGTTCTTCCAAATTATTGGCTGGTTCTTTTTCGTGGGGACCTTTCCTCCAGCCTTTTTGTACTCCTCAAAACCCCTACATGTTAATGTATCATAGAACATTGCAACTAAATAGTAATGTAATAACATATGTTAATGGATATGAAAAATGAAATATTTCTCACCGAAATATTGCCATTTTCATTATGTGTCCAAAACTTGTATTCAATTTAACCCCCTTAGGATCTAGATAATACACAGTGAACGTCTCGGGGGCAATAACCAATAACTCCCAATACCTACCCCTAGAGGAAAAAAAGTTAAAAATTAATAACTCAAAATCCACAATAAAATGTAATTTTCTTAAGTCCAAATTATAATAAGCAAAGTAAACTTACTCTACATTGAATGGAGCCATTATCACCGTCTTCTTTTTTACAGTAAAAATTGAAAAAGCCTCACAGCAGTATTGTTGAACTGATGTAGGGTCTTTAGCTACTAGACTAATCAAGGATGGAATCAAAAACCCTACATGTTCGAATCCAAAATTTGCACATATGTTGTCTAAGTAGCTGCAAAATATGTATTAATTACGCATGCATTAATAAATAAGAAACTAGATCACCAGATCATACACAAGGTATATGGATGTATAAAGAATATCTCACCTTATCCATAGCTCTATCACAGATGTATTTAGCCAATCATATCGAAACAACTCCAAAATATCTTGTATAAATAGTTTTGTTTCGTATGACTGACCTGTAGAATCTGAATCATAAGAAATAGTTATAGGGGAGTTTATATCATGTTCCCCTAACCATACCGCCATACCCCTACAGTTAGGACCTAACGGGACAGGTAGGTCCTATGGAACCCAACTAGGTAATGCAGGAGGTGGAGGTGGAGGCCTAGATGCTGTGAGTGTCTTCTTTTTAACCTGTATATATATATATAAAATTTCAGATCAACTGCCAGCATATACACACACTAACAATTGAACATAATGTAAATTTACCGCACCTTTTCAGTAAAGAAGACATACGCTTTTTCCCACAATATCACTCCGCCTACTGCCTCACTAAGTGTTTCACAATCGGGGTGGGCATATGGCAGTGGAAGATCCATCCACTGGGGGAATATATGTATCGGGCTCACCCGAATCCAACCAGCTGGTACTGGAGACCCGTGACACGTTTCCCCTGGTAGGGATGGGTAAGTCGACGCCTCTGCCACGACATATTCTTTACTTTTTAGACGGCATGGCTTCAACCCCTACAAATTTTTGTGTAAAGAATGTTATATACATATATACATATCATCTTTTTCTTAAACGACTACAATTTCATATATACATATAATCTTGAATTAAAAAACTAGTTACTATGTCATAAAAATACTTACAATGGATGTGCTAGGTGGTGGTTCTACAGGATTACTCCCAACCTCTGCAGTAGGAGTAGGAGTAGAGTCTGCAGTAGGTATTGTCTGGTAAGTGACAGTCTGAGATGTCTGCCACTTTTTCATTGCTTCTTCGAGTTTTTCTTCGAGTTTCCTGTCAAATAGTTTATCCACCTATACATGGATAAAAGAAACGTCAAATTCTAATTTTTGAATTCTCTTTTACAGTAACATTATAAAGAAAGAATATGTTACCTCTTCTTGTGAAAGTCCCACTTTTGGGACATGTTTGCGCTGGGATGACCCAAAAAAGATTTGATGCCCACACCAGCGCCTGCAGCCCTAACACATCCAGGATGCTCTGGGTTACCCAGAGCAACTGTCAATTTATCCTTTGTTCCCTCAGGGATGAACTTTCCTTGTTTCCTCAGCTCGTGCAGCTCCCGCTAATCGCCAAAACAAAAATTTGTACTTAAGTAAACAACACAAATAATCAATATTCGAATGATTGTTGTAAGAGTTGTATTTTACCATTTTTGCAGCCGCCTCAGCAGTTGCGGCCTTAGGTATTTCTCCCTTCTTACTTTGCCTCCCAGCTATCCAGACATCATGGCGAGGCAGAGGTGTGCTACCTATGGTAGAGGACTCCTGAGTAGCAGCAGACTGAGCAGCAGTAGCCTCAGCCTATAGTCTTTGGCGAACGCCTGCATACCCCTTTTGGACCCATTGTGTGGTCATGCACATTCAGTGCACGCCTTGATCTTTGTGTCTCACTGAGGGCCTAGTTAGTATGCAAATTAATGATTTGGTTAGTAACACTAAATGTTAATCTTGAATAAGTGAATACAACATATATTAATTAATGAGATTGACGCCTAATACATTGAATTCATCAGTTTGTCTTGAAGCGACAAACGCATCCCATTCTTCTTTGTCCAGGAAGTTCCACTGTTCAGTGGCTGTCTTCTTCCTCTTGTCGGCTTCTTTTATGTATTCTCTGGTGATATTTGTCCTATAGTTCCTTAGGACTCTCCCACAGTGTTGCATCACGCATTTACGATGCAGCTTTTCATCCAATTCAAATATACTATGCAAAATAGAATTGCTATTAACTAGTATCCAAAAATTTAGTAATCTACAAAATAGAATTGCAAATTAATAATAACTCATGCATAAATCCCTCCATATTAAATCTTTCCTTTCCTTAGAAACTTTATGCCAAGAATCTAAGCGACAACCGCAATGGCTACAAGTAAAAAACCCAAGATATGAAATAAATGAATTGCGATTCACACCACATGTATTTCCTGCATTATCGAAATCCACAACAAGTTTGGGTCCGTTGCCCTTTTGCGAAATTAACTTCTTCATCATAGTGATGCCCCTTCTCTTGTCAACTTTTTGGTGTTGTTGATCAAGTGCCTCAAGTGCTTCAGCTGGTACCTGTGCATCATCAACCTAAAATTTGACAAAATAATTCACATTTACAAGATATAACTATAAATGGACATATAGATATAAATATATGATATATTTTTAAAACTTACATTGTGAGGCGGCGCATTGATGTCCTCACCCTCACGGTAGTCATCAGCACGGTCATCAGGAGAATGGTCAGCCATCTGCAAATTCACATTCAAATTGTAAAGTTCACATTCAAGTCTTAGATTCCTGACTTCTTCACCAAATTCAGGGTACAATAGATCAATCCTCTTCCACTGTGGGGAATCATACGCATGTCGTAGGATCCCATCATTATTTTTATTAACATCTGCATGCCACCTCAAATTCTTCGCATCTATCGGATTGGCAAACAAGCATTGAAACCGTGATATTATAGGTAGATACCACATCACCTTGGCAGGAGAACCAGTTTTGGACTCCCCCGAAGTCGTCAATTTATACCGTGACGCACCACATTTTGGGCAATCTTTCAAATCCGAATAGTCCTTTTGAAATAATACACAATCATTCGGGCATGCGTGTATCTTCTTGGCATCCATTCCCATTGGGCACAACAATTTCTTTACCTGGTATGTTGAGATTGGAAGCTCGTTTCCTTCAGGAAGCATTTCTTTCAACAAAGACAGCAATGACGTGAAGCTTTTTTCGCTCCATCTATTGTTAGCTTTCAACTTATACAATCTCAACATAGCGCTAAGCTTCGTAAACTTAGTACAATCTGTGTATAACGGCATCTCAGCATCATGCACAATGTTTCTAAAAATGGGAGGTGGATCGGTGTGCTCTACCCCACAACTATCCAGCATCGCATCAACAATGTCTACTGGAAATGGTTCATTCACATCTACGTCACCGTAGGTAATTTCTTCTTCCACACAAGCACTGCTATCGACATCCACTGGTTTCGGGTTTGAAATCTCTCCATGCCAGTGCCATTCTGTATAGCCTTGTATAATCCCGTTGCACATGATATGAGTTTGGATTTCGTCACCAGTGTTGACTTTCAAGTGGTTACCGCAATGCCTACATGGACAGTAGAACCTATCTCCAGGTTGTTTCCTATGTTCCTCGGCAAATCTAATAAACTGGTCAAGACCAGAAATAAACTCTGGGGTGCAGCGATTGTGAATGGACATCCATGATCTATCCATTCTATGATCAAAGAGAAAACAAGTATATATTAGGACAAGATTAGGGTCTAGGGTTAACAAATACATGTGATGTCATTCTTATATATAATAAATGTGTACCACCTATCCCATTCTTGAATACCTAATCTCACTAGTAAGTGTATAATGTGTATTGGGTTTTAAAGAAAATTTCGGCAGCATTTCCCCGCTGTTCTCCAAGTACATATGTACTTAGAGAACAAACGGGGAAATGCTGCGGAAATTTTCTTGAAAACCCAACACACATTATATACACTTACATCCTAAGCGAGATTAGGTGTTCAAGAACAGTCCCAAACCGGGGACTATCCAAGATTTACTCCTAATGAGTAAATCTTGGATGGGTTTCTAGGCCAACAAATAATGTGTTGTCATTCTTATACCTAAAATCCTAGTTCTTCAAGTTAGGGTGATTATTGATGTCTTTAAAAGCATGATTGGCAATTTAGGGAAAAGTTCATCATTTACATTCCAAGCATGTCACATGTGTGCATTACAGTTCATCATTAAGCAAAAGAAGGGTGATTAGGATTCTCAATATACTCAACAATGAAACAAGTTAAACATGTGTGCATTACAGTTCCTCATTTACATTCCAAGCATGTCACATGTGTGCATTACAGTTCATCATCAAGATATATATAACTTACTTAAACATTCAATTATGAAGTAAACATACACTTAATTCAGAATAGCATGAGGCACAAATACGTAGATGAAAAATACAAATAAGTAGATTCGGGTCTGGGCCTGAAGTCTGAACTCAAGGCTGTGATTTTTGTGGTGTTTCCCGGGCAGAACTGCCCCTGGTTCAGACCTGCTTCATGCACATGTGGAAAGGGCTCAGCTAGAAACCCAGCTAGGTGCTGCTCGTGGCTGAGGGGGTTGTGGAATCAAGTTTAGGGCTCTTAGTCAGAGTCAAGGGCGGCATTTGGTAGTGTTGGTCATTCCCAGCTACTCCTGGACGGCGTCGCTACAGTTGCAGCTTCTACTTCTGGCCGCCAGTGCTGCTCTATAGGTCAGGCGCTGCTAGGGTGAGGTAGAGGAAGAAGAAGGGCGGAGGAAGGTCCAGCGGCACCGCGATGGTTGGGGTTGGGGCTAGGGTAGAGGCGGTTGGGGGTGGGGTGGTGGTGGCTGGTGCGGGAGAGGCTACTGGCACTGGGGAGGCAGATGGCGGTGTGGATGTTGGTGTTGCCGCTGGGAATTGGGTGAAAGTGGTGGCCGTCAGGGAAAAGCAAGGTGGAGGAGAAAAGGGTTACCTTGCTGGCGGAGCAGAGCGGCAGTGGCACCGAGCGACGACGGCACCTAGCGGAAGCTTTAGCTGGAGGCAGCACCGAGCGGCGGCAGCACCGAGCGGCGACGGAAGCACGGACGGCAGGGAGTGGCGGCGGTGGAGCAGCGGGGGCGAGCAAAAATCGTCGGAGCTAACTATCTGCAATCGGGAATGAAACAGGGAAGGGGAAGAATCGGTCGGGCTGGTGAGCTATTAAGTTGACAATAAGTGTCGATTATTTAAAAAAACCGACACCTAAACCTATAGTGTCGGTTATTTAGTTATGAACCGACACCTATACTAAGTGTCGATTATTTAAAAAAACGACAACTAAACCTATAGTGTCGGTTATTGAGTTATGAACCGACGCCATATGTAAAATTTTGGAGCCAATTTTTTCGCTGGAGTTTTGGGTTTAGCGATTGAGTTTAGGTGTCGGTTGTTTATTAATTAACCGACACCTATTAAAAGTGGTACCCGTGTCTGGGCTCCCTAAGCAGATTGGATGTCGGTTTATGTTATCAACCGACACTGTAGACATTAGATGTCGGTTTTTGTAAACAACCGACACCTTGAAAAGTGGCTTTATAAGCCATTTCTGTAGTAGTGAATAACTATAAGTTCATCTTTATGAACTCCTAGATCCATATAGTATCCACTAATGTTCTCTAACACATGGATACTTGGCTTTTCATTTTAAAACAACTTTATTGGAACGTTTCCATTTATCAACAAACATTCACTTTTACATATCCCATATATATCTTGTGATTAATTTTCTATCCTTTTCAAAAGTTTGTATCAGTGTAACTCTTTACAGTGAACCCTTCCTTATTTCCATAGAAATAGTACTTCTCAAGTACTTATGGTATTCCAGTAACCCTTACTGGAACTAGACATACATCCACTCGTCATGTCCCACATACGAGTTATCAGGATGAGCATATCATATTGTCATGTCCTACATACAAGATGATTAATGTGTTTTGTTCTTTTCATGTCAATACATGCAAGATGATGGGATGATTACATACATGATAGATCCATATCTATTCTTAGTGTTCCATTCTTCATAATAATTGGACACTTGGCCTTGGGATACTAACTCCATGTAACATGGACAAGTTTTTCTCCCATTGATTCTGTGTATATTGAACCCTTTAGTATAGATTGCCAATGTATGCTTTCTCTTTTCAGGTCAAGAGGTTTTTGAGAACTATCTCTATAGATCTCTATTTCTATCTCATAGGAAATGTCTCTATCTTCCTTAAAGATAATTTCCACTTTGGATTTCCATTCAAGAACATTTCCATTTCACATCAACATGTGGAATGTGAATACGCTCCCACTAAATCACAAATCTCTCTTTATCTTTGTCATATCAGTCAAACCCTTTGACTATATTATCAAAGTAAAGATCCCAGCTCTGAGTTGCTTGTACTCAATCAATCACATTGATCAGTCCATTGTAACTTATAGACTTTATTTGCATTAATGGATTCATAAACCTTATAGGTTGTGTCACGTACACATCCTTGTTTTATTCCTCATAGGAATGCGGTTTTAGTATCTATATGTCAAATCTCTTAGTCATTAAGTTGCAATCAACAAGCATCATCCTCCTCAAAATGTTATCCATGTGTCTTAACGCTTAAGACTCATTCGCACTTATGGATTTCATCCCAATGGATGCTACCATCAAGGTCATACCTTATGGTTCACATGGAAGTCATTTAGGATGTAATGGTCATAAATCATAACTCAAAATCGGGTTCCTCATATTCATCTAGATAGTTGACTCATCGCATGACCAACTCATCACATAGATAATCAAGGTGTATCTTTCAAGGATATAAGAACTCACAATCCTCTTGTGATTCTTAATGTCCTTTATTAGTGTAGGGTATTCTTTATTTAAGAAGAATTTAGTTATTTGATAATCATCCTCTAACTCCTTAGAGTATGACTCCTTTTGATTTAGACATCACCATGCCTTAATCATGAGTTCACTATGATACACTATCATAATCACTCATAAGGATCTCAAACATTTGGTTTAAGTATTTTATTCATTGATCTCATCAAGAATTAACACTTTACCAAATTCGTACTTCATTTATGATATTCTTGAACACTTCAAGATATTCATATTGGTATTTCTCTAAACACCATTTGAAGTATTAGCATTAACTCTTATAGGTATGTAAATACATCTCATGTATTATACCTAATAGGATAATCATTCTCCTACTACCTTAGTGAAGGTTGATCAATCATGCCCAAGAGATTCATGTCTCTTACTAGTTCTCTAACCAAAAGAGTCTAGATTTATCCATCATATGGAAACTAGAAATGAATTTCTCATGATTTATTCTAATTTGATTGTTTGAGTTATTAATAACTTTTAGGTATCATTTTATCTTATGCATACCAAGTACCACAAGATAAACAAGGCATTTTCATAAAGATCGTATCTTTTGAAATTGAAACATCAACTTTATTAATTTCTATTATTGTCATACAATATGCAAAAAATAATGTATTTCTATTCATTGGCAAATATGAAATAGAAGTTCATAACTCTATTACATGCCTTCAAGGATGAAAGTAAACTAAAGTACTCCTATCTATGGCGGCAACACTTGCCACATTTATTGAGTGTTTTACATTTTATATTTTGGTATCATATACATCAAAAATGTTACAAGTTTATTTCATGACACCTTTAGGTGGAGACGTTTGTCGCCTCCTTCTTCTTTAGTTCTTCCAGATAGAGTGGACAGTTTCTTTTCCAATGTCCTGGATTTTGATAATGGTGGCAATTGCCTCTCTTGGTCATGCCTCCCTTGGCCTTAAGAGTTGAAGACGACTTGGGTTGCTGGCTAGCATCATAACCTTTCTTAGCTTTGTCCTTGCCCTTGCGCTTGGACTTGCCTTTCTTGCTGCTGATCATCATCACAGACTTAGGCTTGTCCTTCTTCATCTGTGCCTCGGTTGTCCTCAACATCCCCAACAACTCTATGAACGGCTTGTCAAAGTTGTACATGTTGTAGTTCATCACAAACTGACTGTAGGATTCTAGCAACGATTGCAGTATCACGTCAGTAGCCAACTCTTGGCTCAGGGGAAATCCCAATCTCATCAGGTTCTCCACATACCCAATCATCTTGAGTGTGTGAGGACCAACTAGATCTCCTTCTATCATGACACACTTGAACAGTGCCCTGGAGACATCATATCTCTCTTGTCGTGTTTGATCTTCATACATGTTCTTGAGATGTTGAATCATCTCAATGACACCCATGTTCTCATGTTGTCTCTTCAACTCGTGGTTCATGGAGCATAACATCAAGAACTTTGCATCAATGGCATCATCAAAATGCTTCTTATAAGCATCCCTTTTTGCCTTTGGTGCGGTAGGAGAAGGTTCCTCTGGAATTGGAGTATCCAGGACATAGAGCTTTCGCTCTTGAGTGAGAACAATTCTCAATGTCCTAAACCAGTCGTGGAAGTTAGTCTCATTTAGCTTGTCCTTTTCAAGGAACGATCACAACGAAAAATGATTGTTGTTTGCTATCATTTGAACTACAAAAGGAAACATATGCAATTTAGTCCAAAACTCAATTTTGACTTATTTGATTGATTTGAAAAGTTGATGATAAAATTAGGACTTTAATTAATTATCGATCCCACTTTTTTGTTCAAATTGATAGCCCACACCATCAATTCAGAAGATTGCAGTGTACATTCTTCTAGTGGGTCAAGATCCATATTTCATCAAGTCATGAGTCAGCTTTGGCTGATCGCCCACAATCTTGACTATTTAGGTAGACCATCATGCCAATTGCATCATATGCAACTCTTGATGAATGAACATGTGCAACACCTTGCCATGATCATTCCATGCCTCTAGGCTTAGACGCTCTAAGAATCACCAGTTAAGTGTAACCCAAAATCCGACACGGTAAACTGCACCCTACTTTGGCAAAACCTACATGTTTACCCTTCACACTTCCATGAGATAGACAGCGTGTTGGGTTTTAGGAGAGGCAGAGAAGGCAGCGGAAACAAAAATTTTCTCCTCCCCAAACCCAGAACAAGGAAACGTGTCAACATCTATACAATAGGAAAGGATGGTTTGTGGAATCATACCTTGTCCTGAGGCTTTCTCGGCGACCATACCTCGTGGCTTGCGCGGTCTTCACCTCCGGTCTTGGACGATGTCTCTGTAGCTCCTAGTCGCACTGGGACTGATGACTCCTGGTCTCACCGGGACTGTCAGGATTGGCAGCTGTCCTCTGAGCGGCAGAAATCTCCCGCCTCTGAATTATTCTACATGGACACCTGGAACTCCAATCTCCTTGTCTCACAAAGAATTGGAAGGAGTCACACCCTCCTGTCAGTGTACTAGTCACTGACACACTCTCCTGCCACCAGTCGCTTTCTGCAGTTGTCTTTCCCTTGGTGTGCCTCCCTTATCGAGTAGCACTTGCTCGGGCTCCCTCGGTTACCAAAACCAGAGAGAACGATAACTTTACAGAGCAACTGGTTGCACTAATACCCCCATATATATAGGAGGGTCATGGGACAGGGTTCTCTATCCCGGGCAATGCGGGACTAAAGCAGGAGTAGAAGGGTTCGAGATTTTCTACAAAAACAACCAACTCCGCAACCTGAACCGATCATTTCATTTCTAAAACGGTCGGTTGGGGACCTCATCCGGTCAGTTGACACCTCAACCGATCGGTTGGGACCCATGAAATGGTCGGTTCACTTCTGAACCGGTCGGTTCACTTCTGAACCGGTTGGTTCGTGGTCCTGGTCAGTTCCCGATTGACTTTTCATCTTTTGTTTCTAATTGGTACCTAATACCAATCCTTATTCCAATCAAATTGGGCAAGTGAAATGAAAAGCAATTTCACACCAACCTGACTTTCCCAACTTGCTCAGTTGGACCAGTTGAACTGATCATTTCAACACTTGAAGCAATCATTTCACCCTGTCCATGAGTCGATCGACTCACCATCTGAGCCTATCGGTTCACCAAGCTCAGTCGATCGATTCATCACATGAGCCGATCGGTTGGGAGTGCAGATTGTGCAGAATTAGTCAATTGCAGTTTCAATCAATCTGATACTCCAATCAATGTGTCCAACACCTTGAACATTATGACATTGAGCTATTAATTAATTGAGTGTTTAATTGAACTACTAAACTCCTTTAGTAATCAATCTAAACATTGTTTGTGGACAAAACTCCTTTTCCAGGTTAAATCCTATGTGTGTGACCCTGCAGGTCCATTTCACGTTGGCAGTGAAAGTCCATAACACTTATGACTTCACAAGCAAAGAGCGGTGCCTAGTCACACATCAGTGCTACCCAAGTGAAATAGAAAGTTGGAGAACAACTTTCAATCCTACAATCCGTGAATGGTGTTACAGTGAATGTATAATTCCTTTGTCACTGATATCCCAAATGAACTCGAGGCATGGAACACTCATCCTGTCAACGTTCATTCATTTTCTTGATCTCAGAGTAGATTGGAAGAGATATGTTATGACATCAGTATCACATACTGATTCACACATGCATGCACGCCTTTCTCAATCCTACTCATCAAGTGGCCATGAATATAAAACTCCCTCAGGAGGGACAAATCCCATATCCATCACTCACCCCTCAAAAGCCCCATGTGTCAAAGCCACCCAATCATCACCTTTATAACAACCCATGTTTCAGGACTGCGTTTGATGATGTCAAAGTGTGACCAACGACATGTGTTGAGTGTAGTGATTTCAGGTCAAAGAATCACACTCACCACCATCACTGTGAGTATTGACTGTGACTACCATATCATGGTTCTGTGTGTCAAACTCACGGTGGGTCTGTCTGGTACACTTGTTCTCTAACAAGTACCTATGTGTTTGGGTTGATATCTCTTTATCATGACTAATGAGATTCTGTCATCAACCAACATCACAATCTAGTCTTGTGTGTCATTGTTGTCTATCTACCTTCCACAATGACATCTGACTAGGGACATAATGAGAATGTACAAACTCTTAGCATCTGTATGATCTCATCGTTCAGGTCCTTAACCTGAAAGCATACGTCATTGAGTACTGTCATTCTCTAGACATTCAATATGTTCTATCACTATCTCATATGACTGAACCAGAAAGAATGGGAAGCTTGCCTTTGATGTTTATCAAATCAATCTTAATGTATCCCACCAATCATCCCATGATTGGCTCTCAGGGCATACATACCAACAGACTCCCACTTGCACTGCGAGCCAATCACCCTTGAATCATATTCATAGTGATCTTCAAACATGCCCCACATGTTACTCTGCTCTAGTGCGATCATAGTGAGTAATGGCAACACCTTGACAAAGTCAGTATAAATTGCATGTATCTCATCTCTTCGATGTACGTCACACGTATGAGATGGAGTTGTCGTAATATGCGATCTAGTATTCCATTGCTAACCTTTAGCCACATTGCATGATCAAGGATTCCATACTTGTCATCAATGAGAGGAATATCTATAAGTTCATATCATGAACTTCCAGATCCATATAGTATCCACTGTTGTTCTCTAACGCATAGATACTCGTCATTTCCTTTTAAATGATTTTGTTGGAACACTTCAAATTATCAACGTACTTTCACTTTTATATATCATATATATATATATATATATATATATATATATATATATATATATATATATATATATATATATTGCGATTACTTTTCTGTCCTTTTGAAAGTTCGTATCAATGTAACTCTTTACATTGAACTCTTCCTTATCTCCATAGAACTAGTACTTCCTAAGTACTTATCAAGTTCTCATGGTATTCCAGTAACCCTTACTGGAAGTAGACAGACATCCACTCGTCATACGAGTTATCAGGATGAGCACATCATATTGCCATGTCCTACATACAAGATGATGAATGCATTTTGTTCTTTCCATGTCGATACATGCAAGATAATGGGATGATTACATACATGATAGATCCATATCTATTCTTAGTATTCCCATTCTTCATAAGAATTGGACACTTGGCCTTGGGATACTAACTCCATGTAACATGGATAAGTTTTCTCCCACTGAATCTATGCATACTGAACCCTTCAGTACAGATTACCAATGTATGCTTTTTCTTTTCAGGTCAAGAGGTTTTCGAGAACTATCTCTATAGATCTCTATTCCTATCACATAGGAAACATCTCTATCTTCCTTAAAGATAATTTCCATTCTAGAACATTTCCATTTCACATCAACATGTGGAATGTGAATACGCTCCCACTAAATCACAGATCCCTTCTTTATCTTTGACATATCAGTCAAACCCTTTGACTATATTATCAAAGTAAAGATTCAATTTTGAGTTGTTTGTACTCAATCAATCACATTGATTAGTCCATTGTAACTTATAGATATCATTTGCATTAGTGGATTCATAAACCTTATAGGTTGTGTCACCACTACTACAGAAACAGCCTTTGGCGTCGGTTGTTTAACCCCCTTTGGCGTCGGTTTCTGAGCGACGCCTATGTGGGCGCCGCTAAAGGTCGAACACTTCGGCGTCGGTTTTTTAACCGACGCCTATTTAACATATAGGCGTCGGTCTTTTAGTAGATAACCGACGCCAAAAGGGTTCGCGCCACAGAAAATGGCGTCATCTAGGACACATTCTGCGTCGGTTATCTACTAAAACACCGACGCCTATACTTCAAGACGACACGGCCGTGCTTCCCTGCACGGCCATGTTTAGTACTATAGGCGTCGGTTTTATATGAATAACCGACGCCTTTTCCACCACGGCCGTGCTATCCTACACGGTCGGGTTGTTTGTACTATTAGGCGTCGGTTTTTATCAAATAACCAACGTTGTAGGTCTTTTCTGACGGTTTTTTGTAAATAACCGACGCCTATATCTATTTTTTTTTCATATCAGTTTGCAGGCCTGCTGTGGCTGGTCAGCAGGATGAGAACCTGCAGTTCAGTTAATAGAACTGCAGGTTTACGACATCCATTGATATCAGCCTACAAACAGGCCACAAACCTGCAAAATTCACAAAAAATAATTCACACAAGTAGATACATTCGGACATCAATTCAATTCTCACATTCACACATATAGAAACATTCAAATACATGTATTAACATTCAGAAATATTCATTTACAAAGTATCATTCATTATCGCTATCAACATCCCAATTATATCTTACAGTTGCCACTGCTTGTATGGCTTTTGCCCATTCTTCTCTTATTTCATTTAATGCTTCCATCGTATATGGAGCATGTACATTTTTTAAGCGTTTACCTATTGTGTTGTCAGTTTTAAACACCTGCAAAGAGAATGATGTATATATAAGTAATAATATAAAAATAAGATTGATATATTTCATACTAACTAATGAGACTATATATAATACCTCATGTATGGTATCGATGTCCAATGCGGCATGTCGGATAATCATCTGCATAAATCGCATCACATAGTATGCGCATTCCCAACCATTGTCTTGTGTAGCGCACTATAAATTGAAACATACAAAATAATACAACTAAGCACAATTCACATCAATAATATATACATTGGAGTCGGGAACTTACTTGTACGTTCTGCCAATTTATTGGCTGGTTCTTTTTCCTTGGGACCGTTCCCCCAGCCTTTTTGAATGCATCTAAACCCCTACATATTAATATAACACAGTAAATTACATAAGTAAATAGTAATGTAATAACAGATGTTAACAGATACAAAAATGAAATATTTCTCACCAGAATAATGGCATTCTCATTACGTGTCCAATTTTAGTGTTTAATGTACTTCCCGCGGGATCTAGATAATAAATAGTGAACGTCCCGGGGACAATAACTAGTAATTCCCAATGTCTACCGCTAGAGGTAAAAAGTTAACAATTAATAACTCAAGATGCACAATAAAAATGGAATTTTCTTAAGTCCAAATTATAAATAAAGTAAACTTACTTGACATTGAATGGAGCTATTATTATCGTCTTCTTTTGCTGACCAAAAATTGTAAAAGCATCTATACAGTATTGTTGAACATTATCAGGGTCTTTATCTACCAAACTAATCAATGAAGGAATCAAAAACCCCACATGATCAAATGCAAATTGTTTGCAATGATCTTCGACTAAGTAGCTGCAAAACATGTATTACGTATGCATTAATATATAAGAAACCAGCTCACCGGATCTTACACAAGGTATATGGATGTATAAATAAGATCTCACCTTATCCATGTCTCTATCATTGATATATTCAACCACTCATACATAAAAAGCTCAATAATATCTTGTATAAATAAAGAGCTATCGTATGATTGTCCTGCATAATCTGCATCAAAAGAAAAAATTATAGGGCAATGTATATTATGTGCCCGTAGCCAACATGCCATTCCCCTACAAGTAGGACCTAACGGGTATGTTAGGTCAGTTGGAACCCAACTTGGTAATGTGGGAAGTGGAGGTGGAGGCCTAGGTGCTCCGGTTGTCTTCTTTTTAACCTGTATATATAATTTCAGATCAGTTGACCTCATATATACACATTAACAATTTAAAGTAATGTAAATTTATCTTACAATTTCAGTAGTGTAGACGACATCTGCTTTGGGCCACAATATCACCCCGCCTTCTGCATCAGCAAGTGTATCAATATCCGGGTGGGGATATGGCAATGTAGCTTCTATCCAATCGGGTAACACACGTATCGGGCTCACACGAACGTAGCCCTGTGGCATTGGAGTCCCGTGAAACATTGCCCCAGGAAGGGACGGGTAAGCCTGCGCCTCTGCAACAACGTAGTCTTGCATTCTTAAGCGGCATGGCTTCAATGCCTACAAATTTACGTAAAGAATATTATACATATATACATATCATCTTGAAAACATAACAACTTGAAAAGACTAACTACAATGTCATAAACAATACTTACAGCAGACGTGTTAGGCGGTGGGTCTACAGGATTACTTGTAGTCTGTACATCAGGAGAAGAGTGGGTCACCATAGGCTGACTGGAAGCCTGAGATGCCTGCCACCGCAGCAATTCTTCCTTGACCTTCTCAGCAACTACATCATTGACCTTCTTAGCAACTATATCCTCGACTCTCTTATTCTCCTATACATGGATAAAAGAAATATTAGCTTCTTATTATTGAATTTCCTTTTGCAGCAACATTCTAAAAAAAGTATAGGTTACCTCTTCTTGTGAAAGTCCCGCTCTGAGTTTGTGCTGGGATGGCCCAAAGAATGCTTTGATGCCCACACCAGCGCCTGCACCCCTAACACGTCCAGGATGCTCTGGGTTACCCAGAGCAACTGTCAATTCATCATGTGTGCCCTGAGGGATGAACGTGCCTTGTTTCCTCTGCTCGTGCAGCTCCCGCTAATCACCATCAACAGAAATTGGTAAGTTAACAAATAATCAATATTCAAACGATTGCTCTAAGAGTTGTATTTTACCATTTTCGCAGCCGCCTCAGCAGTTACGGGCTTCTTTATTTCACCCTTCTTGTTTTGCCTCCCAGCTATCCAGATATCATGGCGAGGCATGGGTGTGGTAGACTCCTCAGTAGCAGCAGACTCCTGAGTAGCCGCAGACTCCGCCTGTAGTCTTTGGTGAACGCTTACATAGCCTTTTGGACCCATAGTGTGGTCATGCACATTCAGTGCACGCCTTGCTTTTTGTGCGTCACTGAGGGCCTAGTTAGTATGCACATTAATGATTTGGTTAGTAGCACTAAATGTTAATCTTGAATAGGTGAATACAATGTATATTAATTAAATTGGGAGTGACGCCTAATACCTTGAATTCTTCATATTTTCTTGAAGCAACAAAATTGTCCCAATCTTCTTTGTCCAAGAAGTTTCATTGTTCAAGTGCTGACTTCTTCTTCTTATCACCCTCTTTTATGTATTCTCTGTTCAGATTTGTCCTATAATTCCTAAGCATCTTTCCAGCGCGTTGCATCACACTTTTACGATGCAACTTCTCATCCAATGCAAACAGATTCTGTAAAATAGAAATGTTATTAACTAGTATCCAAAATAGAATTGCAAATAATAGAATTTGTAATCTAAAATATAGAATTGCAAATAATAATAACTCACGCATAAATCCTTCCATATCAAGTCTTTTTTCCCCTGAGGAACTTTATGCCAATTATCATACTTAACACCACAATGGCTCTGAGTGGTACACCCAAGATAGTTTACAAAATTATTGCGGTTCACTCCAATTGCATTTCCTCCATTATCAAACTCCACAACCAATTTGGATCCACTGCCACTTAGCGCTATTAACTTCTTCAACAGAGTGATGCCCCTTTTCTTGTTAAGTGTTTGGTGCTACGCATCAAGTTGCTCCAGTGCTTCAGTGGGTACATGTGCATCATCAACCTAAATTTTGACAAAAATAAACACACTGAATTAGCCCAATATAGAAATATAGGATATATGACATAACTAGAAGATAATGAATTTTATAGAAATACAGGATATGTTTTTAGAACTTACATTGGTATCATCGCCATGCTCGTCATGGACAGCATGCTCATCATGGACTTCATGCTCATCATGGACATCATGCTCATCATGGTCAGCCATCTGAAAATGTCATTAAAAAGGCAAACATTTAGCATTTGTATTAACTAGAAAAAGGCAAACATTTAGCATTTGTATTAACTAGAAAAAGGCAAACATTTAGCATTTGTATTAACTAGAAAAAGGCAAACATTTAGCATTTATATAAACATACATGTCTCTAAAATTGTGATCTTTTATCAATTAACAATCCTTCATTGTGATCTCCGCGCACATATAAGTCATCATTAGCTTCAATATTTTGTGGAGTTGGCAACCCAACTGAGAATGGACTGGAGTCATCATACTTATCATAGTACTCTTCTTCATCTATAGGATCTTCAATGAATTTTCTTTTACCATGAAGAACAACCGACCATTTATCATTCGCAGGATCATCGATATAGAATATTTGTTTCGCTTGTGATGCCAATATGAATGGTTCACCCTTCTCGCCAATCTTTTCAAAGTTCACCAAAGTGAAACCCAATTCATCCATTATAACTCCTTTGGTGTTATCAACCCAATTACATTTAAAGAGCAGAATTATGAAATCTATGTAGTCAAACTCCCAAATGTCCTCAATGACACTGTAATATGACATTTTAGCTTCATGTGGACTCTTATCCTTTACACTTGCAAAGTACATAGTCGACGCTTGAAGAGTGACCCCACTATTTTGGACGACACTCTTAAAGAAAATTTCGGCAGCATTTCCCCGCTGTTCTCTAAGTACATATGTACTTAGAGAACAAACGGGGAAATGCTACCGAAATTTTCTCGAAAACTCAATACACATTATACACTTACATCCTAAGTGAGATTAGGTATTCAAGAACAGTCCCAAACCGGGGACTATCCAAGATTTACTCCTAATGAGTCAATCTTGGACGGGTTTCTAGGCCAACAAACACATTTGATGTCATTCTTATATATAATAAATGTGTACCACCTATCCCATCCTTGAACACCTAATCTCACTAGTAAGTGTATAATGTGTATTGGGTTTTCAAGAAAATTTTGGCAGCATTTCCCCGTTGTTCTCTAAGTACATATGTACTTAGAGAACAAACAGGGAAATGCTACCGAAATTTTCTCGAAAACCCAATACACATTATACACTTACATCCTAAGTGAGATTAGGTGTTCAAGAACAGTCCCAAACCGGGGACTATCCAAGATTTACTCCTAATGAGTCAATCTTGGACGGGTTTCTAGGCCAACAAACACAATAATAGATATGTGAATCATATCATTAAGAGCATGATTTCTTATTAGGTCATCATAGGTCATAATAATCCACTAGAATTAATGAGCAAAAAATGTCTCATAGTGTTAAAATAGACTAGACATCTAATTAAGAACAAATAATAAGACAAAGTTAATTTAGCTCAATTAAATGGAACAGAGTCAAAGGAAAAATTGTAAAATGATTTTCATCGAGTTAATTTAGCTGGCCATTAAATGGAATAGAGTCAATTAAATGGAATAGAGTTAAATGGAACAAAGGAACCCTATAAAGATGTTTGAATGAATCTAAACTAATTAATTTGATTAGAAGTTGAAAATAGAGTCAATTAAATGGAATAGAGTCAATTAAATGAAACTAACAAAGTTAATTTAGCTCAATTAAATGGAACAGAGTCAATTAAATGGAACAGAGTTAAATGGAACAAAGGAACCCTATAAAGAACCAATTTCGTGCCTGGGTAGGTCGGCAGGTACCTGGGCAAGCGAGCAGGGAGAGGTCGAGCTGGTCGAGTACGTGGGCGGCGGCGACACCGGCGAGCTCCAGAACCACCAGCACAAGTCAGGCAGGTAGCGGCAGCGACTCCGACGAGCAGGGAGCGGAAGGCAGCGACGGGCAGGCAGGCAGCGGAGAAAGAGCTGCAGGCAGGCGGCGGCGGGCAAGCAGGCGGAGGAGAAGGAGCGGCGACACGTCGGTGAGCAGCAGCACAAGAGAAGGGGGTGCGGAGAAGAAGAAGAAGGCAGCAGCAGTGGTGGCGTGGCGGCGCTGTCGTGGAGAAGAAGGAGCAGAGAAAAAGGGAAATCGGCGGCGACAGTAGAGAAAAAGGGCAATCGGCTCGCAATGAAATAGAAGAAAGGGGAAGAGTCGGGCATCGCGGGATATTAAGTTCCCAAATAGCGTCGGTTGTTTAAAACAACCGACACAACCTACGCTAAAGATGTTTAGGCGTCGGTTGTTTTAAACAACCGACGTCCAATTGGACGATATTTTCATGAAATTATTTGGCGGGAACCACTTTCAGCGTCGGTTATAAAAGGATAACCGACGCTGAAAGTGACACTTTTTGCGCAAATTTCCATCGCACATACGCGTCGGTTTTTTATCTACATAACCGACGCTGAAAGTGACACTATTTTTTTACTCGAAAATTAGATTTCGCGGGCGACTTTAAGCGTCGGTTTTTTATAAACAACCGACGCTGTATTCAAAGTGGTACCTGTGTCTGGCTGGTCTTCGAATATAGACGTCGGTTTGCCTAAATAATCGACGTCTAATATTATAGGCGTCGGTTTTCCTAAAGAACCGACGCCCAGAAAAGCGACACTGAATGCTGTTTCTGTAGTAGTGCACGTACACATCCTTGTTTTATTCCTCATAGGAATGCGGTTTTAGTATCCATATGCCAAATGTCTTAGTCATTAAGTTGCAATCAACAAGCATCATCCTTCTCAAAATGTTATCCATGTGTCTTAACACTTAAGATTCATTTGCACTTATGGATTTCATCCAATGGGTGCTACCATCAAAGTCATACATTATGGTTCACATGGATGTCATTTAGGATGTAATGGTCATAAACTATAACTCAAAATTTGGTTCCTCATATTCATCTAGATAGTTGACTCATTACATGAACAACTCATCACATAGATAAACAAGTTGTATATGTCAAGGATATAAGAACTTACAACTCCTTGTGATTCTTAATGTCATTTATTAGTGTGAGGTATTTTTTTATTAAGAAGAATTCAGTTATTTGATAATCATTCTCTAACTCCTTAGAGTATGATTCCTTCTTGATTTAGACATCACCATGCCTTAATCATGAGTTCACTATGATACACTATCATAATCACTCATAAGGATCTCAAACATTAGGTCCAAATATTTCATTCATTGATCTCATCAAGAATTAACACTTTACCAAATTTATACTTCATCTATGATAATCTTGAACACTTCAAGATACTCATATTGGTATTTCTCTAAACATCATTTGAAGTATTAGCATTTGTTCCAATAGGTATGTAAATACATCACATGTATCATACCTAATAGGATAATCATTCTCCCACTACCTTTAGTGAAGATTGATTAATCATGTCCAAAATATTCATGTCTCTTACTGGTTCTCTAACCAAAAGAGTCTAGATTTATCCATCATATGGAAACTAGATATGAATTTCTCATGATTTATGTTAATTTGATTGCTTGAGTCATCAATAACTTTAGGTATCATTTTATCTTATGCATATCAAATACCACAAGATAAACAAGGCATTGCCACAAAGATCATATCTTTAGAAATTGAAACATCTCTTTATTGATTGCCATCATTGTCATACAATATGCAAAAATAAAGTGTTTTTATCTATTGGCAAATATGAAATAGCAGTTCATAACTGTATTACATGCCTTTTAGGCTGAAAATAAACTAAATAACTCCTATCTATGGCGGCAACACTTGCCCCATTTATTGAGTGTTTTACACTTTACATCTTGGTATCATATACCTCAAAAGTGTTACAAGTTTACTTTCATGACACCTTTAAGTAGAGACGTTTGTCGCCTCCTTCTTTTGTTCTTCCAGATAGAGAGGACAATTCCTTTTCCAATGTCCTAGGTTTTGACAATGGTGGCAATTGTCTTTCTTGGTCACGCCTCCCTTGGCCTTGAGAGCTGAAGACGACTTGGGCTCCTGGCTAGCATCAGAACCTTTCTTAGCTTTGCCCTTGCCCTTGCGCTTAGATTTGCCTTTCTTGCTCGTGATCACCATCACAGACTTAGGCTTGTCTTTATTCATCTGTGTCTCAGCTGTCCTCAACATGTCCAACAACTTTGATAAACAACTCTGATAGTGGCCTATCAAAGCTGTTCATGTAAGGAGTGGGACCCGATAGTGGGCCCACTCAACGGTATAATACAAAGCCATGAAATATTTAAGCAGTGGAAAACATAACTATTTACAAGTTACAAATATTCCCATGTACATAACTTTCTCACCCAAACGATGGTACATAAAAAGGAAATACTATAACTACGTTTCATAGGAGCCCCAGATGCAGAGGGCAACTCGACTATTCCAAGCTATCCTTAAACCAACTTTAGGTGTACAACCTTCATGTGTTCACGTCCTTCAAAGCACCTATACCTGGGTAGTTTTGGGAACACCCAGAAAAATAGAAAACCAAGATATAAATCAGTAAAAGCTGAGTATGTACATAAGAGAATTAACTAGGGCATTTAAAGAGTAAAGTAAGAGGTTCCCATCAAAGAGGGAGGCATAAAAACTAGGTAAGTTCCAATGAGAAGTAACAAGAGAAGGAATTTTCAAAAGAATGAGGCATATAAATAAACAAGTGAAATAATAGATCTTGCCATTATAAATCATCAATATCACAATAATTATTTGCATGTAGATATATTTGACTAAAGTAACTATAGTAGGGCCACGACACCACTGAGTCAGTGGCCTAAGTAAAATGGGTGGAAATAGACGCACCCTGAGCGGAAGTAGACGCGCCCCTGTATAAAAAGAGGTGGAAAGATGCACCCCGGGCGGAAGTAGACGCGCCCTAATGGTTACGCATAAGCGTCTACAGTAGTTAAACTAGTTGAATTATCTAACATGCATAAATAGAGTGGCAAGAAATACCTTTCCCAAACATGTGGCATGATTTACGCACAATAGCAGATGGGGTCATTAACCCAATTCAACATGATAGTAATTTCAAAAGAATAATAATAAATCCAACGAAAAGTATATGAATTGTCCAACAATTGGAATAAGAGCAAGTATTTCAAAAGATGCCTCATCATGGGAAAATGTAGTCATAAAAATGCCCAGTTATAAATAGGGAGGAGTACATATCTTAATTCTTGTCTAAGTCAAATAAACGATCACCTAAGTCTGAGCCAAGTTTAATATCACCTACGCATAAGATTATACCTTTGGGTTAATATCACCTCACGTACTATTTACTCAATAAAACACTCCCTATGAAAATTTGATATTTGGTGCGGAGGTCTGTATCCGGAAAATCTTTCTGATTTCGAATACACACCCACAATTATTACTCTAATTATCAATTTGTATAAAATTGTAACATCAAGTTAGGCCTAATGGGTAACAGTTGCTAACAGCAATTTCACTCTTTGACTTCCAAACGCCGGTGTCCCAAAGCGGATATTGTGATTGAAAAACTTAAAGCATTCCGCTCCGGCTTCTCATACATTGCAGGAGTAACTCCGAAGAGCATAGTCACTCAACCAGGATGTCAAAGAATACGAACGCGTAATTTATAACCACGGGCCAAATCTCTAAGCTGAATCAATCGTAGCATAGCATAAGAAGGTCAGAGTACTGGTATTTCAGCACGACCTCTTGCAAGACAAAACCTTCTCGATCAACCAATTCAACTGGAAGCCCAGATTCGGTGAAATCTATCGATCGGCTGGTTTCTGCATAATCATATAAGTCGCTATAACCTACACCTCAAAGGCTAGATTATCAAGTTGCAGAAATTCCAGAACACGCCCACAACACTGATCCTCCCTGCATGCCCGAGCAACGGCACAACGACACTTGAAGCAGAAACAGAATCGACAGGATAGAGGAGGCGACCACCCAACGAAACCCGATCCTGGCACACCATTGCAGAAACGAAACCAGGGTCCTGGATTACACCGACGACAACCATTGCAGTACCAGGATCCAAATGTGCACTCATGACTGCATTATTGATCACTCAATCGTACCAAAGCCCGACATTCATGACAGAACAGAATTAGACTCAAGGTCTTCCGGCGTCAATGACGTGAGCAAACACAGTAGGAATCGGTAATAAAATATGTGAGCGTTAATTCAACCCAGACGTTCTAATCCATCCCTACGACCTTGCGAGCAACCGTGTATCGCCATCGGCTCCCAGATCAGTAGCTAGCCCAATGGTCGTTGATTGGGATCGACACAGGTGTGAACAAGATACCATCGGGATTCCAGGATAGTATTTATCTATCGACAGGTCAATCAACAGTAACAACATTACAAATTTGTAACCCAATGCATGAATAAGTGGAACCAAGTAGGGTACCACAGTCAGAATTCCAACGGAAACGAGACTAAATAATGGGAAGCAAGAACCTCTCAAGCGGAGAACCAGTAAATAGAAATCGAATCACGGGCAAAAGGAAGCCAAGGTGAACAACTGTGTTGCACGATACAAACTAATTTCGCAGACCAGAGTCCCACAGTCCTCCCACCGACGAAGACCAGTAGGTGAAACAGAGTCCTTCGTCGACCAGGGAGTCGAGACCAACCTAGAGAAAATAGAATATATGGAACGAAAGCTCAAGGGACCGAGATGGCTCCTTTACCTCTAATTAGGCCGAGAACCAACACGGCGGCACTCCCCACTCGAAACTCGCCGGAGGAGATTTTGGCGGTGGTTGAGGAAGCGGCAACGTTCAGGAGAAATTGGATGTGGGGAGCACTGGAGGAGCGTTCCTACGACTTCAGTAGATGAAATCGCGGCACCGAGATGTAGAGATGGGCTTCTGCGGATCACCTCAGACAGAGATGATGTAGCCGGCAAGAGGGGTTTCGGGCATTTAGAGAATGCGGCACCTTAGGCCTCATTTTAGAGTTCTCCTAGACCGTTTCGTTCCCTCAAGGCATTTCCGGTGCTAACGCAGGCAATGAAACCTTGGAGTGAAGACGCTCGGAGGAAGGGAACCGGTAACGGCTGTCCAGAAGAGGAAAATGAAGACGGGCCTTGTTTCCATCTTCAATGCAATTTGTTAAATTAAAATCACAATAAACGACTGGAATTTGGGTCAAATATGCGTGACCATTAAAATCTACACATTAATGCCACTTTATATTTCTTTTCAATACAATTAAAGGATGAAATCAACCTCCTTTGTCTCCTAATTTCGAGGGATGTTAATTTACAACAATGAACATGCTTCCGATCTCAAAAGTCCATATCAAATATGTTAGGTGTTAATACTAATAAATGGGTGTCAATTAGTCTAATAAAGGATAATTCATTTTTTATTATAAAAATATGGTTTTTGTAAAGTTCTCCTCACTAAAACTCTCTCTAGGGTAAAAGAAGATATTTCATCATATCTATCTTCAAACTTAATATTACTCAACAAAGTTTAAAGGAAATAGGATTTAAGATTTTTTTTAGGAAAAAGGAAAATAGAGGTGATACCTAGATTTGAGGTCATTACAGAACACCACCCCTTAAAGAGGATTTTGTCCCCGAAATCCACCAAGTTACAACTCAAAATATTAAGCTGTAACTTTTCTAACCAATTATAAATTTCTAATACACTAGACAAAGTTAATATAGGGGTCCTAGCATCATAGTCACATAACAAATGTATGCATAACCCAACATGAATTTACATTACTATATCCATCGCATCTTATTATCTTCTCATATCGTGAATTGGTCTAAAAAAATTTATACTATGATTGAGGATGATATCATCAACTTTAGTTTTTTTTTCCTACATAGTTAAGGAGGTTTGTCCATCATACTATTATGATGTTTCGTATCCCTTTTATTAACAAACTTTTTGTGCTAGAACCATGGGTTACAACTATTCGCTATTTTAAGTTACTGACCTAAGTGTACAAGGCTCCACTCTTAAAAGGACCAATCTCACCATACATCGAGTTAAGAGAGGTAGCCGACAAGAATGTAGTTATAATATTTATTCTTCTTCCTATTAAATCTTATATCACACTCATGCTTAGGGTCAAAGGGTTGAACAAAAGAGTCAAATATCTCTTCGCTAAAGGGCCTATATACTACTAAAACTTTTCTTGAGGTGGTGACTTGGTTCCAAAACCATCGATGAAATCCAAAAAGTTTTCTTTTTGTAAATATAATATAATAATGAAAATATGTTTGATAATGAAAACCTAGCGATGGGAATCCAAAATGGCGTCAAAATCAATTCGAGAACCAAGTCAACCACTTTTACCATGCACCACATATACTATCACCCAAACATCACTTGATCTTCACAAAAGAGGCTTCTCTACACACCTCATCAAAGATTACAACATGCATATGCCAATTCTAAATGAGGGGATACACGCTTCTTCTATCATGAAGTGAACCTTTAGTAGGTCCAGCTAGGCACGACCTTCATTATTTGACCATTCTCTTAATCGTGATCTATGCCATCACATCCCAAAACATCATTTCTTTATAATACCATGGATAACCATAATAAGAAGAGATTAGGGACTCTACTACCTTAGTTGGCTTTCCTCCATGGTGTCAAGACAAGCACAGGTGAACTAGATAGTCAAACTACTCTCTATCTCATACATCAGGTAAACTAATTACACGAAGACGATGAGAGAGTGGTCAACTCTTTTAAGGATCAACCCTAGATGTTCCACGTGTCCTCGGGGAAAACCAACATGGTACAAAGTTTTATTATGTGATCAATTTGTTATAAGACAAGAAAGATCAACATCATTCCCACCTTACAGGTATGTGAGGAATAAAATCTAAAGGATCATTACTTGAAACATACATCTTCCTTCAACAAACCCTCATTTATGAGATATCACAAGTTCAACTAGGATAGTATCTAACTCTTGGGTGGCAAGTGTTAAGCAAAATTATGTTGAGATAACTCCACGTTACAGGAAAGACTAGACCAACCTAAAGGATCTAGTTCATATCATCATGAGCTATCATAGAATACCTCAAAATCTAAAAATCATGTCAACATCCTAAGTTTGTATCCATGCATGCATAGTTCACATGATGCATGTATCATATGCTAGGAAACAAAAAGAGCAAAAGGTTTGATGACTTTTACTATGGTTATGCAAAATTATGTGAGTTCAAGTCAACCTACTCTTTCTATAGTAGATGAATTGTCCCCCCCTAAGGCAGAAGGTAGAAGCTACTTCCTAGGAGAGGCAACCTTTATGTATAGAAAGCTATGCATATTAAGAGAGGGTAGAATTTGTAAGAGTTCACCCAAACTAGGTCATCCACATACTTTGATTGGAATGCATATATACCACCAAATTGGATAGGGATGAAATCTTAATTGGTAAACACAACTAAGGTTTAGGTATGATAACAACCTCTAAAGGATCATACATCTATTAAGGAACGATCTAGGATAACTTGAAATAGTCTAGTTACCGACTGCTTAAGCTCTGATACCATTCTGTAAGGAGTGGAACCCGATAGTGGGCCCACTCAATGGTATAATACAAAGCCATGAAATATTTAAGCAGTGGAAAACATAACTATTTACAAGTTACAAATATTCTCATGTACATAACTTTCTCACACAAATGATGGTACATAAAAAGGAAATACTATAACTACGTTTCATAGGAGCCCCAGATGCAGAGGGCAACTCGACTATTCCAAGCTATCCTTAAACCAACTTCAGGTGTACAACCTTCATGTGTTCACGTCCTTCAAAGCACCTATACCTGGGTAGTTTTGGAAACACCCAGAAAAATAGAAAAACAAGATATAAATCAGCAAAAGCTGAGTATGTACATAAGAGAATTAACTAGGGCATTTAAAGAGTAAAGTAAGATGTTCCCATCAAAGAGGGAGGCATAAAAACTAGGTAAGTTCCAATGAGAAGTAACAAGAGAAGGAATTTCCAACAGAATGAGGCATATAAATAAACAAGTGAAATAACAGATCTTGTCATTATAAATCATCAGTATCACAACAATTATTTGCATGTAGATATATTTGACTAAAGTAACTATAGTAGGGCCACGACACCACTGAGTTAATGGCCTAAGTAAAATGGGTGGAAATAGACGCACCCTGGGCGGAAGTAGACGTGCCCCTGTATAAAAAGAGGTGGAAAGATGCACCACGGGCGGAAGTAGACGCGCCCTAATGGTTACGCATAAACGTCTACAGTAGTTAAACTAGTTGAATTATCTAACATGCATAAATAGAGTGGCAAGAAATACCTTTCCCAAACATGTGCCATGATTTACGCACAATAGCAGATGGGGTCATTAACCCAATTCAACATGATAGTAATTTCAAAAGAATAATAATAAATCCAACGAAAAGTATATGAATTGTCCAACAATTGGAATAAGAGCAAGTATTTCAAAAGATGCCTCATCATGGGAAAATGTAGTCATAAAAATTCCCAGTTATAAATAGGGAGGAGTACATACCTTAATTCTTGTCTAAGTCAAATAAACGATCACCTAAGTCTGAGCCAAGTTTAATATCACCTACGCATAACCTTTGGGTTAATATCTCCTCACGTACTATTTACTCAATAAAACACTCCCTATGAAAATTTGATATTTGGTGCGGAGGTCTGTATCCGGAAAATCTTTCTGATTTCGAATACACACCCACAATTATTACTCTAATTATCAATTTGTATAAAATTGTAACATCAAGTTAGGCCTAATGGGTAACAGTTGCTAACAGCAATTTCACTCTTTGACTTCCAAACGCCGGTGTCCCATAGCGGATATTGTGATTGAAAAACTTAAAGCATTCCGCTCCGGCTTCTCATACATTGCAGGAGTAACTCCGAAGAGCATAGTCACTCAACCAGGATGTCAAAGCATACGAACGCGTAATTTATAACCACGGGCCAAATCTCTAAGCTGAATCAATCGTAGCATAGCATAAGAAGGTCAGACTACTGGTATTTCAGCACGACCTCTTGCAAGACAAAACCTTCTCGATCAACCAATTCAACTGGAAGCCCAGATTCGGTGAAATCTATCGATCGGCTGGTTTCTGCATAATCATATAAGCCGCTATAACCTACACCTCAAAGGCTAGATTATCAAGTTGCAGAAATTCCAGAACACGCCCACAACACTGATCCTCCCTGCATGCCCGAGCAACGGCACAATGACACTTGAAGCAGAAACAGAATCGACAGGATAGAGGAGGCGACCACCCAACGAAACCCGATCCTGGCACACCATTGCAGAAACGAAACCAGGGTCCTGGATTACACCGACGACAACCATTGCAGTACCAGGATCCAAATGTGCACTCATGACTGCATTATTGATCACTGAATCGTACCAAAGCCCGACATTCATGACAGAACAGAATTAGACTCAAGGTCTTCCGGCGTCAATGACGTGAGCAAACACAGTAGGAATCGGTAATAAAATATGTGAGCGTTAATTCAACCCAGACGTTCTAATCCATCCCTACGACCTTGCGAGCAACCGTGTATCGCCATCGGCTCCCAGATCAGTAGCTAGCCCAATGGTCGTTGACTGGGATCGACACAGGTGTGAACAAGATACCATCGGGATTCCAGGATAGTATTTATCTATCGACAGGTCAATCAACAGTAACAACATTACAAATTTGTAACCCAATGCATGAATAAGTGGAACCAAGTAGGGTACCACAGTCAGAATTCCAACGGAAACGAGACTAAATAATGGGAAGCAAGAACCTCTCAAGCAGAGAACCAGGAAATAGAAATCGAATCACGGGCAAAAGGAAGCCAAGGTGAACAACTGTGTTGCGCGATACAAACTAATTTCGCAGACCAGAGTCCCACAGTCCTCCCACCGACGAAGACCAGTAGGTGAAACAGAGTCCTTCGTCGACCAGGGAGTCGAGACCAACCTAGAGAAAATAGAATATATGGAACGAAAGCTCAAGGGACCGAGATGGCTCCTTTACCTCTAATTAGGCCGAGAACCAACACGGCGGCACTCCCCACTCGAAACTCGCCGGAGGAGATTTTGGCGGTGGTTGAGGAAGCGGCAACGTTCAGGAGAAATTGGATGTGGGGAGCGCTGGAGGAGCGTTCCTACGACTTCAGTAGATGAAATCGCGGCACCGAGATGTAGAGATGGGCTTCTGCGGATCACCTCAGACAGAGATGATGTAGCCGGCAAGAGGGGTTTCGGGCATTTAGAGAATGCGGCACCTTAGGCCTCATTTTAGAGTTCTCCTAGACCGTTTCGTTCCCTCAAGGCATTTCCGGTGCTAACGCAGGCAATGAAACCTTGGAGTGAAGACGCTCGGAGGAAGGGAACCGGTAACGGCTGTCCAGGAGAGGAAAATGAAGACGGGCCTTGTTTCCATCTTCAATGCATTTTGTTAAATTAAAATCACAATAAACGACTGGAATTTGGGTCAAATATGCGTGACCATTAAAATCTACACATTAATGCCACTTTATATTTCTTTTCAATACAATTAAAGGATGAAATCAACCTCCTTTGTCTCCTAATTTCGAGGGATGTTAATTTACAACAATGAACATGCTTCCGATCTCAAAAGTCCATATCAAATATATTAGGTGTTAATACTAATAAATGGGTGTCAATTAGTCTAATAAAGGATAATTCATTTTTTATTATAAAAATATGGTTTTGTATAGTTCTTCTCACTAAAACTCTCTCTAGGGTAAAAGGAGATATTTCATCATATCTATCTTCAAACTTAATATTACTCAACAAAGTTTAAAGGAAATAGGATTTAAGATTTTTTTTAGGAAAAAGGAAAATAGAGGTGATACCTAGATTTGAGGTCATTACAGAACACCACCCCTTAAAGAGGATTTTGTCCCCGAAATCCACCAAGTTACAACTCAAAATATTAAGCTGTAACTTTTCTAACCAATTATAAATTTCTAATACACTAGACAAAGTTAATATAGGGGTCCTAGCATCATAGTCACATAACAAATGTATGCATAACCCAACATGAATTTACATTACTATATCCATCACATCTTATTATCTTCTCATATCGTGAATTGGTCTAAAAAAATTTATACTATGATTGAGGATGATATCATCAACTTTAGTTTTTTTTTCCTACATAGTTAAGGAGGTTTGTCCATCATACTATTATGATGTTTCGTATCCCTTTTATTAACAAACTTTTTGTGCTAGAACCATGGGTTACAACTATTCGCTATTTTAAGTTACTGACCTAAGTGTACAAGGCTCCACTCTTAAAAGGACCAATCTCACCATACATCGAGTTAAGAGAGGTAGCCGACAAGAATGTAGTTATAATATTTTTTCTTCTTCCTATTAAATCTTATATCACACTCATGCTTAGGGTCAAAGGGTTGAACAAAAGAGTCAAATATCTATTCGCTAAAGGGCCTATCTACTACTAAAACTTTTCTTGTGGTGGTGACTTGGTTCCAAAACCATCGATGAAATCCAAAAAGTTTTCTTTTTGTAAATATAATATAATAATGAAAATATGTTTGATAATGAAAACCTAGCGATGGGAATCCAAAATGGCGCCAAAATCAATTCGAGAACTAAGTCAACCACTTTTACCATGCACCACATATACTATCACTCAAACATCACTTGATCTTCACAAAAGAGGCTTCTCTACACACCTCATCAAAGATTGCAACATGCATATGCCAATTCTAAATGAGGGGATACACGCTTCTTCTATCATGAAGTGAACCTTTAGTAGGTCCAGCTAGGCACGACCTTCATTATTTGACCATTCTCTTAATCGTGATCTATGCCATCACATCCCAAAACATCATTTCTTTATACTACCATGGATAACCATAATAAGAAGAGATTAGGGACTCTACTACCTTAGTTGGCTTTCCTCCATGGTGTCAAGACAAGCACAGGTGAACTAGATAGTCAAACTACTCTCTATCTCATACATCAGGTAAACTAATTACACGAAGACGATGAGAGAGTGGTCAACTCTTTTAAGGATCAACCCTAGATGTTCCACATGTCCTCGGGGAAAACCAACATGGTACAAAGTTTTATTATGTGATCAATTTGTTATAAGACAAGAAAGATCAACATCATTCCCACCTTACAGGTATGTGAGGAATAAAATCTAAAGGATCATTACTTGAAACATACATCTTCCTTCAACAAACCCTCATTTATGAGATATCACAAGTTCAACTAGGATAGTATCTAACTCTTGGGTGGCAAGTGTTAAGCAAAATTAAGTTGAGATAACTCCATGTTACATGAAAGACTAGACCAACCTAAAGGATCATATCATCATGAGCTATCATAGAATACCTCAAAATCTAAAAATCATGTCAACATCCTAAGTTTGTATCCATGCATGCATAGTTCACATGATGCATGTATCATATGCTAGGAAACAAAAAGAGCAAAAGGTTTGATGACTTTTACTATGGTTATGCAAAATTATGTGAGTTCAAGTCAACCTACTCTTTCTATAGTAGATGAATTGTCCCCCCCTAAGGCAGAAGGTAGAAGCTATTTCCTAGGAGAGGCAACCTTTATGTATAGAAAGCTATGCATATTAAGAGAGGGTAGGATTTGTAAGAGTTCACCCAAACTAGGTCATCCACATACTTTGATTGGAATGCATATATACCACCAAATTGGATAGGGATGAAATCTTAATTGGTAAACACAACTAAGGTTTAGGTATGATAACAACCTCTAAAGGATCATACATCTATTAAGGAACGATCTAGGATAACTTGAAATAGTCTAGTTACCGACTGCTTAAGCTTTGATACCATTCTGTAAGGAGTGGAATCCGATAGTGGGCCCACTCAATGGTATAATACAAAGCAATGAAATATTTAAGCAATGGAAAATATAACTATTTACAAGTTACAAATATTCTCATGTATATAACTTTCTCACACAAACGATGGTACATAAAAAGGAAATACTATAACTATGTTTCATAGGAGCCCCAGATGCAGAGGGCAACTCGACTATTCCAAGCTATCCTTAAACCAACTTCAGGTGTACAACCTTCATGTGTTCACGTCCTTCAAAGCACCTATACCTGGGTAGTTTTGGGAACACCCAGAAAAATAGAAAAATAAGATATAAATCATCAAAAGCTGAGTATGTACATAAAAGAATTAACTAGGGCATTTAAAGAGTAAAGTAAGATGTTCCCATCAAAGAGGGAGGCATAAAAACTAGGTAAGTTCCAATGAGAAGTAACAAGAGAAGGAATTTCCAAAAGAATGAGGCATATAAATAAGCAAGTGAAATAACAGATCTTGCCATTATAAATCATCAGTATCACAACAATTTTTGCATGTAGATATATTTGACTAAAGTAACTATAGTAGGGCCACGACACCACTGAGTCAATTGCCTAAGTAAAATGGGTGGAAATAGATGCACCCTGGGCGGAAGTAGACGCGCCCCTGTATAAAAAGAGGTGGAAAGATGCACCCCGGGCGGAAGTAGATGCGCCCTAATGGTTACGCATAAGCGTCTACAGTAGTTAAACTAGTTGAATTATCTAACATGCTTAAATAGAGTGGCAAGAAATACCTTTCCCAAACATGTGGCATGATTTACGCACAATAGCAGATGGGGTCATTAACCCAATTCAACATGATAGTAATTTCAAAAGAATAATAATAAATCCAACGAAAAGTATATGAATTGTCCAACAATTGGAATAAGAGCAAGTATTTCAAAAGATGCCTCATCATGGGAAAATGTAGTCATAAAAATTCCCAATTATAAATAGGGAGGAGTACATACCTTAATTCTTGTCTAAGTCAAATAAACGATCACCTAATTCTGAGCCAAGTTTAATATCACCTACGCATAACCTTTGGGTTAATATCTCCTCACATACTATTTACTCAATAAAACACTCCCTATGAAAATTTGATATTTGGTGCGGAGGTCTGTATCTGGAAAATCTTTCTGATTTCGAATACACACCCACAATTATTACTCTAATTATCAATTTGTATAAAATTATAAGATCAAGTTAGGCCTAATGGGTAACAGTTGCTAACAGCAATTTCACTCTTTGACTTCCAAACGCCGGTGTCCCAAAGCGGATATTGTGATTGAAAAACTTAAAGCATTCCGCTCCGGCTTCTCATACATTGCAGGAGTAACTCCGAAGAGCATAGTCACTCAACCAGGATGTCAAAGCATACGAACGCGTAATTTATAACCACCGGCCAAATCTCTAAGCTGAATCAATAGTAGCATAGCATAAGAAGGTCAGACTACTGGTATTTCAGCACGACCTCTTGCAAGACAAAACCTTCTCGATCAACCAATTCAACTGGAAGCCCAGATTCGGTGAAATCTATCGATCGGCTGGATTCTGCATAATCATATAAGCCGCTATGACCTACACCTCAAAGGCTAGATTATCAAGTTGCAGAAATTCCAGAACACGCCCACAACACTGATCCTCCCTGCATGCCCGAGCAACGGCACAACAACACTTGAAGCAGAAACAGAATCGACAGGATAGAGGAGGCGACCACCCAACAAAACCCGATCCTGGCACACCATTGCAGAAACGAAACCAGGGTCCTGGATTACACCGACGACAACCATTGCAGTACCAGGATCCAAATGTGCACTCATGACTGCATTGTTGATCACTCAATCGTACCAAAGCCCGACATTCATGACGGAACAGAATTAGACTCAAGGTCTTCCGGCGTCAATGACGTGAGCAAACACAGTAGGAATCGGTAATAAAATATGTGAGCGTTAATTCAACCCAGACGTTCTAATCCATCCCTACGACCTTGCGAGCAACCGTGTATCGCCATCGGCTCCCAGATCAGTAGCTAGCCCAATGGTCGTTGACTGGGATCGACACAGGTGTGAACAAGATACCATCGGGATTCCAGGATAGTATTTATCTATCGACAGGTCAATCAACAATAACAACATTACAAATTTGTAACCCAATCCCTTACGGCTCGTAGGGCATGAATAAGTGGAACCAAGTAGGGTCCCACAGTCAGAATTCCAACGGAAACGAGACTAAATAATGGGAAGCAAGAATCTCTCAAGCGGAGAACCAGGAAATAGAAATAGAATCACGGGCAAAAGGAAGCCAAGGTGAACAACTGCGTTGCGCGATACAAACTAATTTCGCAGACTCCCACAGTCCTCCCACCGACGAAGACCAGTAGGTGAAACAGAGTCCTTCGTCGACCAGGGAGTCGAGACCAACCTAGAGAAAATAGAATATATGGAACGAAAGCTCAAGGGACCGAGATGGCTCCTTTACCTCTAATTAGGCCGAGAACCAACACGACGGCACTCCCCACTCGAAACTCGTCAGAGGAGATTTTGGCGGTGGTTGAGGAAGCGGCAACGTTCAGGAGAAATTGGATGTGGGGAGCGCTGGAGGAGCGTTCCTACGACTTCAGTAGATGAAATCGCGGCACTGAGATGTAGAGATGGGCTTCTGCGGATCACCTCAGACAGAGATGATGTAGCCGGCAAGAGGGGTTTCGGGCGTTTAGAGCGGCACCTTAGGCCTCATTTTAGAGTTCTCCTAGACCGTTTCGTTCCCTCAAGGTGTTTCCGGTGCTAACGCAGGCAATGAAGGCTTGGAGTGAAGACGGTCGGAGGAAGGGAACAGGTAACGGCTGTCCAGGAGAGGAAAATGAAGACGGGCCTTGTTTCCATCTTCAATGCATTTTGTTAAATTAAAATCACAATAAACGACTGGAATTTGGGTCAAATATGTGTGACCATTAAAATCTACACATTAATACCACTTTATATTTCTTTTCAATACAATTAAAGGATGAAATCAACCTCCTTTGTCTCCTAATTTCGAGGGATGTTAATTTATAACAATGAACATGCTTCCGATCTCAAAAGTCCATATCAAATATGTTAGGTGTTAATACTAATAAATTGGTGTCAATTAGTCTAATAAAGGATAATTCATTTTTTATTATAAAAATATGGTTTTTGTATAGTTCTCCTCACTAAAACTCTCTCTAGGGTAAAAGGAGATATTTCATCAGATCTATCTTCAAACTTAATATTACTCAACAAAGTTTAAAGGAAATAGGATTTAAGATTTTTTTTAGGAAAAAAGAAAATAGAGGTGATACCTAGATTTGAGGTCGTTACAGTTCATGTTGTAGTTCATCACAAACTGACTGTAGGATTCTAGCAACGATTGCAGTATCATGTCAGTAGCCAACTCTTGGCTCAGTGGAAATCCCAGTCTTGTCAGGTTCTCCACATACCCAATCATCTTGAGTGTGTGAGGACCAACTGGATCTCCTTCTGTCATGATGCACTTGAACAGTGCCTTTGAGACATCGTATCTCTCTTGTCGTGCTTGATCTTCATATATGTTCCTGGGATGCTGAATCATCTCAATATCACCCATGTTCTCATGTTGTCTCTACAACTCGTGGTTCATAGAGCACAACATCAAGCACTTTGCATCAATGGCATCATCAGAATGCTTCTTGTAAGCATCCCTTTCTATCTTTGGTGCATTAGGAGCAGGTTCCTATGGAATTGGAGTATCTATGACATAGAGCTTTCGCTCTTGAGTGAGAACAATTCTCAATGTCCTATACCAGTCGTGGAAGTTTGTCCCATTTAGCCTCCTTTTCAAGGACCGATCACAAAGAAAAGTGATTGTTGTTTGTTGTCATTTGTACTACAAAAGGAAATATGCAATTTTAGTCCAAAAACTCATTTTCGACTTATTTGATTGATTTGAAAAGTTGACGATATAATTAGGCCTTTAATTAATTATCACTCCCACTATTTTACTTCAAATTGATAGCCCTCACCATCAATTCGGAAGATTGCAGCGTACAACCTTCTAGTGGGCAAGATCCTGAAATCCTCTAAGTCATGGACCAGCTTGGGCTGTCACCCACAACTTAGACCTCTCAGGTAGGCAACTCTTGCCAATTGCATCATATGCAACTCTTGATAAGATGTCATATGCAACTCCTTGCCATGATCATATCCATGCCTCAAGGTGCTAGATCCTATCTAGGTCACCTTGTTAAGTCTGACCCAAAGCCAACACGATGAATATGCACCCTGCTTGGGCAGACCCACATATCCATCATTCACGCTTCCATGAGATAGACGGTGCACCACGCTTGGGCGTGCCCACACTTAGTCGATCCAGCTTTTCACGTGCGCCGCATTTGGAAGGCATCTAAAACATTAATATTTAATGACGGATTTGGTTTTATATACATATACATATCCAATCACCACAATACATAGTACGTATCATATACATGCTATATCCCACAGAAAACATGCAAAACGATAAAAGCGATGATTATGGCCATCCTATTGTGATTCCTCAAGCCAAGAGGAATCACGGTCATCTAGGTCTACATCAAATGAAACATGTACAAGATGAACTCTGTGCTTTGCCTTTCTGGGTTTGATCAACTCATCACATGACTGATCGGCTCGCCACCAGGCCGGTCGGCTGGGTGCCACCAGGCCGGTCGGCTGGGTGCCACCAGCCGATCGGTTGGCTCCTCCAACCGATCAGTTCGCCTGGTCATCGTGCATCTCATCATGGTTGCCACCCACTCATCTCACTCCTCTAACCGGTCATCAACCAATCGACTCACTCCTTGAATCAATCGTCTCGAACATCAACCGATCGATTCACGCCTTGAACCGATCGTCTCACCTATCGTCAGGATGTCCTCCGTTCTTTGACATAACAGGAAATAAAATTCTATCCTATTTTACATTGTAAAAAGAGAAACCTTGAGTTACATTCGAGGAGAGAAAAGGTAGGAAAGAAATCTCGAATTATTTCGAGTTACATCAGGAATAGGAGAAGGAAGATCGGTGCGCAGACCGAGATGCAAGCAACCGCATACAACCATACATAGATAGGGTTTATTGGCCATAACCACGCTATACATCCACCACAAAACTCGTTTAAGGGTGACGTGTATCGAGTGCATTAATATTACAAATCATATATGTATATTGGAATTTGTGGATTTAGGATTGGACATGCATAAAGCCAATTTTATTCACATCATATGCAATAAATAAAGGCGACAAACCAAAATCGATCATATCGATAATCCTAAAGTATAGAGCAGTTGACGTGGCTCTGATACCACTGTTGGGTTTTAGGGGAGGCAGAGAAGGCAGCGGAAACAAAAATTTTCTCCTCCCCAAACTCAGAACAAGGAAATGTGTCAACGTCTATACAATAGAAAAGGATGGTTTGTGGAATCATATCTTGTCCCGAGGCTTGCTCGGAGATAATACCTCACAGCTTGCGCGGTCTTCACCTCCGGTCTTGGACGGTGTCTGTGCAGCTCCTGATCGCACCGGGACTGACGACTCCTGGTCTCACCGAGACTGTCGGGATTGACAGCTGTCCTCCGAGCGGCAGAAATCTCCCGCCTCTAAAGTAGTCCACACGGACCACCTGGAACTCCAATCTCCTTGTCTCATAAGGAATTGGAAGGAGTCACACCCTCCTATCAGTGTACTAGTCACTGTCACACTCTCCTGCCACCAGTCACTTTCTGCAGTTGTCTTTCCCTTGGTGTGCCTCCCTTATCGGGTAGCACTTGCTCGGGCTCTCTCGGTTACCAAAACCAAAGATAACGACAACTTTACAGAGCAACTGGTTGCACTGAGTTGTTCTTTGAGAAGCCCCCAATACCCCTATATATATAGGAGGGTCATGGGATAAGGTTCTCTATCCCGGGCAATGCGGGACTAAAGCAGGAGTAGAAGAGTTCGAGATTTTCCACAAAAACAATCAACTACGCAACCTGAACCAATCGTTTCATTTCTGAAACGGTCAGTTGGGGACCTCATTCGGTCGGTTGACACCTCAACCGATCGGTTGGGACCCATGAAACGGTCGGTTCACTTCTGAACTGGTCGGTTCATGGTCCTAGTCAGTTCTCTATTGACTTTTCATCTTTTGTTTCTAATTGGTACCTAATACCAATCCTTGTTCCAATCAAATTGGGCAAGTGAAACGAAAAGCAATTTCTCACCAACCTGACTTTCCCAACTTGCTCGGTTGGACCAGTTGAACCGATCGTTTCAACACTTGAAGCAATCGTTTCACCCTGTCCATGAGTCGATCGACTCACCATTTGAGCCGATCAGTTCACCAAGCTCAGCCGATCGGTTCATCACATGAGCCGATCGGTTGGGAGTGCAGATTGTGCAAAATCAGTCAATTGCAGTTTCAATCAATCCGATACTCCAATCAATGTGTCCAACACCTTGAACATTATGACATTCAGCTATCAATTAATTGAGTGTTTAATTGAACTACTAAATTCCTTTAGTAATCAATCTAAACATTGTTTGTGGACAAAACTCCTTTTCCAGGTTAAATCCTATGTGTGTGACCCTGCAGGTCCATTTCACGTTGGCAGTAAAAGTCCATAACACTTATGACTTCACAAGCAAAGAGCAATGCCTAGTCACACATCAGTGCTACCCAAGTGAAATAGAAAGTTGGAGAACAACTTTCAATCCTACAATCCATGAATGGTGTTACAGTGAATGTATAATTCCTTTGTCACTGATATCCCGAATGAACTCGAGGCATGGAATAGTCATCCTGTCAACGTTCATTCATTTTCTTGATCTCAGAGTAGATTGGAAGAGATATGTTATGACATCAGTATCACATACTGATTCACACACGCGTGCACGCCTTTCTCAATCCTACTCATCAAGTGGCCATGGATATCAAACTCCCTCAGGAGGGACAAATCCCATATCTATCACTCACCCCTCAAAAGCCCCATGTGTCAAAGCCACCCAATCATCACCTTTATAACAACCCATGTTTTAGGACTGCGTTTGATGATGTCAAAGTGTGCCCAACGACATGTGTTGAGTGTAGTGATTTCAGGTCAAAGAATCACACTCACCACCATCACTGTGAGTACTGATTGTGACTACCATGTCATGGTTCCATGTGTCAAACTCACAGTGGGTCTGTCTGGTACACTTGTTCTCTAACAAGTACCTATGTGTTTGGTTTGATATCTCTATATCATGACTAATGAGATTATGTCATCAACCAACACCACAATCTAGTCTTGTGTGTCATTGATGTCTATCTACCTCCACAATGAAATCCGACTAGGGACATAATGAGAATGTAAAAACTCTTAGCATCTGTATGATCTCATCATTCAGGTCCTTAACTTGAAAGCATACGTCATTGAGTACTGTCATTCTCTAGACATACAATCTGTTCTATCACTATCTCATATGATTGAACCAGAAAGAATGGGAAGCTTGCCTTTGATGTTTATCAAATCAATCTTAATGTATCCCACCAATCATCCCATGATTGGCTCTCAGGGCATACATACCAACACGACGCACCACGCTTTGGTGTAACCTACACTTGGTCGATCAAGTATTTCATGTGTGCCGCTAATGGAAGGCAAAAAAAACTTAATATTTAGATGAGGGATTTGGTTTTATAGGTACATATACATATCCAATCACCACAATATATAGTACGTATCATATGCATGCTATACCCCACAGAAAACATGCAAAATGATAAAAGCAATGATTATGGCCATCCTAATGTGATTCCTTGAGCCAAGAGGAATCACGGTCATCTAGGTCTACATCACATGCAACCTATCCATGATGAAGTGCTATAGCCATTCGAGTTGATCAACTCATCACATGAATGACCTACTCGCCCTGGCCGGTCGTCTAGGTGCCACCAACCGATCGGTTGGTTACTCCAACCGATCGGTTTGCCTGGTCATCGTGCATCTCCTCATGGCCGCCACCTGATCATCTCTCTCCTTGAACCGGTCGTCTAGATCGCCAATCGACCAGTTTACTCCTTGAACCGATCATCTCAGTCATCGTCAGATGTCCTCCGTTCTTTGACATAACAGGAAATAAAAGATCTATCCTATTTTACATTTGAATTGGGAAACCCCGAGTTACATTTGGGGGGAGCAAAGGTAGGAAAGAAATATCGAGTTATCTCGATTTACATCAGAAAAAGGAGATAGGGGATCGGTGCGCAGACCGAGATGCAAGCAACCACATACAACCAAGCACACATACATAGGGTTTATTGGCCATAACCACGCTATACATCCACCACAAAACTCATTTAAGGGTGACGCATTTCGAGTGCATTCATATTACATATCATATATGTATGTTGGGATTTGTGGATTTAGGATTGGACATGCATAAAGCCAATTTTATTCGCATCATATGCAATAAATAAAGGCGACAAACCAAAAATTGATCATATCGAAAATCCTAAAGTATAGAGCAGTTGACATGGCTCTAATACCACTGTTAGGTTTTTAGGGAGACAGAGAAGGCAGTGGAAAAAAAATTCTTCTCCCAAACCCAAAATAAAGGAATCGCATCAATGTCTATACAATAGGAAGGATGGTTTGTAGAGTCATACCTTGTCCCGAGGCTTGCTTGGTGACAATGCCTCGCAACTTGTGCGGTCTTCACCTCCTGTCTTGGATGGTGTCTGTGCTGCTCCTGGTCTCACCGGGACTGTCAGGATTGACAGCTGTCCTCCGAGTGGTAGAAGTCTCCCGCCTCTGAAGTAGTCTACACAGACCACCTGGAACTCCGATCTCCTTGTCCCACAAGGAATCAAAAGGAATCGCACCCTCCTATCGGCGTACTAGTCACCGACACACTCTCATGCAACCAGTTGCTTTTCTGTAGTTGTCTTTCCCTTGCTATGCCTCCCTTTTCGGGTAGCACTTGCTAGGGCTCTCTCGGTTACCACAACCAGAGAGAACGACAACTTTGCAGAGCAACTGGTGTTCTGAGTTGTTGTTTTTTAGAATTCCCCACTACCTCTATATATATATAGGAGAGTAATGGGATAGGGTTCTCTACCTCGGGCAATACAGGATTAAACAGGAGTAGAAGAGTTTGAGATTTTCCACAAAACAACCAATTGCGCCACCTTAACCGATCGTTTCAAGCATGAAACGGTCGGTTGGGGAGCTGAGCCGATCGGTTCACCACCTGAACCGATCATTTGGAGCCATGAGCTGATCGGTTCACCTCTGAGCCGATTGGTTCGTGGTCCTGGTCCAACTCAAATTGACTTTTATATTTGTTTCCTATTAATCGATTATTAATCCTTGTCCAAATTGAATTTATACAAGTGAAACAAATTGTATTTGCAAAATAGTCTTCTGACTTTCCAAATGATCTCAGTTGGTCCACGAATTGACCGGTTCAACAATTGAGCCGATCGTTTCATGACACATGAGCCGATTAACTCATAACTTGAGCCGACCGGTTCAGCAACCTCAGCCGATCGGTTCATCTCATGAGCAGATCAGTTGGGGCAGCAGACTGTGCAAATCAGTCAATTGCAGTTTCAATCAATTTGATACTCCAATCAATCAGTCCAACACCTTGAACACTATGATATTGAGCTATCAATTGATTGAGTATTTAATTGAACTACTAAAATCCTTTAGTAATCAATCTAAACATCATTTGTGGATAAACTCCTCTTCCAGGTTAAATCATATGTGTGTGACCCTGCAGGTCCATTTCACATTGGCAGTGAAAGTCCATAACACTTATGACTTCACAAGAAAAGAGTGATGCCTAGTCGCACATCAGTGCTACCCAAGTGAAAAGGAAAGTTGGAGAACAACTTTCAATCCTACAATCTGTGAATGGTGTTACAATGAATGTATAATTCCTTTGTCACTGATATCCCGAATGAACTCAAGGCATGGAACAGTCATCCTGTCAACATTCATTCATTTGCTTGATCTCAGAGTAGATTGGAGGAGATATGTATGACATCAATATCACATACTAATTCACACATGCATGAACACCTATCTCAATGCTACTCATCAAGTGGCCATGGATATCAAACTCCCTCAGGAGGGACAAATCCCATATCTATCACTCACCCCTCAAAAGGCCCATGTGTCAAAGCCACCCAATCATCACCTTTATAACAACCCATGTTTCAGGACTGCGTTTGATGATGTCAAAGTGTACCCAACGACATGTGTTGAGTGTAGTGATTTCAGGTCAAAGAATCACATTCACCACCATCACTGTGAGAACTGACTGTGACTACCATGTCATGGTTCCATGTGTCAAACTCACGATGGGTCTGTCCGGTACACTTGTTCTCTAACAAGTACCTATGTGTTTGGTTTGATATCTCCATATCATGACTAACGAGATTCTGTCATCAACCAACACCACAATCTAGTTTTGTGTGTCATTGCTGTCTATCTACCTTCCACAATGACATCTGACTAGGGACATAATAAGAATGTACAAACTCTTATCATCTGTATGATCTCATCGTTCAGGTCCTGAACCTGAAAGCATACGTCATTGACTACTATCATTCTCTCTAGACATTCAATCTGTTCTATCATTATCTCATATGATTGAACCAGAAAGAATTGGAAGCTTGCCTATTATCTTTATCAAATCAATCTTAATGTATCCCACCAATCATCCCATGATTGACTCTCAGGGCATACATACCAACACTTATACCAAATCATTCTTGCTTATGTCATCCATCTATTTAGCTACCATCTATTCCAAATATCAATATCTGATATGGCTCTAGACATCTAATCTAGTCTACTCTCTCTTCTAGACTGATGTCATTGCCTTTCACTTAGGTTGCATGAACACTAACTACTCTCCAATGTGAGGGACACATTTTCATATTTACATGTATATAATAAAATATTATATAGTTTTTCTCTTAGAAGGCAGACGTTAGAGAAAATTGTCGAAGCTCGAGCCGATTGGAAAACAAAACCAAATAAGCAAAACTGAGTGTCCCACACACAGTAGATAGTCTAGTGGCATGTCACCTAGTGAAATGGTGAGAACAAGCTGTAGACTAGTGTAGCTACCCAGTACATATGAGCTCTATATGGAAAGGGTTTCACACACTTGTCTAAAACTTGTTCTCGAATATCTAGGTTCTCACGTAGAGGCTAAGTCAAACCTTATTCCTATAGAACAACTTACTAAGTCTTCTAGGGTTTAAAATGAAAGGTGAAATTTATTTTTATGTTACATGGTGAGCAATTGTCAGGTGTAGCTAATGTTCATACTCTGATACCAATTGTAACGTCCCCAGATGTTGTCGTCTCAAGACTTGTAAGGCCCGAGAGGAAAAATCTAAAAATGTTAGACAATTGTATCAGAGTGCGTTGCGAAAGTAATATGCGCATACATGAACATACAACCATAACATACACCACAACATTTCTCAACATTCAACATATATATTTACAACATGAATTGTTATAACTTACATTTAAATATTGAAATGAGAAATTTTTACAAATCTGAACATGTCTGCTAATAGGATCTTAACACAATAGGTACAACATGGACAATTGCTCACTTCCTGTCCTTTTATCCCATGCTATCTCTGAACCTAAAACATACGTGAAACAACAAATCAACATAAAAGGAGTCGAGTACATGGGTAGAAAGATACATATATTTATGGTTTTCTTTATTTGGAAAGATTTATAGAAAGAAAGAAAGAAAATCATAGAAAATGTATCTTGATTAAGAGAAATACATCAATTTTATTCATTTTCCTAGATGAGTTGCATTATCAAGGTGGACTAGTACCAAAACATATATATCGAGCCCATCCCTGTGTACCAAGTACTCTAGGGATACTCCCCATACACCATGTGCTCTAGGGAGGTGTACTAGTCAACATTAATCCATTCCCTCATAAGGGGGATAATGAACACCTTAAATAATTACAAAGCATCTACTCATCATTTATGTTTGCTAGTGATAAAACATCGAGTACTATATAGTGCTACTATATCCAACATTTGCAAATAGAAGAGAGCATACACAAATATCTTGATTGCAACTAAGAAAACCATAGTCATATACTTAAATAAAACCCATGTACCTGAGTTTATAGATTCATGTTTATATTCTGGATCATCTACATCTCTGGTCATCACCTGATTAATAGCAATTCATCGTCATTAATAAATTCTCATCATATTATAGGTATTTAAGGTCCAAATTAGGGTTTAGCCAAACCTAGGTTCAAACTGGTCTTAACTGATTTATGATATTTTTGTACTGATCTAGAGGTCATTATTTAGGTCTGGTTTAGTTTTCATAATTTTTTGATGATTTGTCTATTTTTTGGAATTAATATGAGGTTTACAACATCTAATTAGTCTTTAATCTGAAAAGGCCTAATATTTTGACATAAAAATCAAACCACAACCTATAATATGTTTCCATATGATACTAGGGTTGGGGTATATTTTTCTCAGCTTTAATTTTTGACCATTTGCTATTTATTTGAATCAACTAACCCTAAAGAGGAATGTCATCATCTAAATTAAATATCACCATTAGTTGTGCTTCAAAAGCCTGATCTATGCATCCAATAATGTAGAGGATAATTTTCTGAGTCTAGAGGTATTTTTGGAGAAATATTTGGCCAAGGGAGCTATTTATTAGGCATTTTCTAAGTTTCTAAGCATTTCTAAAATTTAAATGAAAATTACCTTTTGTTGTGGGGCTGAAGACCTGAGGTGGCACTCTATGATTAAGCCACACTGGCCATCATTGTGGGTTGTGGGTCAGTAGCCTGGACTGGCCGGTTCGTGGGACTAGAACAAAATGGACCAGTTCACTTAACCTAGGCCGCTCGGTCTTCTCCTTCATTGCTTCTCCCCCGTTTCTCCGTTTCACGCCAGCGTCGTCACACGGAAGGTCTCTGTTCCCTGTTTAGGCGCCGCATGCGCTCTAATCAGTCCACGTGAGTGCGGCCACACAAGGTATAACTTTCAATGAGGAACCCCGTGAGCTGCGAGCACCCACCTTGAAGCCAGATCATTACCTCGCCCTCCATGAAGGTCGCAGGCGCCATCGTTCCTCAGAACAAGCTACCGATGTCGATCTTGCTAGGTCCCACGTGCGTCTGGTCTTGTAGATTTTCACCTTGAGATTGCACACCGGTGAGGAAAACCATCTTGTATCGCTGCTAAATTCTTTGTGGCCTCCTTTGGCACTGAGGAAGGGAGGATGGTGATTCAAGAGGAGCAGCAAGCTTCATGATCAAAGGGGGTCCAACTTCAGAGTCCATGGCAGCATCATTCTTGGAGCAACAGAGAGGCAAGAAGCCCGAAGACCTTGACCTCCAACACCATTCACCATCTCACAGAGATTGTAGATCATCCATAAATCTAAAGTGGTCAGAATCTCACTGCCGAGAGGAAGTCAGAGCCACCGGAGTTGGCAGACTCCAAGTTAGTTGCATGAACACCACAGAGGAAGATGGCAATACTGGAAGGGAGTTTTTAAACCCATCGTCAAAGGTTCATCATCCTCATTGAACCCAGAGGTTTGATCCACAAGGCTCGCATGTAGCTTAATCCACTCTTAGTACATGACGATGAAGATACTGAGATCTTTTTCCCCATAACCTGCATCTATGGTAAGGTGGAAGAAGGTTAAGGCCCTTACCCCAGAAAGACGAGGTTTTGAGGCTTCTTTCTCTCCTTCACCTCCAACCACCATCTGTGTAAAGCTTTGGAGAATTCTAATGTGTGTAGGGGGGGTCTGGTCTCTCTTCAATGAATTGTTTACTAGGATCAGGGGTTCTGGTTCTAAATTCATGCCACACTATACGCAACTAATCCCAAAGGCTGTTCAACAGTCCCAAGATTATAGGATCTAATCCTCCAACTGCAATAAGTGGAGCTCGCAGATTACTGGCCAAAAGAGATCAATGAAAATGTGGCCCTACTCGACCAGGGTTAGATCCCTTTCTAATTGGATCGACAGGGCATTATATATGTGAGCCTTCACTTACATACTTTCCACCAAGAGAAGGGACGTGTGACATGCCACTAATGTGGGTGAATGAAATCAAACGTATTCCTATTTATTTTAACCCTTAGTCATTAATGAAACATCCAATGATCAAAATCCCTCAAAAGATTTTTTTTTGAAATGCCAAGAGATGTTAACCCAAGCTTCATAATGACTAGAATTATGTGTGACCAATATTGGATTCAAAACCATCGATAATGGAACCAATAATATAAATCTAAGTGGGTTCATTCCAAAGATCGCTTCTCTCAATAGATGCCCTAGATAAATATTATGGTTCATGTGATAGTATTAGAGTCATACTTTTAGGCCAATGAAATCTGTGCTAGAGAACATGTCACCTCAACTTGGGATTAACCAACTAGGAGTGTTCATGGACCTCAAATATTGTATTGGGTACCAAAACATTAAAATTTGGGGTCATCACAATGGGTTGGAGTGTTCATCCACGTGAGCAAAAAGATTTTGTCAAATTTATAGGTAGTGTGAACAAAATAGTGTTGTTTCATGTTGTTCTACAATACAGACACAAAAATATTATAGATGGGGTCAAGAGAGAAAGATTGCTCCTCATCCCTCTCCTGAAGCCCTTAGCTGAGGCTAGATCTAGATAGGGTGGTAAATTACAAATGTTTGTTTGTGTGGTTTGAACCCAAGCCTCTTTATTGGAGACCATTAACGTTTGACAACCGCACTACCCCTTGTTGACATGTATATAGTTCATATATTGTTATTCCCATGTAGTGTGTTGAACATGTTAAAAAAAATCACATATAATACTACTATAATTAATAACACCTTGTTCTCATTGTAGTGTGTTGAGTACGATGCGGTAAGCTACTATATCATACATATGATTTCTCGTATTAAAAAGTATGATGGATACAATGTAGATATGGTCTATGGTTTATCTACTACGGTGTGGTTCTGGTCGTGCCATAAGATGCACCATCATCGTCCCTAGTTGTTGGATAGAGAAAAGTTGAGAATGTAGTGTTTATTAAGTGACAGCAAGATGGAGAAAGGGATGTTGAGATTAGGAAACATAGGAAGTTCTCATCAATTAGTCGTGACAAGTGTGAGAAAAAATAAGAAATACTCAAAAATAGGTGAAAATTTGTGAGCAAAGGAAAAGCAAGAAGAGTGCAACATTTAAGGAATACTACATATTGATTGGCTATCCAGGTTTTTAAAAAATAGAAATGACATGTATGTAATTTACTTAACAACTCATTCTTTTTTCATAGATAGATAAATGTGTGAGATGCACATGGATAATGTTATCAACTCAAAACCTTAAATATATTTTATTTTAGTACAATGAAAACAAATTATTGAATATTGTTAATTAGTAACGTCAGAATTAACAAATATTTGTCTAATAATAGTGTAAATTATGTTAATGAAATGTATTGATTTATGCACGATGATAACAATGTGGACATGCAGAGTCTGATGTTTTATTTTTGTTGACCAAAAACGTGATTCCCTAACTCATGTTTGATCATAGAGTTAACCCCAAGAAGGAAAAATGAAATGCTAGTTTAAGATGTTTAATAAAATTGTTACTTCAAATTATAGATAAATGTACTAGTACAAAATATTGGAAATCTTTTCATGTTTTTGCCATGAGTATATAAGAATATATAAAAAGAGATAGAAACACTAAACTTCAGTCAACAAATATTAACTCTCAGGGCATGGTAAAATCACATGAAAAGTCCATAATTACTCTAGTAATATAGCAAAAATCATTTTGATATAATTAAATACTTCATTTTATAAAGTGCTTATTTTTCGTGGATATAAATAAGGGGAACCCTCTAAATTCTCAATAGTTGTAAGTCTCTAAACATCAAAATCCATAATGCAAAGTTCCCCTAAATCCACCCACTTCAAGGTTTCTAGTTGTCTCACAGCATTCACTGTCTAGACAAAAATTTATAAGTCCTCCAAGAAAGGAGTAAATTCATTACAAGGCCCTGGTGGGTCGTCAAATCATTATAAATGGGTAAAGGGACTTGAGAGGGGGAATTAATAGAAAATAATAAGATAATTGCTACCTTTTCCAAGAAAAAATAGTACATAAATGAAATTTTCTTTTGTTTAGACATTCCTTCAACCCGTAGCTCTCCCGTGCTCCACACGGATAAATAATGGTTATTATGTGTCTAAGTGTAGTATGGGACATAATGAATTTTTTGGTGAATATGATGCCTGAGGGATCAAATAACTATCTTCATTTAGTATTGGTAGAATCTCAGTCCAACTATACTTTGACTGAGTTGTTGTAGAAAAGACTACTAGGGTTGCATTTAAACTTAAACTATATGATTCTAAAAAAACGTAACCCTTGATATCACTCAAAAGTTTTTTTCCTATATCTAAATTAACAAATATGCATTCAATAGGAAAAAAAATATTTTCAAATTTATCTATAGATACTGATACGTAACAAAATTCAACAAAATGAGCTTTCTATCGAATTCACATTGCATAGTTTGACCAAAGTACAATATTCACATGGCATTCCTTATTCATTAGGTTTTAAGACAAGTTCATCATTTAAGTCTTCTTTCTAACGTTCAAAAGTAATTTTATCATGAAAATAGTATATTATATTCAATTATATTCAATTAACCATTTTACTTCTCAACTCATGATATACATGACAATTCATCATTGACAAGCATGCTTAACTGGTAGACAACTAGGATCTACTACTATTTAGGGTTGGGGTATCACATTATGAGGATATACTATGCATATATCATGGATGGGTACAATAAGTATGTATTGTTTCTCATATGATAACAATCGAAACTTAATCTTCTATAGATGAGACAAATGTGACTAAATCTCTTCTTGAGCAACCAAATGTCAAAGTGCAGAGCTGTTTATTCATTCCCTTCCACGAGATGACACAAATGTGACTAAATCTCTTCCTGAGGAAACAAATGTCAAGACAGAGATTTCTTTCTGACTTTGTAAGTTTTATTACATGTGCATTCTCCAGCAATAAAATGATAAACGAGTTTTCTAGTTGTTTGTCGAGAACTTTAATTTTCCTAGGTCAATTTTGGCCACCAAATGATCCCAAAGGATGTCAGGATGGATCATCAGGCGAGGAAGAACTGAGGTGTCCACTGTTCCTGTATTTGACAGTATTTAGGCACACCATTTGAATTAATTACATATTTGGATTGCAATGTTTTATTGCCGAGTTGCACATTTAGATTATCCTGAGGTTCAGATAAGTGTGTTAAAGCTCATAGATTCCCATAGCTTTGCATGTGACTAAGCGAGCCCTTGAATAGAAGGGGAGACTGCTTCATTTCTGTCAAGCTTAGAGGTAGCAATGGCGCAATAACAAACTTTTCAATACATGGAAGTAGCTACTAAATGAGTTGACAAGAATTTTTAGCAAACTGACCGAGACGGAATATACACTTGGTATTAGCTGATAGACCATTCCTTACTATTATTATCACTATCAATCAGAACATTAGAAAATGCATGTCTGGAACAGGGCATGATAATTACAGTTGCAGAAGAAGAAGAAAAAAATGAGGGAGAAGATGAGACGCCTCTTTTCTTTTGTACAAAGATTACAAGGATGAGGGAGAATATAAGAAGCTGGGTCCAATGGACTAAGGTAATCGAAAACGAGGACTCTCTAGTCAGTACATAGAATTGTAAGTACAGAACGTGGCTGCTATGGAACCTACACAGATCAATAGAGAGGGCAGCAAGGTGATGTTGAGGAGCTTGCTCACGCCCAGGTAACCAGCTAGAGTAATGGTGGCGTCAGCCACCACCCTTGCTAGTGTTCCTGCTTCTGTTGATAGCAAGCCACCATTGTAAGTTCCACGGGCCAACCGCTTTGACATGACTTGAGAAAGAAGGGATAGGTTGACACCTGCAAATCCAAAATCTTAGTGGTAAGTTTCTTGTTGCAATTTAGAGATTTGACTAGAACCTTGTCTGTTACTACATGATTAAAATACAACTGTCGAAATTAAATAACTTTATGATACAAGATTGCTATCCATCTTGGTTTCTAAACATAAGAGCACAATGATATGGGCATTTTAATATGCTAATCATGCATATCTAGTATTGAATCATAATATTTGAAAATTACCTTCAAGGACTTCAGCTGCAACAAATGTCACAAAGGCTGAAACTACATATTGTGCTACACTGTAAGCACTTGTGATGCGAAAGCTTAATGCTATCCCTACGCAGACTACAATTTCAGAAGCTAGCAAAATTTGCCTGCAAAAAGACAACCAGATATTTCACATTAGATAAACACGAAAACAACATAAATTAAAATAGATAGTACGAAGAGTATTCTTTAGCTTTTCCTTAGAGAAGCAGTTATTGGCATCATAATATCATGGCAACAAGACAATGGCAGCATGAATGAACATAAAAATATCAATAAGAATATTTTCAGGGTTCGTAGGAACGAGGATTGCTGCTCTATAACAGTGACAGTATAATTCTATGAATAAACAGTATTATCATTATTTTCTCACTGCTGAAAGCATTTCTAAAAACAAGAGAGGGCACAGAGCTATTCCTTACCTTTCTTCAAACATGTTGCTAATGTAACTCCCTACAATTACGTTAACTGGGAGGACAGTTAAACCAAGCAAAGCTAGGAAAACTGCCACATCACTTGTTGTCCATTTAAAGTAAAAAGAAGTAATCACGCTGGACTCCGAGAGTAGAATCTCCATGGCATATTTGAGCATGAAATATATCAACAGTTGTACCTGCAAGAATATTAAAATTGAAATTAGCATTCCAGTATTCCTGCAACGTACTTTTTAAGGACATCATGTCTCCTAAGCACAATATTCAAGAAGGAACATGGAGCATTTTCTCATTTCACTACTGATATATTTACTCAGCGTGCAATCATCATCTAGGACGCAGATTTGCAGGAAAGTTAGATTTATCATACTTCACCAGCATCAGGTTCTAATTAGACGAGAGAGAATAAGTGAATATGCAACATTGAGGGAATAAAACCAACACTACCAAAACTATGTGGATGTAAAACATGCATCATGAAAATTGTTCTTGGTCTTTTAGTTGAATGAATAAATTTCTCTTTACTGAAAGAAGAATTACATCTTTATGTTACCTGTTCTGCTAGGAGCACATAGAATAAGATAATTCCAGAAAATCATGAAATAGTAGGAAGGAAATACCCAATAATACACAAGTTCAGAGAAGTAAGCTACTTTCCATGGGGAACATTATCTTCAAATGACCTCCCATGTCATCATGTTATATATCAAAATTATCTAGAGGGAAGACACTGCAATACACCTCCAAAATTTAAAAATTAATTCCAGATACTTAATTCGAAGACCATCATATATGAACAATTTATGATGACTGCAATTTTACACAATGCATTTGCAAAAAATGATCAACTGGGTATAATACATTATACGCAATTCTGATAACGATAGGAATACTATAACGTGCAAAACAATAACTAACATAAACTAGATGCTAAGTATTGATGAAAATAGCCATAACAGGAATAGGTTATCCCAAGCAGTTCTAGCAGTTTGACTTATAAAACATGGATATTGAATGTTAAATATGCCTTGGGAACTTCTCCAGCTGTATCCCTATCTTTCCTTCCTCCTCTAAGGTGAGAAGGCCATGAGATATAGTGTTGTCTTTACACAATTTCTTTTTAAAATATTTTGTCATGAATCTAAAACATATAAAAATGAGTTTTTGGATATTGAGTTTCAAAGTATATTCACAAATTCAGAATTCAGGATTCATTCGGTGAGTTTAAAAAATTTGGCATTCAGGAATTTTGCGGAAATTTCGGATATTATTTGGTAAAGTTTCGGTAAAAGTTAGGTAAAAAGGGGGGGGGAAATCGGATAAATTTCGGACAATACAATGTGTATGTTTACATACAAATATTACATATATACACAAGATAAGCACATTCATACATAATATGTATGTCCACATGCTTATTGATTCTTTTTTCCCAAACGCCAAATCATATAACATCTTATTCCATAATGAACAATTGGTGAAATTCGAGGATAATTTGTCAAATTCATGAATAATTCAAGGAATTCAGGAATAATATGGGTTTCTTGCAAAATTTGGACGGAGCATTCGCCACATGAAAAGTTCGTGAATTAAACATGAATAATTAAAAAAATCAGAGAATTCTGTTACTATGTTTCAAAATAATTTCTAGCTAATTGAACCCATGAAAGTATAATCCAACTTCCAAACCAGCACGTAAATGACTGCTGTCATCATTTGCAATTTATTAAGCATAAATAACATGCATAAACTTTAAACAATTATCATTTCATGGCTAGGTGAGTGCAATGACAGAGATGCAAGATACTAGTAAAAACTAGACAGTTAAGATGGCTGTATCAATTTTATATCGGCAACGCCATTATTGTTTAAGCCTCAATTCATCCATGTTGTGTCAGCTATATTGACTGTTGTTTCCGTTCAGTTTTTTAGGTCATATTACATTAGTAACACTTCGTATCAAGTAAATTGATATATATTTTAAATAGAAAATGATTATCAGATATTGGTATTAGTCCAGTAAAAAATATTCACAAACTTGAGATGGTCTAATTGAGTAATAATTTCATGAATTTTTTAAAATACATAAAACATAAGTTATGGTATATAAAATGATATATCACAATATCAACAAGTTAACACACATTACAGGACATAAAAAAGATTGTTCTAGTACAGATACAACAGTACAAACATATATAAGCTCAAGATTACTTGCAAAGAAAATTGAGACGCAAGTAAATAATACTGTTAAAGAGTATATATTAGCCTATTTAGTTAATAGGTTAATTAGTCAGTGGGCCTTTAATATCTCGACCCATTTAGATTACTTGAGTCCCAAGTCTCAGGATTTCTCTCTTGCTCTTATATATAGGATAGGGTTGTACCTCTTTTATTCATCGAATCAGTTCAATACAATATTCTTTCGCATGGTATCAGAGCATGTTCGCTCCTAGGAAACCCTAACTTAGCCGCCGCCCCTCTTCCCTCTCCTCTCCGGCGTGCATGCAACCCTTGCCGCCGCCTCACTCTCCGAGAGAGAGCAACAGAGGAGGCGCCTCCGCTTGCGGGTGGCCGCCGCCATTGCCATGGTTAGGCCAGCTTCCCGCCAGGCATATCTCGGCCTCCATGGCTCATCCTCCTCTTTCTTAATTGATCTAATCTTCTTTACGTATGTCGGCGTCATCCTTCCCGGCTATCTCCTATCTATCCATCCATCTCCGCATCATTCCCGCCGCCGCATCACGCGGTCGCTGTATCCAGCAGCAAGCAGTCGCCAACCACAAGCAGCAGCACCACGGCCTCCGCAATCACCGCCAGACGCAACAATCAGCACCGTTGGCCAGGCCAGCAACCGTCGTTGCCTGCCCATGCGCCGCTGATGACCGCCGACCCTACGCCTTGTGCCATCAGCGCACAGCTATCAGCACCACCGCCAACAACAGCAAGCAACCATCGCCACCGACCCCAGGAGCAGTAGCCGTCGTTGTTGCCATCATATCCGCCCAACTGACTTCGTCTCCATTGCCATCGTCTATCCAGCCTTTGCCATAGCTAATGGAGAAGCTTCGCACATGGCCCCGCCTGCAGCCTCATGGCCTGCAATATCTCCGGAGCCGCGCAGGAAACTGTTATCATCTCCTCCGCTATGACCAAGTCCTACAATAGCCAGTCATCATCTTGTCGACACTGAAATTCAGCAACAACATCAAAACAACCATCGTTGCCATCATCCGGGCCCCCTGGCTTCTGCTCCATATCCATTGCCATCTTTGTTGAGTCCTCGTTGTTGCTGCCCTAATGCTATCACCTATCCCTGGCCAAAGCACTTCACCATATTCAACCATGCCATCACTCCCTAATCAGTTTGTCTTCTCCCAAGTATGAGTGACGTCCTCCTCTATATTTTTTTGTACTGCCCCCAACTTCTCTATCTCTATTGATATTCAGATCCTTACTCAGATCTATCTTTGGCTAATCATATCCAATTTTAAGTCTAATCGGATTTTTCAATAATTGGCCCGAATCTGACGTTGACCCATTTAGCATATTCTCTCCGGTTATCGGTTTCATTCCCCACATATTACACATCTCCATATCACAAATTCCTCTCAAATCCACCAAATTCCTTTCCCACCCACCCATCATGTGTGTATCCTTTTTTCCACATGTGGGGGGTCATATATCCATTTCTCCACAACAAACACTCACTCTCGTCGTATTTGGTGTGCGGGGGGGATACAGAGGAGAGGAAGAGATGAGAAGAGAGAGGCATGAGAGAGAGAGAGAGTATGAGAAGAGATGATATGTGTATTCAGGTTACATATTCCAGGTTATCTTCATGGATCTTCATATTGTTTAGCACATTTGTTTTCCACATCCAGACATCATTGAAGGATCTCCACTGCAGCGTTGACACCGAGCTTCTCGCGTTCGTACCGCATTATGTACGTCAAGATAAGAGTTTGCTAAGCATATTTCAACCCTCTTGGTTCCTCTTCCTTCGGTGTTAATTGTGGTTCAGTTGATCACTCTTGCTGCATCCTTGAGAGACATATGGGTGCTTCTTCAAACTTCTCAGAAGCTCAACAATTTCAAGCGTGCCAAGTCTACATCTGCAAGGTTGATAGTTCATCCAGTTTTATCTTCACCGAGCTGTTTTCATCACGCCTTCTTTGAGTTGCATCTGTTGTATTAGCATCGCATTCCGCTGATCTTCTTGGGACTTTCCTTGATGGATGATATCTCCTTTTCTGTCAAGCCCCGAAGGTTCACGCGACAGAGTTATGGTACCTGCAGCGTATCACCAGCATATCGTCTGTTCGTGTTCGTGCCACGTTATGCACGTCTTCCTAGACAATTTGAAAATTCCGCTACTGCTACATCGACACTGTGTATCCGCGTTCGTGCCACGTTAAGTACGTATTCCAGTGAAGTTGGCGTAGTCGTGGTTTTGTTGATCGTCTGCTTCAAAGTGGAAAATTACTACTGCAGTATTCAGGTTCCATTTCAGATGTTCTTCATTCCAGATGCACTCCAGACGACCTTCATCAAAGCTCAAGGATGTCCAGCCTGCAGAATACAATTTCAAAGAAAAGAGGCGTCATCGTATGATTCAAGGGGAGTATTGTTTAAGGGGGAGTATCTATTTTGTATGGGGAGTGACATCTGTCTTCTTTTATCATCTTATCGTTTTTTCGAGTCCTATAACTCCAAGCTTGGACATGTGTTTCACCCATGATCCAACTTGAGGGGGAGTGTTAAAGAGTATATATTAGCCTATTTAGTTAATAGGTTAGTTAGTTAGTGGACCTTTAGTATCTCGGCCCGTTTAGATTACTTGAGTCCCAAGTCTCTGGGTTTCTCCCTTGCTCCTATATATCGGACAGGGTTGTACCTCTTTTATTCATCAAATCAGTTCAATACAATATTTTTTCACAAATATCTAGTCCATATACAACATAAAGCTGCTGTTATAATAGACAATAGCACAAATTACAACTAATCACGCATTTCAAACAAAAAAAAGTGAGAAAAATGAATGAGTACTAGGCTACTAGCTAATCAGCATTCATTCCAATGGTGACATATAATGCATGACAAAAAGACTTATATGAAAGAGCTTTTTTTATATGAGCCACAAAGCTGATTGTTTATGCATTCTCAAAGGGGTATTTGTGTGGTGGGTTAAACGAAAGCTTAAGTGTCAGAGATGGCCAAAGTGGGCACCTAACGGCCCACTGCCAAGCAGAGCACATAGGCAGGTTTTATGCAGTTTTGTACCACAAGCAGGAGCTTCGGCTGCTTTTGGAACTCTGCAGGACTAATATTGGGTTATAATTATGATGTATGAAATACCGCGATATCCCATTGCAATGCTAGTTTTAAACGGGTAATTAGTTGATCTTTTATATTTTTCTTTAAGAGCAATCATTTTGCTGTCTTTAATAGAAATAAGTTGCCTTTTATGTTTGAACTTGCAATGAACTGAATGAGTGGTCCTCAACTAAGATATCGTGAGTTAAACCACATCTTGAACCAACATGAAGCCAAAGAAAGAGTCCTTCAAAAATTGAACCCCGTTATAACCTAAAATGTGATATGTAGGATAAGAAAATCGTCAAGATTAACAAATCAGCATTCTTTTGGATATTATAAAGATAAAAATTCTACTTCACAATAATAGGATCAAGACCACCATTGATTAAGAATTTAAGAAACAGTTTAAGATTAGTTTCAGCAATGCCCATTGCACAATACATTGTTGACAGAACAGTTTACACAGGTAAATACCGATGAGCATACTACTGAAACGAACAACATTCTAACCTTAACAGAAGGTGTCAGCAATCGGTACGCTGATGCAATAGACGTAACAGGTTTTCGTGAATCTTCAGTATCTTCTTCGCAGTCATCAAAATCTTGGTCGCCATCTTTATTTTCTTTCTCCTCTGTATTCAAAATCAAGGGCTGACGAAGATCATTCTCTATTGTTCTCCTCCCTACGGATCCAGTCTCTGTGAAAATTTAGAAAACAATGATTTAGGTATCCTTCGTTTCATGCTCAACAATTTTATCTTGCATCTATCAAAAGTTGTAATAATTGTTCAGAATAGCACCTTGATATCATTTCAGAATTTGAATTCTATCACCTCCCAATACCTTTTAAAGCAATACTGGAATTCTTTTGGGTAATTTGAGGTTGATGAATTACTGTTAGTGGTTTTGAGGTGCATAATATCCAACAAAATATTTCTAACATACAAATCATAATGATGGTGCACTAAACTTAAGACAAGAGGAACAAGCACTCACTCTAAGCAATAAACTAGCTGAAACAATCTCGAAAATATATTCTGGCACCCAATTAATAGAACTCCACTATATCATTCAATCATCTTTTAAATAGTAAAATCACAAAATCTATAATGTCAGATTTGTGAATTTCATAGAGTATGGTCTTGAATCAACCTTTGTGGACGGATTCAAAAAAATGGAATTTATGATACAATCCATTAAGCTCAAAAAATTGGAATTCAGGAAAATGCAGAGTTTTTGTTAAAGAAGCTCCTGAAAGCCCAGTTACATGTGGTTAGCTTAGGGGAAAATTAGGAACAGCACAATTCTGAATGTGTATACTGAATTTTCAATCAGATACAACCTAAGAAGCACGGACACTTCTAGACAGCCCCCGTCATGGAAAGAGATATCGACGATACCGTCGGTATACCGACCGATATACCGATATCAACGACATCGGTTCACACAAACCTGTCGTTGGGATTGCAAATATTGGTAAACCGATGATATATCGCCAAATATCGCCAAATATCGCTAAATATCGCCAAATATCACCAAATATCGCCAAATACCGCCAAATATCGACGAAATTTACTGGTATACCGACAGATATACCGATTTTTGCGTACTTAATTCTGTTTCTGTTGTTTGAGAGGAGGAAATGGTGGAGCAAAGGGATCTCGACAACTAGGGATCAGATAAGTCTAATCTAAGGCGTTCCTTTATGTTTTCTACCATTTCTCTCATTTACACGTCATCTATCTCAATTAAAATGTAAATTCATCCCAAAATGCCTTAAATTGGCAGAGATCTCGCCATCTGCTTTTTTATGTCTTCCAAATTGTATGTGCTTGTAGATCTACAACACTTTCTCATAATCAACATAATAATCATAGTAATATACCTAAATAATCCACGAAATATAAGTATAATTTGCTATCATTTTTAGTAGTAAGCTAATAAGTATACATATGTTCTTCTAACTAGTATTTTTATCATACAAAGAAAGAAAATGTGCTAGTTCGCAACACAACAAACAAATATTGTAAAAAAACATAGATTTTGTAACTTTCTAGTCTTATATTTGATTATACATGGCACTTGCTACATATATCCCACAAAATGGACATGGTTGACATGGTAACTAGACTTTCAAATTATTGCATCCCCACGACATGCATATGGTGGGCATGGTAATAATGACTTTTATACTTATCCCGCTATTGTGCATAATCCATGGAGAAACTCACTACTGCATATCAAGATCCTGTGCTACAAACAACAACAGAGAAAAGGTGTCACAATAGTGATGGTGCCTAACTTCCCTGACAGTCATGAAGTTAATTGTCAAAGTCACACATTGAAGAAGAGCAATAGAAAGCCCTGGTGTATATTTTCTTTTAGAATCTGATATGATGCATATGGAGACATAGTACTGTAAAATTCTAAAACATATCGTGTTTAATTACATAATACAAACGAGTATTATACACTTATATAGTATTGTACATGACGTGTATGAGCAACACGTAACTTGATACCACCAACCTTACATAATGTACATGTCGTGGGAGCAATATGTCAACCATATCAACTTAATATTGTATGGAGAATCGGTGTGTAACTCGACATACAACTGATATGAGTTAGTAAGTTACTATGCTATTTATTTGTTGTAAATTGGATATTATTGCATAAGTGTGTGTATTTATGTTTATGGATTGTGCTAGTAAAATTTCAAATCTTAATTCCAGTATTTTGTCATCGAAATCCTTCATCGAAATCTGCAGAAAACAGGATAGGTTCCCTACCTCCCACATGATGGACACCCCCCCAACATACCCAATATAGAATTTTATTGCATAAAACGTTGCATCTAGGTGTTGAGACCATGCCTGTAAAATTTCATGATTTAATTCGTTCATTTAGGCGTCGATAAGTCCAGGATTGCATATGTCAATATTTCTGTCGGTATACCTGTAAATATCTATTTCCACGTCGTCGATAAGGCGTCGGTATCGGCATTTAATTCCTTGGCCCCCGTATCCGTGTCGGACACGTTTTGGACACGGACACTTCCTGGACACGGCCCAAAATGTTTTGGACACGGCTGGGACGTGTCCAGTTCCTTTTGGTCTTTTTCCGCACCCCAGACACAGTTGGACACTGCCTAGACACTTCTTGGACACATCACTACAGCAGCTGCTGCTACAATCAAATATTCAGAGTGTAAATGTTGAATATACAGCTATTGTTTATGTCTTATTACTGAGAAAATATAACATACAGCTGAGATCTAATCAAAATTACAAACAAATCTGCTGAATCAGATATTGTGAACCAAATTATAGTCTGATACCCGGCCAGCGTAGCCCGGGCGGTCAAGCCAGTGCGCCCCTCACGAAGGGTCGCTGGTTCGAATCCGCTCGGGTCAGCTGTATTTACCAACCTCTTGGGTCATCCAGGCTCTGACACCTGTTTGGAGAGGGGGTGGGCTTCGGCCCATGCAGATCCAAAAAAAAAAATATAGTCTGATGAGTTGGTTAAATGAGTAATACAAACTCATATATATATTATGTTAATATACTTCATTTACGAAAAACACACTTCTAGTTTTCTACTTCATATTTTTTCTACTACACATGAAGACACACATTTATATGCATATAAGATTATATATATATAGAGAGAGAGAAATTAATCTGGACAAATTTTAAAGTAAATTTCAATACATACATTCAGTGAAATAAAAAACGGCCAGGCGGGCCGCTTAAGCGCCCATGACCCCCAGCCGCTTAATTTTGCCATTAATCGCCCGCTTAATCATTTTGAACAAAATCGCCCGCTTTTTGCCCGCCTCACCCGCTTTTTCCCGCTTTTTTCCCGCTTTTTTGCCCGCTTTTTTCCCGCTTTTTCCCGCTTTTGTTTAAAAATCCTAATGTAAGCATCTAACATTAATTAATTACATAGTCAAATAGTATTGACTATAATATACAAAACTTGTATACATTAAATGTTCTATGATATAGCTAGTCCTAATTTAGAATGCATACTTTGTGTGTAAGCTGTAATAATTGGGTACTGCTGTAATGCATCTAAGTAAATATCCTATTGCTCTATTATACTAGTAATGCATGATTAGTTTTACTGATTTCCTTGCTGCTTTCAGTGATTAATGATTGCTACTGCTGGTTAGTATTACTTTAGTGATTACTTTAATTCAATAATTCATAGTTTGTTATATACAATTACTGATCTGCTTGCTGATTTTAGTGATTAGAGATGTTGATTAATAGTAAGTATTGATGAATACTTAGTTAATTACTGATTTGCTGATTAGATATGTATAGAAGTTCCTTATAAATATATTTTTTATATACACATACATGTAATTTTGTATAAAAATTTATAAATTTCGACACCCGCTTTTTCAAAAATCGCCCGCCTACCGCTTAATCGGTTACAGGGTGATGTCCGCACGCCTCCCGCTTCCCGCTTTCTAATACATTGCATACATTACATATATGTATATATTAAACAAATATTTTCCGCTCATTCAATGCCGCGTCCGTGTCCTACATTTTAGAAATTTACCGTGTCCCATGTCCATGTCCGTGTCAGTGTCCATATCTAAAAACGTGTCCGTGCTTCCTTGTATACAACATAATATCGGATAGATGGTATTATTAACTAAGAAATTTTGACATGCTAGAACAGAAGAAAGGAAGCATTATATTTTTATTTTCAAGTTAAGGAAGCATTTTTTATTTCAATTCTTGAATAAAAGCTTATAAACAGATATATTGTAGTAGGATATAAACTACTATTTATAAATTATATTAAAATTAGCAAAACTTGAAACATGGCCACTTTTGTATTTAGATGGGAAAAGGCCCAGTTTAAAGTAAAAAAAAAAATAAAGATTATTTGATAAGACCAGTTGAGTCCCAGGCCTGTGAGATATCGCCACCTTGTGGTGTATGTAAAGAGAAGCTACAAGGTGGTACAAACTGCAATCAGAATACTTCAGGACGAAGTGTAAACAAAATTTGTAATGAATATTCGGATTATACTCAAAATCTTTTCTGTAGAACACAGTAATTAGGATTATGTCTCCATAACACATTCTAATGGTTGGGGATTTGGAGGTGGGGGTGATCAAAGTTGCCACATATCAAATGTGTGTAACTATGGATTTCTATTTTGAAGGAGTATAGCATCAAAAGCTAGATTGTCCAATACTGCCATTTTACACTGACAGCAAAAGGTCTATAAAAAGGGCTAACACAAAAGACGAACTATAAGATACTGAAAAGAAAACAAATTAACTAGGTTATTAGCAAGATTAATCTCATATTACCATCTTGTCCATCCCCTAGAGAGGGAATAAAAGAACATCAACAGACATGTGACTATCCTGCCAGCAGGACAATACCCATGTGAAAGAAGGGTTTACAAAAGATATAAATAAAAAAAGACATTTAAAAGTGAATCCTACAGCAAGAAATAAATAGGAAATGTGAATCCTAACCATACTCATCACAGGGATGTCTTTGCCTTTGTAACATTATATCTAACCAAAAATTATTTAGGAGGCTTTGCTTCAATAAGACAAGATAAAGATCCCATTCGAACAACAGTATGACACAAGACATGCAAATGTACGACGTAACAATCTAACTCACCCTACTCCTGAACATAACTCTATTCTTTATTAACTTGCCATTTTACTAGAAAAACTCTGTTTTTGTATGATTGTTTGAGTAAACAATATAGACTTAGGAATTGATTTTGGTAGTCTTTTTCCATCTTTACTATTGGACTTCAGTTTGTTCAGTTACTTGCAAAGAAAGCATTCGATTTCAAAAGTTGACTGGTACTTTTGTAGCAACACCCCATCTTCCCAAAAAAATGTATAAATAGGCCTATATGGTTCCTATTTTAAAAACCAAGTTTACTTTCCCTAAATGATCATACTCCATAGTATCCAATTTCCTCAAGGTATGGTGAGTACCCATTTTAGTCATTTTGCATTCCATTATAAAGACCTCTAATAGTTCACTATTTGTGGGAATTTGACATCTGGTCTAGCCTATTGTTAGCCCCTACCCATTCAACTTCCAAACTCTTCTTTCAAGGCCTATGGGGAGATATTTTACACGCAGTCAACATAGTACATTTGAAAATTGTATAGCAATGCCCCTGTTGCATGCTTTCCACACTTCAGTCATGTATATACCTCTTTCACTAAATGTCATCTCAACACTAATTTGTGAACGAACATGCTCTCTAGGTGGCAACTGTATCAGGACAGTTCCATATACAAGTTGTTCTACCATGCAAGTTCTAACAATAATCACTTTTAAGGAGTTATAGCTTCCAAGATTCTTGAATAAGAAAGCTAATGCTCCCTATATCTTTGATTTGCTCTAGAAGCACAATCGTTGTCTCCATAGTCCTCAAAGCAGGCGAGTGCCACCTTTGGCTGAGTGCCCAGGGCGCCCATGTGATGATTTTTTTTATAATGAATATTATACATATAGTTATTATATATAAGTATATACGAATATTACATCCAAAATTGTGTAGTACTAATCCAAACCCCCAAATAAATAAATAAATATCCAAACCCCCAAATAAGTTGAAATAGATGTAACTAGATGAGTTAAAATTAAATTATGGCAACAAGAATTTAAGAACGAAAGGTTCATACTGTAATACATACCTTGCAAATTCATTATTCCTTGAAAATTTATAACTAAATTAGAGAATTAAGAAAAACAAATAAGTAGAACTACAAAATAAAAAGAGATATAGATGTGCATTTCCAATGCTAATAATAAGAATATGACACACTAGATAAGAGAATAGTATACATTCACCATTTCCACTTCTATAGATAAAAACCGATAATGTTGTATATTATAGTTGTATACCCTAATTCCTAACCATAAATGATAAATGTAAATGCAAAAATGATGTATCAATTCTCCACATAATCAAAATTTATGAGATTGCCCTTGATATTTGGACCCCTACTTGGGCCGCCCTACAAAAAAGAGGGTGCCTAGTGCCCAGGCGCCTATGGGGGCGCATAATTGAAGCCAAAAGTTTGGCGTCCAGCTAGGCTACCCCCCTTCGGTGTTTGGTCAATTAGGAGGCACCCAACACCTGAATAGGTGCAAGCATCCTTTGTTTCTTTAGCCTTTGATGCAGCCTGCCAAGTAGGAACCTTATTGTCCTATCGGAGTAGCAATTGGTCTCCGGGTTAGGTTGGTTCTTTAGTAATGACTATTTGCTTGTCCGGTAGATTTAAAGAGTAAGAAAAGTACAAAAAATCACAAAGGGTTCTACTCTAACCATGGACATGTTGTTCATCGTTTCTCAGTCTAGCATTGATTGATGGTGGTGAAAACTTGTTTCTCTTTTTATCCGGATATGTTTCTACCACTTAATCATAATATTCCACCTATTTAATATCTCATCAGTGTTTGAGGTGTTTACTGCTTAACATCCTTGTTTTATATGTATATGTTGGTTGCATAGTTGTGGTGAAGCAAAACTCTAGATTCGTTGAATTAGGGTTCATTGATGAAAATATGATAACATAATCATAACGAATATGTTCTAAATGTTTGGGAGTGAGTTAGGGTTGTTCTAGACCCGATCTAGAGTTTTGAAACCCCAAGGGTAGATGTTGATGGCCTGGGTGGTCACCATGGAAGGTGGCTTGATCTTTCACAAGTTTTGGTTAAAAATCTGCCGACACATCCATAGGTCAACCAATCTATGAATCACCAACGACCAAGTCATTCGATGGAATTGATCACGGGTGACACTCAAAGATTGGTCCGACCTTTAAGTTAGTCAACCCAACTCAAGGGGATCATCAACGATCCAATTGACTTACCTACGCCTCGAGTTTTGGTCGCTACCAACCCAAGTGGTTCGTTGTGGACCAGTTGTGCCTTCTTCTTTGTTGTTTTGGGGTAAGTTCATGATTTATGATTCTTTCTGCCCTCTTCGTCGTAGTTCCCCATAGATTCTTCTAAAAATGTTAATTTTTCAACTTGTTTCCCTAATTTCATCTCTTTTGACCTAGATCGAGGTTGCTGACTTCATGGAGAAATCTATTCTTGGTGAGCTTTGGAGCAAGAGTATATTCTTGAACTGGAATTCACTTGCTTAGGTAGTAGGTGAGTAATTTAATCTCTATTTTGGATATTAATCATGAAATAATTGGTATTTGAATCAAATAAACGTTCTTGATTCTTTTTTTATGTTGAGCAGGACCAACCTGACACCATCACCCCAGTAGAATGGAATGTCGTTGCAAGGTTGGTTCCTGGAAGTGTGCTTGTTTGTGGTTTTTAACCCCTAAATTCGTCTACAAGGAGATGCAAAACCAGGACCTTTGGTTTAATAGAACATTCATCTACAAGGAGATGCAAACCCCTAACCTTGGCATGTTGTTCTTGATTTTTGAATTAGACTAATTTAAGGTTTTGGATAAAATTGGGAAAAATTGGAATGGGATTTGGAATTCATGGTCTTGTTATAGTGATTTACTCTACATAAATAAACAATGTAGACTTGAACATGAAATTTATTAGTTTTACATGAATATTTCAATCTAGGGAAGTCTCTACACTTTCATGCTAACATGAGCTCCAATGTTATACTTCCTAATTAAGCTTCTCAAGATAAATTACACTCGTAACTTTTGATATTGATGGAAATTATTATGATTTTTGAGTTCTAACTGTGACATGATCCCTGTAAAGCAATCTGCATCCTGGTCGATACTATCGACACTCTGTCGATAGTATCGATATCAGGTCAAGGATAAGTTGAAGCAATCTGCATCCCGGTTGATACTGTCGACACTCATGTCGATGGTATCGACACCGGCTCAGGGTCGAGATGATGTTCTGTCGATACCATCGACATGAGTGTCGATGGTATCGACATCGGCGCAGCGGCGGCTCGTCAATCCAACGGCAGTTCTGTTTTCTTCATAATATTTATTTTTTATTTCTTTTCTCTCTTTGTACCTCATGTACTTACCCTAATATATAAATACAAGTGAGTAGGCTCAAGCCCTTCTCACGTTTGCTGCATCTTGCAGCCGACATTTGATCGGTGTTCTTGTCCTCTTCTCCTCTTCATTTCTTCTCACATGGTATCAGAGCGGAGATCGATCTAGGGCTTCTCCTTCCTCTCACCGGCGGATATCTCTCTCTCCGGCGGTCGGTTGCTTCCCACCCGTCGACTTGGCGTAATCCACCGGCTGTGTAGAACCACCGTCGGCTACTCTGGGTCTGCGGTAGATATCCAACTCTACCGTAGCCTCCATCACAAAGCGTTTGGGGATCTCCGGGTGATCCAACGATCATCTAAAAACACAACTGGAGGACTAGTTTCGTCTCAGCCATCATCCTAGTCACACCTCCTCTATGTGTGATTAGGAAGATCATTTGGAGGTTGTGAATGCGTCAGTAACGTATTTATCTTTGTTTTTCTTCTGTGTGTGACGTGTATCTCTCCGTCACCACAATCTGTTTGACGTGTATCAATCCGTCACATATTCCATTCTACAATGGAGGATATCAAGACACCTACGATCTATAATGAAGTGTCACCTATCGCCTCCATTAAGCTCAACGGGAAAAATTATCTTCTATGGATGAATGCCATCCACACCGTCTTGGAGGCTCGTGACAGAGCAAGGCATGTTGACTCGGGTCCCAAGGCATCTACTGACGAAGGGTATGCTGAATGGAAGCGTCATGACAGTCTTGTGAAGACTTGGCTGTGGAATAGTATGGAACCTGCAATCGCCGCAAGGTTCATGTTCTACTCTACGGCCAAGGAAATATGGGACGCAGTGAAGCAACATTATTCTCAAGAGAAGAATGCTCTCCGTCAGTTTATGATCTATGATCGTCTGTTTGCTGAGAAACAGGGTGACCGATCCCTTGAGGAGTATTTTGGGGCAGTTTAGGCTCTTGCTCAAGAGCTAAGTTATTACCACCATGTGGTTGTTGCTGAACAGATAAAGGATAGAGATGATCTTGTTACAGCCAAATTCTTATCTGGGCTCAACTCGGCTTGTAGCTCCGCTCGGAGCGTTATTCTGGCTACTGATAAACTACCTAGTCTTGTGGAGGCTTATTCAAGGATCCAACAATCTTTATTTGAGTCTGCTTCCTTTGTTTCTGATATATCTTCTGGAGAATCTCATGCTTCTGTTGCTGCTGCGGTACGAGGAGGACGACCCGGTATGGGAAGAGGGCGTGGGACACGTCCTAAGTGTACCTTTTGTGACGAACCGGGACATACAGTGGAGAAGTGTTGGAAGAAACATGGGAGACCTGCTACACCACCTGTGGGAGCAGCACATTGTGCCACCACCACAGGATCCTCATCCTCTACAACTGTGGGCACTACCTCTGGCACCGGCATCACTCTTACCCAAGAGGAATATGATCAGTTCATTCAGGCGACACAACACATGGGTATGGGGTCATCATCATCATCTTCATCGGCAAATCTGGCATCTACTGCTGGTAATCAGGCTACATCTCTCATAGCATCTGGCTCATCCTCATCTTGGGTGGTTGACTCTGGCGCCTCACAACATATGACTGGTATGAGGAGATTGCTCCACACTATTGACTCATCTATTCCTCACCAATCGGTTACACTGGCAGATGGTTCAGTGAAGAGAGTGTTAGCTAGTGGATCTGTCTCCCTAACACCCAAGATTGATCTTAAATCTGTTCACTTTGTGCCTGAATTTCCTTTTAATCTTCTTTATGTTGCCAAATTGATTGACACTCTAAAATGTTGGGTAATATTTGGACCTTCTTGTTTCATATTACAGGATCTCAAGAGTATGAAGACGATTGGTGGGGGGCCTAGGAAAGGTGATCTCTACCTTTTCAATGGTGACAGTCTGCCTCGCCAAATTCCTTCTCCTGCTCCATCCATCCTGTTGAGTGGTTCCCCCTTACTATGGCATTGTAGATATGGACATCCTTCTTTGGAGAACCTGCGGAAGTTGGAACCAGAGCTGTCCCAATTATCTTCTTTAGAGTGTCAGTCATGTCAACTGGGCAAGCGTCATAGGTTATCCTATCCCAGTCGAGTCAATAAGCGGGCTTCGTGTCCCTTTGAATTAGTGCATAGTGATGTGTGGGGTCCTGTAAAAGACCAGAGTTATAATGGTTTTCATTATTTTATCTCCTTTGTCGATGATTTCTCACGCATGACATGGATCTACCTTCTTAAAAGTAGAGAGTCTGTGTTGTTTATTGTGAAACATTTTCATACTGAAATTAAAGTTCAGTTCGATTGCAATATAAAAATTCTCCAGTCTGATAATGCTTTAGAGTATGTTCAAAAGGCTATGTCTGATTTTTGCAGATCGGTTGGTATGATTCATCGCACATCTTGCCCTCACACCCCTCAGCAAAATGGGGTGGCAGAGAGAAAGAATCGTCATCTTCTTGATATTGCTCGATCCATTATCTTTCAATCCAATGTGCCTAAGAAGCTTTGGTCTGATGCTCTTTTAACTGCTTGTTTCTTGATTAATAGACAACCTTCTTCTGTTCTTCAAGGACAGACTCCGTTTTCTGTGTTGCGTCCCATGGACTCCCCCTTTCCTGTTCCTCTTAGAGTGTTTGGTTGCACTTCCTTCGTCCATAACTTTGGCCGACAAGCTGTCTCCTAGGTCCATTAAAACACTGTTCCTGGGTTACTCTAATACTAGCAAAGGATACAAGTGTTACTGTCCTAGTCTTCGCCGCATGTTTGTGTCTAGGGACGTCACCTTCCATGAGACCACTCCATATTTCTCCAATGCTATGAGCAAGGGGGAGCAGTTGAGAGAGGGAGAGACATCAAAAATACAGAATGAGAGAATTGCACCATCGGTGTAGAGTGAGGAAGTGCCACCTATCATTCCGGATTTTACTTCTATTCCGGATGAACAAGCAGGAGATGGACCTACCATTGAGCATTACACACATGTTTACCATAGGCGAGGTAGGCAAGATCCAGAAGAAGTAGAGACACCAGTCTCTGAGCCCTCATCATCGCCTTCTACTCAAGAGACTCCTACAGAGACATCAGATCTCGATCTTCCTATTGTTGTTCGGAAAGGTACTCGGTCATGTACTATTAAACATCCTATTACAAATGTATGTTGCATGTCTCATCTATCTAAGCAGGCCCGTGCATTCGCTATTGGGATTGATTCTGTGACTAAACCAAGAAATCATTATGATGCTATGAAGAACAGTGGCTGGAAACAGGCTATGCAACTTGAGATGTCAGCTCTCTTAAATAATGGCACTTGGGATCTTGTTGATCTTCCTGCAGGAAAGAAAGTAGTGGGTTGTAGATGGGTTTTCATTATCAAACACAATCTGGATGGATCAGTTGAACGGTTGAAAGCTCGATTGGTCACAAAGGGCTACACCCAAACCTATGGTGTTGACTTCTTTGAAACCTTTTCTCCTGTTGCTCGCCTGAATTCTGTGCGGATCATTATTTCTCTTGCTACTACCTTTGATTGGCCCCTGTTTCAGCTGGATGTAAAAAATGCTTTTCTCCATGGTGATCTACAGGAAGAGGTATATATGGAGCAACCTCCTGGGTTTGTTGCTCAGGGGGAGTGTCAGAAAGTATGCAAATTAAAGAAAGCTATATATGGGCTGAAACAATCACCTAGAGCTTGGTTTGACAAGTTCAGTGAAGTTATTCTTCAGATGGGTTTTTCTCGCTCCATGACTGATCATTCCTTATTTTACTTCAGCTCTTCTTGTGGATCCATTATTCTTATTGTATATGTTGATGACATAGTAATTACTGGCAGTGACACCATGGGAATATCTCGTGTCAAAGAAAGTTTGCAAAAACACTTCCATACAAAGGATCTGGGCAAACTAAGATACTTTCTAGGCATTGAAGTGCTTAGATCTCATACAGGTGTCAATTTATCTCAGAGGAAATATGTGCTTGATTTACTACAGGAGACAGGCATGGCTGAATCTAAACCGATATCTACACCGATGGATTATCACATCAAAGAGGTGGTTCATGATGCTGAGTATCAGGATCCAGGATATTACAGGAGAATAGTGGGCAAGTTAATATATCTAACAGTCACTCGACCTGATATTTCTTTTGTTGTGGGCGTGGTCAGCCAACATATGCACTCTCCGCAACAGTCACACTGGACAACAGTCTGCAGAATTCTGAGATATCTGAAAAGTGCTCCTGGTAAGGGTATCACATATTCTAGACCAAAGGCACCTCCATCTACTCTGCCTCTCACAGGATATTCAGATGCTAACTGGGTCGGTGATCATACTGATAGGAGATCTACATCAGGGTATTGTATCTTTCTAGGTGATCATCTTATCACATGGAAAAGTAAGAAGCAACATGTGGTTGCTAGATCTAGCACTGAGGCTGAATACCGTGCGATGGCCCATGCATGTTGTGAACTAAAATGGGTTAAATCTGTTCTATCTGAATTAAAAATTTCTCTTCTACCTTCTTTGGAGCTCAAGTGTGACAATCAATCTGCTATGCACATTGCCAGGAATCCTATCTTTCATGAGCGTACAAAACACATAGAGGTTGATTTCCATTTTATTCGTGATCAAATCAAAGATGGCACTATTGTGACACCATATGTCAGATCTGAGGACCAACTAGCAGATATCCTAACAAAGCCTTTGGGTTCAGCAATCTTTCAGAGACTCTGTGGCAAGCTGGGCATACACGATGTGTACTCTCCAGCTTGAGGGGGAGTGTGAAGCAATCTGCATCCTGGTCGATACTATCGACACTCTGTCGATAGTATCGAGATCAGGTCAGGGATAAGTTGAAGCAATCTGCATCCCAGTCGATACTATCGACACTCATGTCGATGGTATCGACACCGGCTCAGGGTCGAGATGATGTTCTGTCGATACCATCAACATGAGTGTCGATGGTATCGACATCGGCGCAGCGGCGGCTCGTCAATCCAGCGGCAGTTCTGTTTTCTTCATAATATTTATTTTTTATTTCTTTTCTCTCTTTGTACCTCATGTATTTACCCTAATATATAAATACAAGTGAGTAGGCTCAAGCCCTTCTCACGTTTGTTGCGTCTTGCAGCCGACATTTGATCGGTGTTCTTGTCGTCTTCTCCTCTTCATTTCTTCTCACAATCCCTTTATGCAGAAAAAAATTTATTTCATCAAAAATGACTAAGTATGAGACCCAAGAGGCTCAACTTCAAGATGTGACTGTGTCATGGAGTCAAATGAATGAACATAACTAGATTTAACCTTAATACTATTTTTTTGTTTCTTTAGACTAAAGTACACTTGAATTGCAATTATTTGCATATACTTTTTATTCAATTATGCATTAAATTAAGGTTTTATACCAATTAAAGTGTTTGTCTTAAAATTCATCTCATAGTGCATACTGCATAATTGGTATCATAGTGATGAAAGATGATTAATATAGATCACTATCAAGTGAAACCCTTATTCATGTTATATATAGGCTGCCCCATGAACTATAAAACTTCTGAATTTAGGGAAGGGAAACAAAATTTTATAGCCAGGAATGGTAATCTCAGCCACGAATATCAATGCCCGACCTACCTAAATACCATTCACACCCAGGTGTATCATATTTCGCGAGGGCCACCAACTGCTAAATTGTTATAGTAGAAACCAATATATGGAAATAAAGCTAAGAAGATCAAATCTTCTAAAATTTAGTTCGAGCCCGAAGACGCAAGAATTAAAATTCAAGACAACTAGAACACGCCTTTATTCAACTTTGACTCCATACCCGACGATATTTACACGCTCGTCCTCTCGCAGATGCCAATATTCAATGCAGTGGACAAACAAGTTGTCCCAGGCCTAACACATTCTAGAACAACTCTCAGTGTCATAACTTTATCTTTTATTGGTGTGTTGCATGTTATGGTCAGCAATGTTTGTGTCTCCTATTATCCACAATGTAACGACCCTGACCTGGGTTATGAGGTAACCCTGTTTGTTTTGGACAAGGAATTAAATGTCGATACCGACGCCTTATCGACGACGTGGAAATAGATATTTACAGGTATACCGACGGAAATATCGACAGATGCAATCCTGGACTTATCGACGCCTAAATGAACGAATTAAATCATGAAATTTTACAGGCATGGTCTCAACACCTAGATGCAACGTTTTATGCAATAAAATTCTATATTGGGTATGTTGGGGGGGTCCATCATGTGGGAGGTAGGGAACCTATCCTGTTTTCTGCAGATTTCGATGAAGGATTTCGATGACAAAATACTGGAATTAAGATTTGAAATTTTACTAGCACAGTCCATAAACATAAATACACACACTTATGCAATAATATCCAATTTACAACACATAAATAGCATAGTAACTTACTAACTCATATCAGTTGTATGTCGAGTTACACACTGATTCTCCATACAATATTGAGTTGATATGGTTGACATATTGCTCCCACGACATGTACATTATGTAAGGTTGGTGGTATCAAGTTACGTGTTGCTCATACACGTCATGTACAATACTATATAAGTGTATAATACTCGTTTGTATTATGTAATTAAACACGATATGTTTTAGAATTTTACAGTACTATGTCTCCATATGCATCATATCAGATTCTAAAAGAAAATATACACCAGGGCTTTCTATTGCTCTTCTTCAATGTGTGACTTTGACAATTAACTTCATGACTGTCAAGGAAGTTAGGCACCATCACTATTGTGACACCTTTTCTCTATTGTTGTTTGTAGCATAGGATCTTGATATGAAGTAGTGAGTTTCTCCATGGATTATGCACAATAGCGGGATAAGTATAAAAGTCATTATTACCATGCCCACCATATGCATGTCGTGGGGATGCAATAATTTAAAAGTCTAGTTACCATGTCAACCATGTCCATCTTGTGGGATATATGTAGCAAGTGCCATGTATAATCAAATATAAGACTAGAAAGTTACAAAATCTATGTTTTTTTACAATATTTGTTTGTTGTGTTGCGAACTAGCACATTTTCTTTCTTTGTATGATAAAAATACTAGTTAGAAGAACATATGTATACTTATTAGCTTACTACTAAAAATGATAGCAAATTATACTTATATTTCGTGGATTATTTAGGTATATTACTATGATTATTATGTTGATTATGAGAAAGTGTTGTAGATCTACAAACACAAACAATTTGGAAGACATAAAAAAGCAGATGGCGAGATCTCTGCCAATTTAAGGCATTTTGGGACGAATTTACATTTTAATTGAGATAGATGGCGTGTAAATGAGAGAAATGGTAGAAAACATAAAGGAACGCCTTAGATTAGACTTATCTGATCCCTAGTTGTCGAGATCCCTTTGCTCCACCATTTCCTCCTCTCAAACAATAGAAATAGACTTAAGTACGCAAAAATCGGTATATCTGTCGGTATACCAGTAAATTTCGTCGATATTTGGCAGTATTTGGTGATATTTGGCGATATTTAGTGATATTTGGCGATATTTGGCGATATATCATCGGTTTACCGATATTTGCAATCCCAACGACAGGTTTGTGTGAACCGATGACCGATGTCGTCGATATCGGTATATCGGTCGGTATACCGACGGTATCGTCGATATCTCTTTCCATGGTTTTAGATAATAAATTGCTTATAACTTTAATATAATCCTCTAAGGTGCTTTGTTATCATATTACACACTCATGTTTCAAGTTTGGTCCCGATTGAATGTTGTTTGAGCAATTTTTCTTTATTTTGGACCAAAGTGCAATTTACCCAAATTGAGGGGCTATAATGCAAAATGTCACATGTTGAACATGCCTCATGTGTTTTAGAATCATTATTGAGAGAATGATGCAAGGTGGTGGCTTGTGGAAAGCCTACTTTCCAAGTTTGAACTTGTTTGAACAATGTTAGTACCTTGTGCACTAATTTTGGTACAAATTGTAATTTACCCAAAATGTGGGGTTGATATGCAAATTACCACCTCTAGAGTGTTCCTATTTCCTCTATGTATCATCTAGAGGAGAGAGAATGAATGATACACCATGTTTGATTCCATTATGAATGATGGTAATCTTGGCGATGAAATGACCAAGAAAAAAGGTTGAATTTGGAAGCTTAACTTGAGTTGTATCAAGTTGAAAAGCTTATATATGAGTGTATATCGGCCATGGAGCCATAGGACAGGCCTCATATCGTTTTGTGAACTCTTGGCAAAGTCTATATCGTGCAAAGAACCTCAAGGAGGTGAGGTGTGACGGCCAACAAGTTTCCTTAGAAAAAGTGTATCAGTTTGATTTAAAATAGTAATTAAACATAGATGACTTATCCAAATGGATAAGTAATGGACGAATTTGCATCTCAAGATGATCCTCAACCTTTTTGCATGTCAAGATAAATGTTGATGCATGCATGGACACGTGTCACCCATGCATGACACGTGGCACCTACTAGCTCAAAATGTTGACACCTCATTTTTGCCTTTCTTCATGATCAGCAAGTATATATACCTCTAGTTTCACCCCTTGGTGCAATTTTGCGACCCTTACCACCCTCCTACCTTGTGGTATCGTGCATGGGGCTCTTGTATCGTGCAGGAAAGAAAGGGTATCGTGCATAAGCCCTTGGATATTGCCCATAGCAAAAGCATATCGGCCAAGTAGGTGAAATTGGCCATATAAGGTGATATCGGCCAATAGGGTGAAGAGTTGAGTGCCATATCGTGAAAGTGAGTGCCATATCGTGCAAGAGGGTTGGCATATCGTGCAAGGGCACAAGGGTATCGTGCATAGGCCTTGGGTATCGGCCATAGCAAGTATATCGGCCATACCATGTTGATATTGCCCATAGCAAGTTGATATCGGCCAATTGAAGTGATTTTGGACACAAGTGAGGGGGTATCGGCCACAAGCAAAGTTGTGTCGGCCAAGAGGAAGTCCATATCGCCCAAGAGTGGTAGGGTGTCGGCCAAGAAGCTAAGGAACTCAAAAATTAACCCTAAGGTAAGATATAGTTGTCTTCAAGCTGGAATTGAAGCATCGAATTAGGGTTATGATCTACCTTTCTTTTCTTCTTCACCAATTACTTATCCATGGTGATTCCTTGTATATGAAGGAGTTGTGAACGAGCCTTGGACCTTTGATAAAGTCATCTTCAACCTTAGGAACATGGAGCTTTGGAGATTGAAGCTTTGAAGTGGTTTTTAAGGCGGGTTATATAACTTGAATTCAACCATGTTATTATTCTTCACCTAAATTGCTATAATTAGTGAAATACTTTTAATTTCGAAATTTCCTGAAATAGTTGATGAAATTATGAGTTCAATTAGTTGCTTAGACCTGTTTCCATGAATTATATCAGTTAGAACAAAGGTCTAGAGCTTGAAGATGATGGTATCACTTTATAAAAGTGATATCGGGTGCAAGCACATATGCAAGTACCTCTAAATATGATGATGCAGCTACTTCACTAAAAAGATATGAATAGGTTTGTAAACCTTATTGAACGATATAGGGGTGTAGTATACACCTCTTGCACGATAAGGAGTCAAGTATAGACTCCATGCACGATACAAGGTCAATTGTATACTTGTAAGTTGACAAGAAACCCAAATTTGGGTAACCCGATATAAGTGAAGTGTAACAAGTGCTATGGCACGACATGGTTACATGACATGGTTACACGACATGGTTACACGACATGGTTACACGACATGGTTACACGATAGGGTTGCACGATACACAACCCTAGACGATATGGTAACCCTAACCCGTCATGGCTAACCCTAGATGGTGACTAGCCTGATAGGGTGATTGAATGTACTTCTAGCCCGATATGGTGATGGGTTGATACCTCATAAGTCTCATGGACGACACATACATATACCTTGTGCTCGATATGAGGTCAAGAAGGTACCTCATGCCCGATATGGAGACAAGTGCAAATCCTAACCCGATATGGTGAGTATTCATACACCTCCAACCCGATACAGTGGTATCTAGATACCTACAACCCGATATGGTGAGTATTCATATACCTCCAACCCGATACAGTGGTATCTAGACACCTACAACCCGATATGGTGAACACATGTATATGATTTAACCCTATATACCGTGAGAGTAAGACACTCTTAGGAGTGATTCGTGTAGCACCAAGTAATGGTATGGCTAATACCTTGATAGGTGAAGCACCCAGAGTGGTTGTTAATGGACAACCTTATACCAATAATGCCTTAACCCGAGATGACTCCATATCATTAATGATGGTTGAATAATTCAATTGTGTGACTTATGACCAATACATTACATGATAAATGTGATGAGCTAGTGCATAAAGTATTAGGATGGGAAATACCCTAATACAAGATAAGTTGATGAACTTAAGTAAAGCTAAAAGTGATGAGGGAAGTGATATATCAAGACATGATAGATATCACATCCAACACTTCACGGTTGATGCACCTTAAATCCAATATACTTGGATGATTAACCCATGAAGTGTGTCATGTCAATTGTTACATTGAGATGTAATGAGATTAATGTGCTTTGATAAGTGTAGGCTAACATACCTTGAGAAAGGGTCTAGCCTAGTTAATAAAGTATGATGTAATCATTCTCTGGTAAGGATGAGAGAGAAACTCATACCTTGTGTTGATGATCATTTAATGATAAATGATGAGAATAAATAAGTATGATTGAATACTTATGATATCAATGTTTGCTCCTAGATGTGTGGAGCAATGAATTAGGGTCTGGATCAATAAAATGAACATGAAACCCTAATCGGTTATAAAAGGAAAATCCTAACCCTAATGATGGGAAGGTTGTATTTCTCTTATTGCATAAGCCTTGTAAGGCATGTTAAATACTTACATAACAAGTATCATGTGAATAAGTTGTTGCCTAGTGAGAGGTGACAAGATGTGAATGGCCTTGTGAGCCATGTGAATAAGTTGTTGCCTAGTGAGAGGTGACAAGATGTGAATGGCCTTGTGAGCCATGTGAATAAGTTGTTGCCTAGTGAGAGGTGACAAGATGTGAATGGCCTTGTGAGCCATGTGAATAAGTTGTTGCCTAGTGAGAGGTGACAAGATGTGAATGGCCTTGTGAGCCATGAGAATACTTGTACAACAAGTGAAATGAATACCTTGGTCTGAAGACCTAGCGGTAATGGTTACCTGTTATAGAGGTAACAATGTTATGTGACGATCTAAGGGTTTGAATACCCAGATCCAGCAATCATGATAATGATTATGTGAAGGGATGAGAATTCCCAATAATGTGATAAGGGACTGAGATCCCAAGTATCATGTGTTTTAAAGATTTGAAAAGTATGTGATAGATGTATTATACCTTTCTTTGTAGCATTTGTCATAATAATTCATGTGTGAAAACTTGACTGATGCTAAAAGAATATGGTAATGCACTTAATTAATCAAGTGGAATTTTATCATGTAGTGCCCTGGCCATAGATCCATCATCGTCAACAGTTGGTGATGGTGAAACGGGTTCTCCTACGGGTTAATCCGGAGCGCATATTGTTGAATATGCGGGGTTGCTCCTAGCCACAAATAGGAAGGTTAGAGTACAACTTCGGTTGTAGACTCCAGAGCACGGTTTTAGGCTCGTGGCTCAGTGTGATAAGAGCATGGTGAATAGGCCCATGGCTTAGTGTGATAGAGCATGAATGCATTCATGGCTCAGGGAGCACAGTGAACTGGCCCGTGGCTCGATTCACTAGCGCCGACACCTGTACCAAGGTGGGCTAGGCAGAGGGTAGCCTGACCCTGTGTGACTAAGGTCACTTAAGTAAGAGACTACGGTCCTGCTTGTGGTCTCGCACTGACCGAGACGTGGGAGGTCATGGAGTCCGGCTCTTCCATGGACCTTGTATGGTACCGATTTCGACTTCGCAATGGTCGGTTGGATTTGAGCAGTACGGCTCACTTCCTCAGGGCATAAGTGTGATTGTAAAATGTAATCAGCCGTATAGCATGTTTGCTTAAGGATTGAATACGGAAATCATTGGCTGATGTTATATTTCTTTTATGCATCCTTAGTGGATAGATGTGATTTATGTTTCTTTACATTCCTTGCAAAGCAGATAATTGATTATTAATTCTACCATGGATAGATGTAATGTTCTCCTTAAGAAAGGAGATTACTTCATTCTGTTTATACAATGATTAATCCTGCCTGTTAATATAATAAGAACCTCTGCTCAGTTTATAAATGATTAACTGTGATAATAATATGGTCAGCGGAGAGTTATATCTCTCGCTGGGACAATTACAATTGTCTCACCCCCGTGGGACCCAAATTTTTAGGTGGACGTGCACGAGGAGGTGAAGACCTTTCTGCAGAGGAAGAACAACAGCTGAGGCAGCAGTGATAGCTCAGGTTGAGTGTACTGTCTGTCATGTCTTGTAGATATGAGTCCTATGTGTCGTCTCTGTACTCTCAGGTCCTTGGAGTTGGTTCGTACTGGTTTTATGATCAATAAGAGATTTTGGCTTACGTGCCTCGAGGTTTTATGTTGCTCATGTATAGTTTGGTAAAGCAACTGTTATATGTTATTCTCGAGATGAGATGTACCGGATATGTACAATGTGAATAAAGATGTATATAAGGTTTTGGACCTTTCAGTAAGAGTTTTCTTTGGAATGGATCTCATTGAAAAAAATAGTTTTAATTTTTAGTGATTTTTGTTAATCTGCTGTTTATGTTTAATTCCGCTTAATAAGTAACGATTTGATTGTCGGTCGTTACACACAATGTGTGTCCTTGTGTTCATCTCGCTTGTTGATTGCTGTGAAAGAATATTGTATTGAACTGATCGATTTTAATAAAAGAGATACTTGTCCTATATATAGAAGCAAGGGAGAAACCCTGAGGCTTGTGTCCCAAGTAATCTAAACGGGCCGAGACACTAAAGGCCCACTAACTAATTAACATATTAACTAAATAGGCTAATATATACTCTTTAACAATTGCTATAAGGTTCATTAAAGAAGTGGTATAGAGAAAATGGTATTGCCATGATTTTTTGGCTTCTAGGGTGTTTGTTGAGAGCGACGAAGAACTAATCCACAAATAAAGCAGACTTTTTTCCGATTAATATAATCAGCCAACTTGGTCTTCACACACTTCCTTTTCATCAATCTTTGTAGCAATTGTTCATCATAGTTTTTTTCATATTAAAAATGTCATTCCTTTATATGACGATAAAAAGGTTGTTTGTCTTCAATTGCATGACACTGCTCTAACAAAAATCAAATGCATGCACGAATAAGTAAGCAACTTATTTTTTGTTGATGCATCTTTGCACTATTTTGTCTCAATGCATAATGCACTTTCTACGTATTTTTTCATTCAATTCTTCAATGTGTCCTTCCCTCTACATCACCTCTTAGTTTACCTTTCGTATTGCACCCAACCCATTCCCTCCCCTCTTCTCTCAACTCTTTTATAGTCCACCCCAACTACACGCGGTCTTTGTATGTAGTTGTTGTGAGGGGGAAATATAGAGAGAAGGGAGGTAGAGATAAATTTAGAAGAGAAGAAGATCAAAAGAACAGAGGAAGAAGAGAGGAAGACATATCATCGTCAGGAATATGTTAAAATCTTAATCTTTGTTTTGCCTATGGAGTATCTACTATGTTGGAGAACCCTAAACTATATATATTTGTTTGTGTGCATGTTTAGCAAACTTTTTTTTCATACAAGATCATACATCCGGGGATGTTATGCAGTTTCCGCTTGTTTATCTATGCTCCATTGACAATCTACCCAGTGCATCTATCCAGTCTCAAGCACATTGACCACCTGCTGCAGCGCAGTCTTCCTGTACTAATTCTCCTGTTCCAACTACTACATGCCATTGCAACATTGGGTCCTTGTGGGGAACTACTACTATGATGACGGCGACTAAGTTGGCAACTCATATGACTTTCTTACATCTCTTTATTTGGTTGCTACTCTAGATGCATGTTCCAACATGATTAAGGCTCCCGATGCTTATTTTTTGTTACATTTGCTTGTCTAATAATGTTCTATATAAGGGAGAGCTGACTTATGTGTAGGAATCAGCATTAGGTTAATTTAGTCGGTTATGGTCAATTAGGTTTTGTTAAATGGTTAATTTGTGGTTTGAGTTAATTTGTGGTTTGAGTTTTTAACCATTAACCTAACCAAATTAGTAGTGGTTTCAGTCATGGTTAAGCAATTAATGGTTAATTCGGTCAGTTAATTGAGTTAACTAGATAACACTGTTGTAATAATATTGTATGAAAATATTAATAAACTTTTAAACAATTGATATATTACAGTCATATTGCATATAAATATAGAGGTATATAGTTCACGAAAACTTGATTAAGTATACAAATGTGGAGGTTTTTTGAAAAAAAAAGTACAACTACATATATATATATATATATATATATATATATATATAGAGAGAGAGAGAGAGAGAGTCAGGCTAGAATACACTCGAGTGTATTCGGAGAAGAATACACTCAAGTAGTTTTTCATGATGCATTTTTTTTTCAAAAATCTAATCCGTTGATCTTCTTAAACATCTTGTGAATAGCTCATACACAAAATTTGAGCACATTTGGACATTTATAGGTCATTTTATAAAAACCGCAAAATTATGCATTTCAAATTAGTTTCGCACGTCGATTTTGTTGCCCTTGGATGAGTAACTTACACTCATCCAAATGGACTCAAAATTTGTATGTAGCCTAGTTATAGTATGACGGTGAAGATCAATGGTTTACATTTTGCAAAAAATAGTCTTGATATGCAAACACACTTGAGTGTATTCGTGCGATCTGTACACTCGAGTGTATTCTAGCCTGACTCTCTCTCTCTATATATATATATATATATATGTGTGTGTGTGTGTGTGTGTGTGTGTGTGTGTGTGTGTGTGTGTGTGTAGGATATCTTTTTCTGAACAAACTGTGGTTGTTTGGTTAATTCGGTTAACCAAACATAAAAAAAATTAACCGATAAATTAACCCCTCAACCGATTAACCGATATAAATTAACTAAATTGTCCAAAAAAATAATCATTCAGTGAATTGACTAATAACAAATTCTGCTCACTCCTACTTATGTGATTCCGCCTTGATGTGTTTTTTATAAACAAGAGAAGACTTGCTACAGGCTGTGTGCAATGTACTTCAGAGGGAGTATTTGAGTGCTTTGATTACTGTATTGCCGAACTTAGGATCAGATCGGATTATCATATATACTAATTTTATTTATTATGTCGTCTGTTTTCGTTCGGAGTCATGTCTTGGCAAGATGAGCATGTATTTCACCCGTTCTCCAGATAGAAGGGGAGTCTTAGGAATTAACAGTTATTGAGTTTATGTATATGGGCCTAAGCATGTTAGGCCCGTTACGCTTCGAGTCCATGCGTGTATTGGTCCCCTCACTTATATAAGAGCAGGGTTTTGCCTAATAGGATTATCTTGCAGTATCTTACTTTCTCACAAATAACTATAACAATTTCTCAACATTGATCAAATAGTCCAAAAAAAAAGAAGTCGCTTTTAGCTCATCCTATCAAGCAATCATACTATGATCAAAATAGGGTGCCTCTTGCCTAATCCTGATTTTCGTACATGTCTAATCAAAACCACTAAAATGGAAAATGTTAGTGTAAAGAAAAGAAAAAAAACAGTTGATGAAGTATAACTGAACAACATTGATCACCCGATATTAACAGTAGGTAGATGACAGTAAGAATATATTGCTTGATGAGTTGCAAAGAAAAGATTTGATGACAAATTAAGGGTTAGGAAAACCTCAAATTTAGATGATAGGAGTATTTACTACGTGGAAAAAAAATCTACATCAATAAAATTCAAGGCCTATAAGTCTAACTGAGGAAGGAGCACACGCTTTGAATTTGTCTGTATTAAGTCAAAAGGACAAAACAATTATGAAAATGCCTCAGAAAGTTAGTGTAATATTGATTATTACCTTCATCAACTCCGTTTCGCAATGAGTTCTCTGGGTTCTCAAAAATGGGCTCTTTGAAAGAAACACATAACCATATTAAATACAAAAACCAACCACAAGCCATGAACCATCCAGGTAGCGTGCTTGCATTTATGGTGAGGAAAGATATCTTGAAGTGAGTCTGCAGAAGGCCAGCAAGTGCAGGACCACAAGCCATTCCAAGAGCACTTGCACTAACAAACCCAGCAGAAGCTTTCATCCGTTTTTTGTTGGGTACACAATCACTGATATAACGGCGGTTCACTGCTCTTGCAGAACCCAATCTGTGTGAATAAAACTCTGGTCAGTGATTATAAATTTAAGAAAAAAGGAAAATAACTAATTCATAAATAGCCTTTTGGTTAACAGTTCGAATTTGGATTAACAAAGAATGCTGTGTGAATTGGCAAGAAGTCCATTGTACATGCATCCTTGCATGCCATATTTTGTATTAGAACAGGCCAGCGGCCATGGTTGCGAGAAATCTGTGGCTGATAAGCTTTGGATGAGAGAAAAGCATCCCGTTTAAGAGCTTTTTCGATTCAGAATTACTTGAATCAGTCATTAAATTTGTAGTTGAATTATAAATGGTCATGCTATTTCTACAATTTAGACTGAAAACTGTGGATGAAATATAGAAAGTAGTTCAAGAGATTTTTTTGCATTTGAAAGTTACTCAAACTAGTTATTACATTGAACCCGGCCAGTGTAGCGCAGATGGTTCGGCCCGGCCTGTCCTCCCAGGGGGACCCGGGTTCGAAACCTCCTGTTGCGCATTGTATTTACAATCCCTCGGGTCATCCAGGCTCTGACACCTGTTTGAGGGAGGGGGGGAAACTAAGTCTCCTTCTAACTCAAAAATAGTTATTACATTGATGAAAATCGGAGTTATATATGACCACAGAGTTCCGTGGGTTCTAAATAAATTCACATATACTTGTGCATTAGTTATTAAATGGATAATATGTCCAATCTACCCCCAAATTCCCATAATTGTCATGAATTTACTGCATTCGAAGTGCCCTTTACTGAAATTAGGAATGACATGACAAAGTTGCTAACAATGAGTACATGAGTGTGGATTTGACATTGATGTCTTCAATTATACTAGGATTATTGTAGATCATCTTGCATTGATTTCACTTTGTACACATTAGATGAGTTTGATCGTGAAGGTTCGTTCTTTTGCATTGACATGTACACATATGAGAACAAGATATATACAAATTGCTTTTGTATAATAACACTCTTTTTTTTTAATACTAAACATGCTTGTCCTAATCTGTTTCTATATAATACATCGATTTTGCAAATTCCAACTCACCCATTCAATGTAACAGAAAAATCCATTTTTTTACTATAAAATAATTTATGCAAAGGTAATGAAAGTAAATATCAATACGCTCATGCTCTTGACAATGAAGAATGAAATAATGAGAGTTATACCTAAAACAAGTTGCTAATGTTTACTTATCAAGATCGTACGAATCCACTTGGGGTTGAAGATACTACAAGAGTTAACTGGACATGATTCAGTTTTTAAGTTCAAGAACATAATTACAGTGAAAAAGAAGGCAGACGGACAACAAGTTGCGCCACCAACCCCTTTTGTATGGCAAAGCCTATCCTCCGAAACACTACATCCATAGATATGGGAGTCATGGCATTGTTGTGCATGACTTTTTGCACCCTCTTGAGAAGCTCCACAGCCTGCGGTACTACTAAGACAAAAGTATCAAAGCCAAAAGGTAGGAAAACATGATAATTGTCAATAAATGTTTTCTCATGTTTAACCACTTTGGCTAAATCAGCTTTCTGGGCGGCCCGTCCCACTGTAAAATCTCCACCTTTCAAGCCCACCAATGGAGAAACTCCTATTTTTGTAGCCCGCCCCTCTACAAGGCCTTTTTGTAGTGTTCCGGATGACTAGCTTTCTCATGTTTAACCACTTTGGCTAATATACTAATTTTGGCTAAGGCATTTTTGTAGCCCGCCCCTATGCAAAGACCTAAAACATATGTAACATATTCCTAGGAGAACATATAAGATAAATAAATTATCTATAAGACTTGTAGGAGATGAGTGTTGCACTGTAAGAACAGCAATGAGATTTACAAGTCAACACCTACATAAACGCCTTTGCAGAGGGGCGGGCTACAAAAGAATAATTTTTCCATGACTCATAGGAGATGAGTGTTGCATTGTAAGAAAAAAAATAATGCATTGAATGTACCCAAGTGAATGGTTGTAACTAACATGACCTAAGTCTCATGTGGACAACTTGTATTTTAAAGATATGACACCTATTGAACCCAAATTTTAAGTTCCAGATGACTAGCTTGCATAAAAATATATTTAACTAACATTACTTATGAATTATGAACGCTTGTGCTCATAGGCATAGTCACAAATAGGGCTATCGAGATACATTCAGCTGATTATCTTGGAACTATATGGGATATTTGGTTAAAATATGGTAAAAATATGGTCTATTTTAAGGAAATATTCGGATAGACATCGGTAGATGTACGTATATGATACATCGGTATACATGCATGTACACCTACATGCATATGCATGCAGGCATGCATACATTGCATACATATATCATACATTCATATACATATGTATGTGAATGTATGATATATCGATGTACATGCATGTACACCTGCATACACATGCATACAGGCATGCATGTTTTGCATACATATATCATGCATTCATATACATATGTATGTGTGTATATATAATGAAAGAGAGAACGAGAGATGTTAGAAAGTTTGTACTGTCCATTAAAATGTCATGTAAAATCCATTAACTAAATTCAATTATATGGAATGAATCAACACTATCTCAATTAGATGTATTTAGAAAATCAAAATCATACCTCATGTATGTCATGATATATAGCTAAATAATCAAAAGGTAACTACAATTTGTGCAATTTGCAATTGATTAGAAGACATACACCCTCAGCAGATGATCCTTGGATGTGAGATTGAGATATAGATATACATGTAATCTAAGGGGTATACATATAATTAGATAAAAGAATGTTTATTTGGTTATATGTAGTTTATATATACCGTGGTTTAAAATTTCAATTTTGATGGCTCAAAAATAAAATTTTACAAAAAAATTGATGAAAATTTCGGCATTTACACTTATTTCAACAAGATTTAGATGACCAAATAAAGGAATTAAGTCACAAAATTTTACCCAGATGATCTACATACATAAATACACCTATTTATACAATAAAATCACATATTGATCTTGGTGGGGAGGTCCTACATGTGTGAAAAGACTAAAAACTATTTTGAAGGGGATTTAGATGAATTTTCAATAACATAATGAAGGAATTAATTTATAGGTCATCACAATAATAACTTCAATTGTTACTTTACATCTTACGCTATAGATCATCAAAGAGTGGCAATACTAAAAGTATTCTCAGTTTAGGCCTGAAATTGTTCATAAAATTGGGACAAATTACTAAAATTTGTTGATACTAATAGTCTAATGTATTGAATATATCAATTGAATACATTTAACTATATATTATTCACATTAATAGTAGAAATTTGATGTACGTAACTAAACATCATACATAAAAGTTCTAAATTTTTTAGATTTTTTTTCATTCTTAAGGTCTAAAATTCTAAATTCCAAAAATAATGTCGTTACTTGGGTTCTATTATTGAAAAGGAGGATGAGGTCCAAGATGATGTTTGTCACATGATCACAACAGGATGGTTGAAGTGGAGGAGTGCAACCGTAGTATGTGACCAGAAGATCCCACTCAGATTAAAAGCAAGTTTTATAGAACAACTATACGGCCAGCCATGCTATATGGGAGCATGGTTTAAAATTTCGGTTGAATTGTGAAATTTTGTCGAAATTTTGGTTTTTTTAATTGAAATCAAAATGGACAGTCCAAATAGTCAAAACTTCTAATTTTTTAATTGCATTAAAAAAATTTAAAAAAATTCTTAAAATCCTAAAAAAATGTGAGAAACCCCCCGAGTTAATTGAATCCAAAATATAAGATCTAACATGTTATTGCATAACAATATACGTATGTATACAATGCATCATTGAAATCCTTATCGGAACAGTTTTGTGTATTTTCACTCAAAAATGTAGTTACCCCCCACCCTATAACAACATATGATATGATTGCATAATTAGGTGTATTTATGTATGTAGATCATTATGGTAAACTTTATGACTTAATTCCTTTATTTGGTCATCGAAATCGTCAAATTTTGTATCGAAATCTTATGTGGAGATAAGCGGAGATATCGAAGTTTCGGTCAAAATTTCTATAAGTTTCTGTTTCTGGACCATTGGAAACGACATCAAAATCGACATTTTAAACAATGGTATAGGAGTGAATGTTGGGTAGTGAAGAAACAAGGTCTCAAAAAGATGAATGTGGCGTAAATGCGTATGCTAAGATGGATGAGTGGAAAGAAAAGAAAAGATCGTTTTAGAAAGCGACTATATCAGGAACAAAGTGGGGTGGTGAGCATCAAGGACAAGTTGCGTGAAGGTAGTCCAGGATGGTATGGTCACGTGCAGTGCCGATCGACAAATACACCTATTCGAAGCAAGGTTATTGAGTCAGGATAATGAAAAGAAGCAAAGGCAGACTTAAATTAACTTGGGAAGAACTTATAAAGTGAGATTTTGAATCTTAACATCTTGACCAGAGTATGGCCCATAACAGAGTTGATTGGGAAAGAAGGATTCATGTAGCCAACTCCAACATGGTTGGGATTGAGGCTTAGATGATGATGATGATGATGTTAAGGTCAGTGTTTTGAAAATCAGTCTGTACGGTCGCATAAGCGGCCGCATACAAGGTTCAGACCACCTACCGAATCACATACTAGAAATCCCTCCCAAAAGTGGATCAGGCCGCATAATTGGCCGCACGACCGCATAAAAGGCCAATTAAACCCCGATTTTCAAATAGACATATTCTCATTTCTTCTTTTTTACATTTACATTCATCTATGTTTGTTTAGATATAGATCATAGTACATGTTTGTATTTATTTAAGTTGTGATGATTGCATATTTGCATAATTGCATTCATTATTCTTGTAATTGTCCTATTTAGATACACAATTGTACAAATTAAATATGTAAATTCATGATTAATATATATATATACATATAATACTTAACAAATAAAAAAATCCAAAACCGCATATACTCATGCGTACCTCATATACTCTATAAGGTGACCTCTCCGAACGCATACCGCTTTTTTAAACACTAGTTAAGATCTAAATTTTTTATATATAACTCCAAAAAGAAGATCAGTTTGAATATATTTTATCCATTATCTTGACAAATAGGATATATATCAAGTTAGATTTGTAAAATAATTGTAATTATATGTAATTCATAGCATAATTTATATAAATCATCAAGTTTAAGTTGCAGTCTATCACTTGCAATTTTGGAGTAATCTTTTGATCAAAATGGGTGAAAGTGGAAGAAATAGATGTAGACAGGAAGGAGCAGTGTATTAAAAACGGTCCAGACGGCCGCTTAAGCGGCCGCTTAATTGACCAAGACCCTCATCCGCCTAATTTAGCCCCTAAGCACCCGTTAAGCGTTTTGAACATAATCGCCGGCTTTTTTCCCGCCTCACCCGCTTTTTGCCCGCTATTCCGGCTTTTTTTTTAAATGCTACTGTAAGCATGTAACATTAATTAACTAGATAGTCCAAGTAGTGTCGACTATAATATATGAAACTTGTATACATTAAATGTTCTATGATATAGCTAGTCCTAATTTAGAATGCATATTTTGTGTGTAAGCTATAATAATAGGTTACTGTTTAATGCATCTAAGTAAATATCATACTACTCTATTATACTTCTAATGCATGATTAGTTTTACTGATTACCTTGCTGCTTTCAGTGATTAATGATTGGTACTACTGGTTAGTACTACTTTAGTGATTACTTAAAATCAATAATTCATAGTTTGTTATATACAATTACTGATCTGCTTGCTAATTTTAGTGATTCGAGATACTGATTAGTAGTAAAGTATTGATGAATACTTAGTTAATTACTGATTTTCTGATTAGGTATGTATAAAAGTTTCTTAATACATTCAGTGATTAATGATTGGTACTACTGGTTAGTACTACTTTAGTGATTACTTAAAATCAATCATTCATAGTTTGTTATATACAATTACTGATCTGCTTGATTTTAGTGATTCGAGATACTGATTAGTAGTAAAGTATTGATGAATACTTAGTTAATTACTGATTTTCTGATTAGATATGTATAAAAGTTCCTTAATGCACATACATGTAATTTTGTATAAAAATATATAAAATTTAGGCACCCGATTTTTTAAAAATCACCCGCCTACCGTTTAATCGGTTACAGGGTTTTGTCTGCACGCCTCCTGCTTCCCGCTTTCTAATACACTGGGAAGGAGAGTATACTTACCTTAGATCCGAAGAACAAAGCCTTCAACAGGAAAAGAACGCAAAAAAATCACCAAAAAATTAACTCCATGTGCAGGCCTTGGGCAGTTGTTTTTCAAAATTGTGAACTCATTTCGGTTGTGTTTCACAAAATGCATGCCAATTCTGGCCTTTTTTCAACGAAATTGTTGTATTTTGTCAAAATGTTGTCCCCTTCTACAAAATTTCTATCGAAGTTTCAAAATTTTACTTACCTATTCCTAAACATGTGCATTTCTATGTTCGATACCCGTCGAAACTGAAATTTCAAGCGAAATTTTGAGATTTTAACTAAACCTTGAACCATGATATGTAATCATTCCAATACAGCATGTTTGCAATACATTACAAAACAATCAAATATGTTAGGCTAGGACACACTCAATTGTATAGATGGTGTCGTACACTCAAGTTATGTTTAGGTATCAAGGCTAAACATCACAATTATTTGCTTCACAAAAAAGTTTATGAATAGACTACAAAAACAACATCCTAGAACCCTTCAAATGGATAATATACGCATCCTTTAGATGCATCATTCATAAATATTTGAATGAGCTCAATATTTGTACAAATTATATCAATGTGATACTAAATTGGATCAATCGTTTGGATTTTATAAAAATAGAGGTATTATGCAAATTGACTTTGGTGTATCGTGTCACTGGTACACTTGAGTGTATCCCAACGTCTCTCTCGCCTCCCTATATCTATCTATCTATATATATATATATCTATACTACTATAAAAAGAGCGAGTTTTGCAGGCAGTTCAAATACACCCGCCTAAAGTCATATTAACCAATCGCGTTGCACGGTTTTACCAACGTGCCAAAAGTTTGCACTCTCCTTCACTCAAGCTGCTCTCACGTTTTTTCCAGCTTTTTTTATTTCCAAAAAACGATTTAGTTTGAAAAAACGGAACTACTCTTTTTGAACTCTAACGTTTGAACTCTCACCCAACCATCTGACATTTGAATTTAAATTTGCCGCACCCTTTTCTCTCTCACCCAACCATCAGTCAAACTCAAACCCCACTCTCTGCCCCCACTATGCAAGAAATATCCGTAATTTGAAAGTCTCTATCTACGCAAAACAACCGAACCCTTCGTTTCCTCCCAACCAACCCCACTCTCCCCATAACTCGCACAATCTTTAGTTTTCTCTCACTCTTCTCATTCCATTCAAAACGCTAATCAACTCTCTCTCTTCCTCGCCGTTAGGTTGTTATTTATTAAGATCTCTTCGTTTTTCTTTCTTTACCTAAATTTTTCTATTAAAAAAGTTTGTTACTGCCACAATCCATCTTATCATTATCTCTTTTATTTCAGGTTCCCACTAAATCAGACTCCCCTGCGCACAACTCAAACCCCACCCTCCTTTTCGGTGCATACTCCCTAAACCGTCGCAACCATCCCCACATTTTTTTTTCAATTGATTATTTGCTTTCTAAAAAATAACAATTCAAACCATTACGTGTGGTTGCTTCGCAACCACTCCACGATTTCTTCTCAACCACCCTCCATTCTCCACAACTGTCTCATTTCTCTCGCTACAACGCCCACTACCACCATTAACTCTACAATGTCATTCTCCGTACGTTTTGCACGTCTCTCTTCTTCGATATGGACCTCAACATGAAACGGTAACGCCTCTTCCTGTTAAGTTTTCTTCCATGTTATCAGACCTCCATCTTAATTCTTTGCTCAAAGGAAGCAACTTTCTCAACCGAAACACTTATTCAGGGTTAGCTTCCAGAGTTGCAGAAGTAGCGACCATACATATACACTAAAATGGATGGAATGATTAGTGAAATATTCTCTTCATCGCTACCAAGTTGCCATAGTCTGTTCTTCAAGCACCAACTTCTTTTTTCTCTCATCATCAATGCAAACGTGAACTTCGTATGTTGTTGTGTTGCATGTTATTAGTACATTGCTTGTGTTTCTGCAGCAAGGAACAAGAAAAAGAGGTTCGTCTGGTAAACAACTTCAAATGGACATCAGTGCAGTGTATGGACAAGGAGCAGATAATGGTTGTGTTCCTTTAAGTTCGTGGCTGACTGGAATATTTTACTCTTCCAAAACGGTAAATAGATAGATCTTAACCTTCGAGTCTAGCCGTCATTTACAACAGTTCGTGTTATGAATTATGTGATACCTTTCCTGACAGGCCAACTCTATTTTTGTCAAGTACGTATGGGGTGCGATGATATTTAATACCGAAAGAGGACATCACAGTTCCAACTTCGAATAGCTAGAGTCCTAGAAGAAACGCAAGTCAGGCGAAGAAGATGGCTCCACCAGAAAGAAAAAGAAGTGGAGTTAGAAAGCCGTATGATAGGTGGGAAATATCTTGTACGGTTCGGGGGGCTCAAGGGAGGACTGACAGGCGGGGAGGATTTTGCTCTATCGAACATACAGGGAATTGGAGGTAGCATTCCACCGATGTCAAGTCATGGACCGGTTCCTCCAGCCCTTTTCAAAATGGGCCTTAATGTATAAGACAATCATCTCATATGATACGTTTGATTTGTTTGTTTTCTGTTAGTCTGTATAAGACAAAAATGTCGTTTGATTTGTCTGTTTTCTGTTAGTCATTGGGATTCCCACACGTCATTCTGTGTGTTAAAGACATTTTTACTACTTTTCATTGTGAAAGATGAAGCTTTCATACAAACAGGTGCTCTATAATGGTTCTTGTTAATTATTTGTTGCATGTAGATACTTCACATCTGTAGATTTTAGAAACATTTTTGCTATTTAAATTATGAAACATTAAGTTTTCATCTTCAAAATTTCAGACAGTTGCCTTTTTTCTAAAAAGACATTTTTGTGTTAATTAATATTATTGTTGGTAAATTTTGTTGTCTCCAGTAAATAGGATAATATGGTCTCTTCGCATATAGGAAACTTTATTACAAAAGAATCTAAACCAATTTGCCAAGCGTGTCACACTGAGGGAGTCCGGGATGCAGCAAAAGTAGTGCATTGGTGTTGACATTTATGTAAATTTTATATGATACTCCTGAATCAATGATCAATCCTTTTAGTTTTTATCTGACATCACATGTCACTAACTATGATTATTCAAATTGTTTACTGTACCGTGGTCATGTGAAGGTGGATACAGAATTAAAAAGTTAAACAGCGGAGAATTGTGATACCTTTATGAGTAGTTATAACTTTGTTGTTATGATTGGTTGGACATAGTCATGGAGTCAGTATATAGTTTGAATTATTTTATTTATTATTTGCACTCTTCTTATGTTAGGAGCTTGACCTTAATAATTGATATTATTTATTAACTTTTATATAATCAAATATTAAAAATGAAAAACTATTGAGAAGCTATTATTGTATCTAACGTTTATACAAATGTGCTACGTGAATGAAAAATGTACATTAATAAGTTTCATTTAATAAAAAATTCAAATAATTCAAGTATGCACGTGCATGGCACGTGTGCGTTTACTAGTATATATATATATATATATATATATATATATATATATATATATAGAGAGAGAGAGAGAGAGAGAGAGAGTCAGGCTAGAATACACTCGAGTGTACAGATCGCACAAATACACTCAAGTGTGTTTGCATATCAAGACTATTTTGTGCAAAATGCAAACCATTGATCTTCACCGTCATACTATAACTAGACTACATACAAATTTTGAGCCCATTTGGATGAGTGTAAGTCGCTCATCCAAGGGCAACAAAATCGACGCGCGAAACTAATTTGAAATGCATAATTTTTGTGGTCTTTATAACATGACCTATAAATGTCCAAATGTGGTCAAATTATGCGTATAAGCTATTCACAAGATGTTTAAGAAGATCAACGGATTAGATTTTTGAAAAAAAAATATTGCATCATGAAAAACTACTTGAGTGTATTCTGCTCCGAATACACTCGAGTGTACAGATCGCACGAATACACTCAAGTGTGTTTGCATATCAAGACTATTTTTTGCACATGCAAACCATTGATCTTCACCGCCATACTATAACTAGGCTACATACAAATTTTGAACTCATTTGGATGAGTGTAAGTTACTCATCCAAGGGCAACAAAATCGACGTGCGAAACTAATTTGAAATGCAAAATTTTTGCGGTCTTTATAACATGACCTATAAATGTCCAAATGTGCTCCAATTTTGCATATGAGCTATTAATAAGATGTTTAAGAAGATCAACGGATTAGATTTTTGACAAAAACATTGCATCATGAAAAACTACTTTAGTGTATTCTAGCCTGACTCTATCTCTCTCTCTCTCTATATATATATAGAGAGAGAGAGAGTCAGGCTAGAATACACTCGAGTGTATAGATCGCACGAATACACTCAAGTGTGTTTGCATATCAAGACTATTTTTTGCAAAATGTAAATCGTTGATCTTCACAGTCATACTATAACTAGGCTACATACAAAGTTTGAGCCCATTTGGATGAGTGTAAGTCACTAATCCAAGGGCAACAAACTCGACGCGCGAAACTAATTTAAAATGCATAATTTTTGCGGTCTTTATAACATGACTTATAAATGTCCATATGGGCTCAAATTTTGCGTATGAGCTATTCACAAGATGTTTAAGAAGATCAATGGATTAGATTTTTGAAAAAAATATTGCATCATGAAAAACTACCTGAGTGTATTCTGCTCCGAATACACTCAAGTGTATTCTAGGCTGACTCTATATATATATATATATATATATAGAGAGAGAGAGAGAGAGTCAGGCTAGAATACACTCGAGTGTACAGATCGCACGAATACACTCAAGTGTGTTTGCATATCAAGACTATTTCTTGCAAAATGTAAACCATTGATCTTCACTGTCATACTATAACTAGGATACATACAAATTTTGAGCCGATTTGAATGAGTGTAAGTCACTCATCTAAGGGCAACAAAATCGACGCACGAAACTAATTTGAAATGCATAATTTTTGCGGTCTTTATAACATGACCTATAAATGTCCAAATGTCCTCAAATTTTGCATATGAGCTATTCACAAGATGTTTAAGAAGATCAATGGATTAGATTTTTGAAAAAAATATTGCATCATGAAAAACTACCTAAGTGTATTCTACTCTGAATACACTCAAGTGTATTCTAACCTGACTCTCTCTCTATATATATATATATATATATGTGTGTGTGTGTGTATGTGTGTGTGTGTGTGCGCGCGCTCGTGCGCGTATATGCGTATGTGTGTATGAACACGCACATGTAATACACACATATACAGACATACATATATACAAACATACATATATATACCCCAATCGAGTACCCAGAGAAGTGTTGTGGATGGTTTTGAAGAAAGGGGTGTGCCAATCCAATACATTGACTTGATCAAAGACATGTATGATAGCTCTACTGCTAGTGTCAAGACTCATGGAGGAGAGACACCAACTTTTCCTATCACAGTTGGGGTACACCAAGGATCCACACTCAGCCCATATCTATTTGTTCTTGTTATGGATGAGTTGACAAAGAATGTTCAGGATGATATTCCTTGGTGTATGTTATTTGCTGATGATATTGTTTTGATTGACGAAACTAAAGATGGATTGAATGATAAAGTAGAACGTTGGAGAAAGGCATTGGAATCAAATGGATTGATGATTAGCAGGAGCAAAACTGAGTATATGCATTGTAATTTCAGCCAATCTCGTAGTGTGAATGATGGAGCCAAGTTGGATGGAGTAGATATACCAAAATGTGATAAATTTCTTTACTTCGATTCTATTATTCAAATAGACAGGGATGTCCAAAATGATGTATGTCACCGGATCACTGCAGGATGGTTGAAATGGAGGAGTGCAACTGGAGTATTATGCGATCAGAAGATCCCTCTCAGGTTAGAAAGTAAGTTTTATAGAACAGCTATACAACCAGCCATGCTCTATGGGAGTGAATGTAGGGCGGTGAAGAAACAAGGTCTCAACAAGATGAACGTAGCTGAAATGCGTATGCTGAGATGGATGTGTGGGAAGACAAGAAAAGATCGCTTGAGAAATGACTATATCAGGAATAAAGTAGGGGTGGCGAGCATTGAGAACAAGTTGTGCGAGGGCCGACTCAGATGGTACGGACATGTGCAACGTAGACCTATTAGTGCGCCTATACGAAGCAATGCTATTGAGCCAAACACTATAAATAGAAGAAGAGGAGGGCCTAAATTAACATGGGATGAGCTTATAAAGAGAGATTTTGAATCTCTACATCTCAATCAGAATATGGCCCATGATAGAGATGAATGGAAACAAAGGATCCATGTAACCAACCCCAACATAGTTGGGACTAAGGCTTAGATGATGATGATGATGTCACATATATATACGCCGACAAGGAGTGGCTCAAGTGGTCAAGCACGGTGTCCCCTAACAAAAGGATCCGAGTCCAAATCCCAGTTGCCGCCTTGATTTACCACCCTCCCAGGCATTCGACCTCTACCACGGGCATTGGAGAGGGGGAGAGAATGTCTCTCTTAATCCCATACATACATATATATATATGTATATATATACCAACTACCTTAATGTATATGCCTACTAACTACTTAACGTTTCCTATAGCAGGTGGGAACCACAAAGTAAATGGTTTGTGGATTATATTGACAGGCAGGATGAGATGGTCACTCATAGAATCTGCTCGCTAGTTGAATTATTCATCAAATCAACAGTAGAAGGCCTTTTTATCTTTTGAGTGAAATAGGGTGAGTGTCTTGACCTAGTCCTAGATCAGATGGAGATGAAGATTGCCAAATTTCTCTGGGCACGTTCCTACTACTAAATGAGATATGAGACAATAGCTCTCCTAGAGAGAAAAAGCGGAGGCGTAGACTTCAAATGCCTTATAGAAATGCTAAATGGGACACACTGAAAAGAATTACCAAGCTTCAAACGATTGATTCAGTGCGGGCTAGCTGGATGAAAAGAGAATACCCATTAGGGTTGGACTTCAAGCCTAAGACCAAAAAAGGGTACTCCGGGGTCATTGATGTTATGAATTTTGTGTGTCAAAGTGTTTAATGATATTTGAATCCACATGTGATGATTGGTGAAGACTAAAAACCCCAATTTAACGGGGGTGATCAGAAACAAAGGAGAAACTAAACAAATCATGAAGCACATCTAGTATAAAGGACATGTACCAAAATGGAGTTGTGCCTATAAAGCTTGCAATGAAATACTTTAGACATTGGACCAAATTTATAGATAGAATCCAGACTCTGGCAGTGTCTCTTGTATAATAAGGACGAAGGACCTCATGATTATATTTTCAATGAGTGTGATTTCATGAGGAAAATGTGAGAGCAAGTATGCAAAACCTTTAGTCTGAAAGTTTATGCACATGCAGAGCTCAAAAGATGATCACTAGATATGATGGTTGTTTGAATGTTGATGAAGGTAAAGCTAAGAATGCTAGCTTAAACAACTATGTATTCTCTTATATAGGGTGAACATAATAGAAAGAAACACATCATGAAATGTTATGATGTAGAGAGAGTAGTGTTTTAAATAGTGGTATTCGTTATGCGTACGGAGAGGTCACCTTATAGAGTGTATGTATGTGGGAGTGCGGTTTTGGATTTTTTTTTTATATTTTAATTACATACGGTATACAAAATATTAAGCATACAAATTATTTATTTAATTTGTAGAACACAAAATTATGTATGTTTATAAGTGTCCTTCCAAAAATATAGTAGTACAATATATCAAAAATGTACATATATGTGTACACATAAGTAGCATATTTGAAATGTTGTGTATTATATGCAGATATACATATTGACATGTAAATGTATATACATTATGAGCATATATTTGGAAATGTGTGTATGTACTATGTAGATGTTGATTTATAACATATGTGCATCTCCATATATATCAAAATGCATATATATATAATAGACTATTAGATGTTTGAAGATGTTTGTGTATAATATATGTAAGTATATCACGATGTATTGCTATAATATATATAGATATAGAAAGTTATTTGTACATATACATATATATATACACATGTACATGTGGGTGTGTATGTGAGGAAGTATTTTAAACTAAATTAATACAAATTATATTGAAAAAAAAATTCTACAAAATTTCTAACAAAAATAGTCGTACACACCTTGCATATGCCACGCATAGGACCGCACATGCTGCCATGGCCGCGATGTGGGAGATCATGCATATGCAGTATGGCAAGGTGGGTCACACCGCATATGTGAGCTCATATGCCCCGCACAGAACTACTTTTTGAAACACTGAATATATGTACAAATTGTGAAATGTATACGTATAAATGTACTATATATGTTGTGAAGTGTGTATGTGTTTAAAATTCAAATATGTGCATGTGCATGTGTTGTGAAATGTATACATATATATGTGCGATATGTGTGTATATGTAGGCATTTTACATATATATGTAAACATACGTATACAACAAAAGGTATGCACATAAATCTACAATGATGTGTAGCGATCTGCTATATATATTAAATTGTATATGTATATATATACATAAGTATTTAAATACAATAACATGTGCATGTGCATTTATGTATGTATATTTGTGTGTACGTATGTAGTGGCATTTTCAAAAAGCGGAGTTTAATAGGCCGCTTGATTGGGCAAAAGGAGGTATGTGCAATCCATCACGGCTTAGTGGACGAATTAGTGATGTGGTGCGGCAAGATGACTCCATAGGCATAAGCGCGAGTATATGCGGCCATGTGGACTGCTTTTTGAAACAATGAGAGAGAGTAATTAAGAAGATCTATAAAACGTATAAAATAATTAAATGGCAAAACATTAATAAACAAAAAGGAGTAACATAAAGGGGGTGACCCCCTACTGCCCTTACACGACTCAAATCCTAGGATAAGTGGTGAGAGGTGAAATTTCAAACATGAATAAATTGTGAATAATATGCAAAAGAAACATATTATTGGGGAGTTAGAAAATTCTTTGGCTGCAACATATGCCTGGGAAATTATTGTGTTTTAAATGCGAAAATTTCAACAAGTCATTGAATATTGTGACAATATTGATAAGAATAATCATAGAGACCAACCCAACTCCAAGCAATCGTATGAGCCTATTCCATTGTTTAGCTATTATCTAGGAAGCACAGAAAGTGACACATAAATGGGCGCAGACACGGGACACAGCGATTTTGGACAATATGGGATCAAACTTAGCGGCAGACACAGCTAAATAAATTACATGTACATATATATGAGTGAATATGTATACATAATTAATACAAAAACACAGAAAGATCTACAAATTTTAAAGAAAGGCAGTTAAATTTTCTAATTCAAAAACATATACATGTGTGTAGAATCATCTTTCCTTTCGAACTCAAATGGTACCTAACTCATTTCACAATTCAAAAAGCAAACACAAGTATACATTACAATCAATACCACAGTATATTCGCATATGAATCAATCCCATAGAGCAAATCACTACGAAATCAAACTAACTATTTAATCATGAAATCAAAGTATGAATGAAATCCACAATTTATAAATTACAAAAAAGTTAACAACTTAAGAACAACAAAATTCAAGAGCTATTATATTTGAGAACTGTGAAAATCAACAGTAAGTATGGAAAAGAGGAGAAGATGTGTATAAATATTGAAGTGAGGAGGATGGAGAGACAAAAATTATAGAGGAGAAGAAGACATGTCTTGGATCGCAGTTTCATGGTGCTTGAGGTACTGTAGAGTAAGATGTGCATCGAATTAGTTGATAGAAGAGGAGCGGAAGGTAAGAATAAACATCGGAAGATAACTGCAGACATAGAGGAGGGTGTGTGCTACTATGGAGATACTTTCGCGGTGCTGAGGAAGGGGAGGAGATTATTAATGGAGCATAAGGAAGTAGAGGGGAAGACACATTAGGAAAAGGAAGAAGAGGATGGGCCAATGAGGAGGAAAAGGAAGTAGAATAAGGACACTTTTGGGAGGTTGCCGTTGGCGTCCTAGACATATGTGTGATACAGACAGGTCATTTTCAGTGTGTCCCTTGCATGTCTAGGTGTGTCCACGGCACGTCCATGTTGGACATGTGTCCAGGGCGGCCACGATAACCTCCAGGAATTGTTGGTGCTTCCTAGGCTATCATCTTCTCTTCCATTTAAAACCCTTCAGTAATACTAGAATCTTTCTGCAATGTAGACTACCACTGTGGCATTCAGTTATACCATTTTTTCTTGGCATCTTGCTGCTATTTATCATAACTACCATTTTTGGTAGCACATGGCTCCTAACTAGTTTAGTAAAATATTAGGTATACCGAATGGCTAAAAGCTTCATGCCACTAATAACCACCTCCTCATCCTGACTTCATCACAAGTTCATGAAGATTGGATGCCATACAAGCATACTTGTCAAGGCGTCTAGGCGGTGGGTTTAAGCCAAGGGGCGCCTAGCCCACCTAGGCTTTTCTGGGCGTTTTCTTTGCTTCTTTTCCAGTTACATATTTAAATGTTTGTACACATGATACTATATGTGATAATGTAATTGTTTATTCATTAAATGTTATTATAAGCTGATTTGAATTGATAACTATAGGAGGATCATTGCGTAAGAGAATTAACAGGAAGAAAAAGAAACAGAAAGAGGAAGATAAGCAGGAACTGGAGAGAGAAAATGGGATAAAAAGAAATATGCAAATGGTAGGAGTTGTGCAGGAAGAAGTCAGAATAAGACAAACACAATGGCAATAAAAAGAGGTTGAACGAGGAGGAAGAATTCAAGAAAACAAAATAAAAAACTGCAGTAGCGGGTGCTGATTTAGAAAATATAGAGGAAGGAAGAATAGGTCAGTTAAAATAAAAGGAAACATTCAAACAACAGTAGCTGTGAGAGGAGATGTAGGAGGAAGGAATCAGAAAAAGAAGAATAAATATATGCAAATAGTAGTAATAGATTTGGGAGCAGGAGATATAGGACAAATCTGAATAAGAAATACGCACATACTCACATAGTAGTAGGAGGGGATATAGGAGAAATAACTCACACAAAAACGCAGAAGCAGTAGGATTTAGGAATAAAATATAGAAGAAAGAATAAAAAAGAATACAAAAGAAGCAAGAAAAACAAACATATGAGGAAGTAGAAAAAATATAATAAACAACACTATTAGGACTAACCAAGTTGGCCCAAATCAGACCTAATTTCTCCAAATATGACCTGTTTTCCCCCATACCAGACCTAAAATGCCAAAACTTGACCTGATATGGCCTAAATCAGACCTATTTCAACCATAAAATGACTCAAGGTGAAATAATCTGACTAAATCTAGACTCAATTCCTGAGAATTTAGCCTTTAAATTGCTTAACTTGGGTAAAAAGGCCTTAGATGCCCACTTAGTGCACTTAATAGGTTGGGCGCCTAGTTTGAGGCGAGGCTGCGCCTTGATAACTAAGCATACAAGCTCAAAACAAGTGTAGGATTCTAGAAACTGGATATGTATATCTGTAGTTGGATCCCACACCCTTCCTACATTGTAGCACTACATTCTTAATGACACCGATCTTGCACTTCCATTTTATTCGTACTTTGGTTAATCCATAACAAAGAGAACCTAAGTCTTCATGTAACTTGATTGATTACTCAATTTTGTCATCTATTGAGCTAAACAAGTTAGGCAAGCACTGACTAATTTGAATGTATAACGCGTACTGCAATAGGTAAGAGAGACCCATACTTATAACTACATTGCCCCGCTCCTAATTTTGGTAATATGGTTTTTTTTCATCTTTGAGGAGTCGACTTTAACAACAATCAACCTAGAAAACAGTTCATCAACCATGCCCACACCAGACAAATTCTTCCAAAACCCAAATCCTGAGAAGTATTCAGAATCCTTTGATAATGGAGTATGCGACATTTCTTCTCTTAAATTGTCACTGATAAAGTAGATCTAAGGATTAACACCATCCCTAACTTGAAGTAGAATCAATGTGAAATGGCCTAAAGGGGTTTCTAAACATGCAATGCATTCACTAATAGCTTAAGAAGAGTACCATTACACAGCATGCCTATATAGGAGTATATATATTGCAGAAGGGGGTATCCACAAACACATTTCAGTTATTGATGAGTCTAGAGATATTTGCAATATCTTAATGAATAAACTCGGGAATCGCATGAATGTTCTTGTTTTGCATGATATTGACAGAAAAAAAGGTGAGCTTCACAAGTTTAATTGCTCTCTAAGGGATTATATTCGGTTATTTATCATGCAGATAGTATTAGCTCTTAATCAGGTCATAAAGAAATTTAAGCTCAGTGTTCCCAGAAAAATTAATCAGAATGTGCCACCAACTCCTGGTTTTATTGAGATAGAATTTGTGGGAAGCTGTAGAAATTCAAGTATTGATAGATGCTTGAAAAAAGAAACTTACTAGAGATTATTTTTGTTAAATCTAGCTTTTAGCTTCAAATTTGTGGCATTTTGAGACATGTAAACTGAAGCATTAGGGATGTAAAGATCTTTACCCACATAGAAGACGGCCGAGAAGAAGAATCGTAATAGAGTTTAGATCATAGGCCAAAGCATACATGATGTTGCCAAACAGCAGTACCACACTGCTAAAGACAAGCGGTTGAAAGTATGACTTATTTGACCATGCACTAAAGTATACGGATGAGAATACTTGTGCAACTGCCATAGAACCTATAATGACGCCACAAGCTGTTGCTGCTGCTCCAAGGCTTTGGGCGTAGTCATCTGCTGTTGGTACAATGATATATGTATTTACCATGTATAAGAAAGTGTTTGCCAAATTCAATAAAAGAGAGGCGAAATGGTATGTCTGGTCATCAACATTATCATCTGAACTTGAGGCGTCCTCTTGTAATATCAAAGCATGCTGCCCTAAGAACTGAATTAAGCTTGTTGTGTGTGTTAGCTTATCAACTGCTGCTTTTATTGACTCAATAACAGGATCCTGAAATTGAAGCAAGACGACTGGATGACAAGACGGCAGCAAAAATATCAACGTTTTGTGCACAGACAAGATTAAAAATTCTTATACCTTGACAAGGATTGAAGGATTGTCATACATGTTGAAACTACCCGGGTTATCCTGGAGTTCTCCAAGGTTTCGTGATAAAGCTCCCACAACAGCACCAATTCCCTGAAGTTCTTCTACCGTGTTATATAAATTTTAGTAGGAATGTCATAACTTTGAATTCAAAATTAGCACAACTTTGAATTTCAACCTAATGCAGTGTTTCCAAAAAGGAAAGAAATGGAATTCCCAAAATACAATATGGATAATTACCACATGTTTGAAGACTTGTTGCAACTGAGAGTAGGGATGGTTTGCACGAGTGGTGACGTAGTAATCAGTAAACTTGTAGCCAAAACGTTTGTCAAATTTCTTTAATATTTTTCGAATGCCTGTTGCATTCATGTCTACAAATTTAAGCAGCTTCAGAATATCCCCTCCAACTTCTCTGTATGCTTCCCGTAGATCGGATATTTCAGCTATAGACACATCATTCTGTTGAAAAAGAGCTGCACGTTGTTCCCCTAACTTTTCAATCCGACTGGCAAGGATTCCTTGCTGCTCCAATACAAAAAGAACAGTTTTCTCGATCTGGAGAACAGAAAAAGGCAAATGGTACAAAGTTCACAACAGTAACACAACCTCTTCCATAAGCATAACAAAACAGTAAAATGCCAAAAAGATGTTGCTTTCCAACTTTGTTTGAGGATATTAACAACGACTCAGTGAAGAAATTAACTTCAATCTCAGAAACAAAAATGATATAATTAATAAAGAAAAGATAATATATTGCACTAACTAGGATAAATTAGATGAAGATTTTGCTTCTTGCTATTAAGGTGACAATAAACCAAAAAGTAATCAGCATTGATGCATCATGGATCCTCTAAACAGGTCCAAGTACACATTGCATGCCCGTATCCACTGTGGATACTTCTGGATACATCTAGTGATTTATCTAAAAAGATGAGAGAGGACTGGCTATATCTCGTGCATATTGACCCAGTAAAAAGCCATCATCTTTACAATATAACATCTATCTAGCAAAAAGTGCCTTTTATCAGATATATGATATCAAATATAATTGGGTATATTTTTATTAGATATTCATGTTAGATGTGTCTTATCAGTTTAAGTACAATCTATATTAACACACACATAGAAATGCATGCATACACAGGAAAATAACTATGGTAGTTGTATGCCCGTATGTCCTAGAATTTTTACTTTTTTTAGTCCTGTACTTCTGGCCATTCCAGTGCCCACATCAATAGCAGTAAGCATATGGCTTAGGTTAGCACGTCCAGGCAATGAGACATACTTCATTTTCCCTGCTAGCAGCACTTGATACAAAATGGTTAAATGAGACATACTTCATTTTCCCTGCTAGCAGCACTTGATATAAAATGGTTAAAACCTACTAGATATGATGTAAAAGCCATGCTAGACAGTATCAAGAACATTTTGTAGCATCCGAAAGTGATTAAGAAGTAATATCAAATGATATTGGTTTAGCAGTTGAACAGTGTCAATGTATGGATACAGGTCCAAGTATAGTGAACATTATCTTTAGAGATACGAATACAGAAACATTGCTTCATACTATTGTTGAACATATATATTAAGAAAGGCGTACAAAATTTTAAACAATAATCCATGATCATGCTAGAAAAAAATAAAATTCCTGTTGCAAATTATGTATACAAAGATTGTTGATCTTTTTCATACTAGGAAGAAGTTATAGGTTGAGAGCCTAATGAGACCCCTCTCATGTAAACAACCATAATCAGGAGTGTTGACAGGGAACCAGGTGTGCGAGATTGATTATATGTTTTTATGAGCAACAGGGGGTTGACCCTCTGCTATCCCAATAACCGCACAGATCTGGGGACGTGCAGAGTTGACATGTTTACATGTATTTCCAACTATTGATTTAGAATAAATTTTTGCTTAAGTTTGTGGAACTATTCAGTGATTTATAACTAGACCATTAGCAGATATAATCAGCTATTATTTGTGGCATTCATGACTTGGTAATTCTGGTACGTGGTCGTATAGCAAACACGGGAGATACTAGACACACCTGAGAGTATATCGATGTATCACAGTTCGCCCTGGTTGCTGGACGAAATTTATGGGGTGATCGGAAAGAGGGTATGCAGAGCTCATAAGTACAAAAGAACATGATGGCAGTAGACGTTTATGTATGTAGGGGTTCTAATTCATTGTGAGTTTTACGGTGTGAAGAAAGTACAGTATCCTTCAAAATCACGTGCAATAAATTTACACATTGGCATGTGCAAGTTGTAGACAATGTCCCACCTGGTCGTCTAGGATTCTGGAGAACTCCTTCAGAACCTGTGGACGATCTCTAGCACCTGTCTTTATCAGCTGCATATACTGCTTCACTTTCTTCTTCATGAGCTTGTAGTTGATGTAGTAACTGATAACGGAAGAAGATAAACATTAATTAATCCAAAGTGGTTAACTTTCAGGAGCTTCGTTCTTTTTTCGTTTAAGAGGTCAGATATACCCCGTTAGCTAGCCGACATAGAAGTTAACCAACTAGTTAGACTACACCCAGAAGCAGGAATACTATATTGACCTCTCAAAAAGTAAGTGCACAAGTGGACCTGCTGATGTCTCATTTGGTGTGCACTAACTGAGATTTCAACGACAGCCAGAGAACTGCCGTCCGCTGCTAGCCAGCTTCGGGTGTATGGCTAGAAATCATGCTCAACCAGCCACCCATTTTTGAATGAGATAACTGAGAGTGAGAGGTACACCAGGGCTTGCCACTGTGACCACATGAAGCAAAAAATAGGATGGAAAAGGACCTATCATGACTCGACCCTTGCTAAATCAAGGATGCTTTTCGAGGAATCTAGGAGACCAGAAAACCAATCATTCCAGGATATTGCCTGGTCAAGTTAAGGATTTGGCGAGAAACATCGAGGAGAACACAAGTAGATGCCTTGTAAACTTCCACGTTACGAGGAATCAATGCCCCAGTCCTTGGTATGCGTTCCGGATTTACTGGAATCTGCTCATGAGCGACGCAACATTTTGGAATATGAGTGTAGTTAGCCATACCCGCTCCATTCCTCGAGTTGGTCGGCCTTCAACCTCTTCCCGAATCGGACCATCTTGTGCTATACTCGAATTGCCCTGCAGAAAGAAGCAAACTAAACTGGTGAGTGGTGAAGGATGGCTCTTACACCAAAGAGGAGAGCAGCAAAAAGTTTTCCAACCATGACGGAAAGACACATCAGAGCAATCGCGAGTGACGGACAAGAATACTCTGGGAAGCAGAATAAACAAATAAAAGCAGATCGCTCTGGATGTTTCCTTACGCAGAAACAGCCAAAGATAACAACCATGAAAAAGTAGATCACTCCATAAGTGGAAGAAACGGGCCAGAGGCAAATTTTGGCCGAAGCATAACATACCACAGAAGGAGCGGGGTCAGCGGCGAGGTGGAGGACGGATCCGAGGCAACAAAGCACGACGGCGGATCGGTTTCCGGGAGCCTCAGCCACGGTGGCGGGTTCCGTCACGTTTTACATGTACGAGGCGGAGCAGGGGGAGCGGGCGGTTCCCAGGAAAGAGAAAAAGGAGCGCCGATTTGCAAACCAAGACGCGGATGGTACTCCGCGCAATGCTGTGCTGGAGAGACGCTGAGGCTTGGCAGAGTCTAACGGAGGAGGACGACGAGCGGCGGAAGAAGTGGCCGGTGCTGTCCGATTGGACGTCGCCGGGCACTGATGATGTGGTATCGTCGCTCCGCACCCCCGCTTGTTGCTCTGCTCCATATAAATATTTCATGATCCCGCCTCGAGCCCTCGACCACGGGCTCAGCACATGGTCCCTCCGCTCGCCTGGACTCTGGCTCGGATACGGATACGTGGCTGCCGGATCCAGTCCGACATTTGTGTAAAAGATGCCCTATCATGCGCCACTCATATGAAGAGCCGTTATTCTATGTTGATGGTAATAGGAAAATTATTAAAATGTGTTGTTTGGTAATATATGTACGGTCATAGGATGGTGATGGTGAAATTTTTTTTTAAAAATTGTTACAAAGTTATAGTGATGGGGAGGAGAATTTTTTTTATAAAAAAATATCCTACACAAGTAAGAACTATAATTATTAGAATATTTTTTTACATATTTGTCTAAATAAGTAGGTGGAGTCTTGAAAGGGAACTTCTTTCACTATAATTCACCACGATTCACCATGCTTTTTCATGAGGACAAAAATAGATCAAAATTCACCACGGATTCACCTTGATTCCCTATCACCATGGCAAACAAACAACATTTTTGTTTCACCATCGTTCCCTATCACCATGATTCACCATGTAAGAAAAGCAGCCTTAGCTATCTTTATTTCTTAATAAAAGATTTGAGGACTAAGCTCACTTCTTAACTATAATAAGACAACATATTTGAACTTAAACTCACCACCTTAATGCCAGCCATAGGGCTTAGCCCATATTGGCAGCAAGGACTCAACACAGTGCGAGTGTGAATTAAAGAAACTTTTTTGTCATGTGTTAACGGTTTTGACCGATTCTAAAAATATTCTCTCGAACATTTGTTAGTTTTCATCTACATTTGATTTATTTCTTAAGTTGTTTTCATTTATACTAAAATTTCCTCTTTGGGTCCCCATTCGTTCAACACAATCCCTTCCGTAGATCCCCTATATTTCCTTATATTTCTTCATCAATTCTCTCTTTCACTCCAAAGTTCTATTATTGCTTTTACAAATATAATCATAATGGTATGTTGGCATATATCCAATTCTACAAGTTATAGATTTCCAAATGTAAAGAAAGCGCAACATTTTTTATTACAAAAAAATACAATAAGGAAATTAGTTTGAATTTGACAAAATCATGTATAGCCTCTAGAATATTATACGTATGTTATCATAAAAGATATTGCAGATTGCAACAACAAAAGGTCTTCATATGTAGCATATATAATTGTAAAGATAGAAAGTAAGGTAGAAGAACTTCTACCAAAAGTCATATGAAAATGAAAATGGGATTCTACTACATCCATGACATGTAGTTATAGATAATTGCATAGGGCGAAAGAAGTAAACAAGAAAGAGGAAAATGATGAATTATATGAACTATTATAGCGTTTGATATGGAGTGGATCATAATCGAGAATTAGGGCAGGATCTTTGCTTCTTACTGCCACTCTACCAAAGCAGCAATTTCCTAACCCAAAGATTTAACTAAAATTTAAAAGTAAAACTATAAGTAACTAAGAAGAGATGTATTGTCGCCAATGAAGTGGCATCCCAGTGGAAAAAGTGATGTCTTAAGACTAAGAGGTCATGAGTTTAAACCCAGGTGACGGGATGAATGAATCGCTATTTAAAAAAAAATGTATTGTCATAGTTATTTTTTGTGTTCTATTATTGTTTTGGTCCACTGTTGGTTGCACAATCGGCATTTTTAAGTTTCATTATCAAAAATATTCTAATGACAGAGAGATATTTATTTCTGTTTTCTAAGTGTTAATGAGAGCTTTCTCCATTGCATCATTAATGTAGATTGGGATCATGATTCTAACTTATGAAAATATGTCTGCTAAGTGTTTTCAACTGAATAATTTATCTTTACATGTTTTCATTTAAGTATTAGACATAACAAATAACTAAATGGAATATGTCTCAAGAAATAAAAGATAGAATATTATATTGTTACTAAGGGAAACATCGGCCTTAATTTCTTCATTATTAAATCTTGTATTTGTATTATCATAGCATGAGAATCATTTCTAGAACAACCATATGTCACACTTGATGGTTTACTAAACACCTTTAGATCATTGTGTATCGTTACTAGAAAAGATGATTTAACAAGTATCAACCAATATTGTTTTATTCATAAATCGTTTTGCATAAACCTAAGATTGGCCAAGCCTAAAATGTTTTGCCTATGAATTCATCTATTCTAATTAAGTGATTTTGGAATCACAGTGATCCATTTTAAATTTAGAATTTTACATGAATTTTCTAAAGGCATGTTTGAAGGAAGAACTTGAGCTACATTAAGCCCATCAGGATTTATATTACAATATTCACCACAGAAGTCAATGTTGGTGGCACCCATGTTGATAGTTTCCAACTATCTATAATATTTTGGAAAGGATATCATCATCTCCCAAACTCATCGTTAGCCATATTGAACTTTGTACACCATACTTGATTGGAAGACAAGAGAAGAGAACAAAAATGGGATAAAATTTAATGCTTGTTCCTTCAAAAAAACGTTTTATCCTTTGCAAGTAGTTTAATTTTGTTCCAATTCGATCATGTGTTAACATTCAAGGACTTACTTAACACCTACCAAAAGTAATTAGGAAAATCTGGTTTTATATTAACCCTCAAGACAGACACGACATGATAAACTTAATAAAATATTAGATTAAAGTGATATGGACAAATGAGGTGTTCCTAAAGAATATACTATTTTGGAAAACCAGAATCAAGTCTTTATATTTATAATAATGAAGTTTTGGAATAATATAATTTGATGGAAATAGAAGATCATGTCTCATGCTAGTATGCATTTCTAATGCCAAACTACTTTGACAATTTCAAATAAATAACAACAACTTAGGCATATGTTAGTATCTTTGTATGTGAATACATAGTTGAGGGAAACATCTAATATTGACGAAATACATGTCACACAAGATGTAGGAAGGTATATATATATATATATATATATAGAGAGAGAGAGAGAGGCTAGAATACACTTGAGTGTATAAGGAGCAGAATACACTCAAGCAGTTTTTCATGATTCAATTTTTTTTTTCAAAAATCCAATCCGTGGATTTTCATAAATGTCTTGTGAATAGCTCATATGCAAAATTTGAGTACATTTGGACATTTATAGGTCATGTTATAAAGATCACAAAAATTATACATTTCAAATTAGTTTCACGCGTCAATTTTGTTGCCCTTAGATGAGTGACTTACACTCATCCTAATGGGCTCAGAATTTGTATGTAGCGTAGTTATAGTATGACGGTGAAGATCAATGGCTTACATTTTGCAAAAAATAGTCTTGATATAAAAACACACTTGAGTGTATTCATGCGATTTGTACACTCGAGTGTATTCTAGCCTGACTCTCTCTCTCTCTCTCTCTCTCTCTCTATATATATATATATATATATATATATATATATATCCAACTTGGGAATCATATATATGACATATACAAGAGAAAAGAAATTTACCACTCCATGTATGCACATAAGAGACTCCATTATATGTATATATATCAAACAAAAATACATACTTTTCCAATATGAAAAGCAATCAAAGAGCATGACAAAATGCCAAGAGCATTGTCAAAGTGCTTATTACAAATAGGAAAAATTAATATCCATACAAAACAATGTTTTGATTTCAATTTTTTGTGTAATGAAGGTTGACTAATAGGATGCATGGTATTATTAAAAACCAAAAATCATCTTGTGTGTGTGTGTATAATGGGATCATACTAAGTAAATTAATATATTTTTTTAAAAAGGGGACTAGTAATGGCATTCAAAGATTTTTTTTTATCATGAAGGTGATGACTTGACTTAGAAACCAGAAACCAACGTGAGATATCTTTATAATTCTCATATATAGTGAAAAGAAATAATGTTGTAAAGAAAATCTTATTCAAATCAAGGAATAGAATGTAGATGAATTATCGTATAATTGTCAGATCCAATATATTTATTTGAAGATGTATTGCCACCCAACATGCTACATCAAAACAAGAGATGGTTTCCCAAGAAAAGAGTTGATTGTTGAGATGTCATGAAGAAATTGAAATGATACAGATGAATTTGTATCACTCTGCACGTAAGGTTTCTCTAGGATACCATATGTATTTCTATCCTCAATTTTCATAAAATGACAATATTCAATTGTAAATATGGATCTTTATATTAAAAATAAAATATCTGATGAACAAACCAAGACAACCTATTGGGGCCCATAACATTTTGGTGGGTTTTTAACAGTATCTTCCAAAAAAGGCTTGATCTCCTTTCTAACCAGAGATGTCTCACTTTTCATTGTACAAGGTGTGAGACCATGGAAAAAACTACAACCCAACAAGTTAAAAAACTATTCCAAGTACAAATGTACATACAAACTTAATGGAGAAAGGTGTGTATTGTTAGTATGAAGACTATATTTTGATGTACCTTCACAAATTTTCTATATGTGATGAAGCAATTGGGTATCACACACCTCTAATGTAAAACTTTAAGTGGCATCAAGACTAAGTTTTTATCCTAGAAAATTTATATCATGTGAAAAATATTTTGGAACCCAAAAGAGTGATATGAGAGGAAAAAGCCATTAGTGTCCCTATGTATTATGCTAAAATATTATGTACACTCATGCCATACAATACCAACCTTGCCCACAAAGTGTACAACAACAAAAGAGTCATGCAACAATTTTGGTAGAGACACTAACATACTCCATTAGATATTAGATCAAGATATTTGTCCCGGGGACTAGATTCACAATCAAGTCATACATCTAAGATCGTCTTTCTTTATAAAGAATTTAACATTTTAACCATCCAATATGAGTAATGAATAAATTAAACATGCAAAACTTCCTCTCATCAACTACTACACATTGCCGCTAGAGACGTCATAAAAACTTAACCAACTATAGTATGTCAACGACTAGAAATGACATACAAATTAATAAGTATGCTATATAATTTAATATTAGGAGTTAATAGTTTGACACTTTTAAATTATTTTTTAGGTTAGAGATAAGAAGAATAATCAAGAAATGGACACCAAATGAAACTTGAGAAAATAATTCCTAGGAAGATCAATTGTTGAGGAACTAGCTGATCATCACATCTCCATACATGTTTATTACTCTAGATTTTATTAATTTATCGATATGATTACACATAGGATGCAAGTTCAAATCCTAGAAATCGTCCTTGATTAATCTCTTTCCCATGGATTATAGAGTGAAAGAAATTATTAGAGAAGCAGTGGGTCACTCATTATTGATGGTATAAGTAACTATATGAAGTTAGATAAGATTATAAAGGATACAAAGCACACAATATGCATGAATCTTACTAGAAAAAGGTTGAGATGAGAGTGAGCTTGGTGATATTTCCTTATACCTAAAAAATGTGTTTGTTTACTTTTGATTTTTTTTTTACTTACATAGTTCAAATCAAAACTAGAGCATCTAATTCCATATTAGTAGGAAATAGAGACTTTTGTCCTTTATTCATGTGAATGGACTCTAAGTATTAGATTGCTCACCACTTTGTTGTCTTTCACCCTTTGACATGGGAATGCAAGTAAATACGTTCACGTGCATTAGAGACCACAACCACATGTGCCTTGGGACAAGATTTGCCTTGGAAAGAGGGATTTTGAATTGGTAATATTTTTACACAAAGACAATATGCATATCACAACCATTGTTGAATTTTTTTTACAAATCAAGTAAGATCTTATTGATGCACAACTGCACTCAAACTAACAATATACCCAATATGTACACTATAAAACAATAGATCCACAAGCACACCGTCTTGGGATGTAGTAGGGTGCCTGATCAAAGAAGATAGTTCCAAATCTATGAATTTAGGTATACTTTACTTGTAGAGGCTAGGTCTATGTTTTTAATGGTTTAAAGTTGATTTAGTTGGATTGTGTTAAATATTGTGCAATTTTTTTTGGCAAAGTAAATTAGGACTAAGATTATGGCTACTAATTAGCTTTGAATAACTAACTAAGTACTTGAGAATAAATTGCAATTACACTAACAACCCTATGGCAATTTTTCAACCTATTCCACTAAACAATTAATGTTGAGGTAAAAAAATCAAAACCAATCATCCAATTCAATTAAAAAAGTATTTCTAAGGCACAAAATAACAAAGCAGTTAGGTTCTTAAGACAGAGTTGAGGTTTTGATGAATTATGGCAGCTTATACCATATAATTGGGATAAATCATTATGATGAGCCCATAGGCTAGTTCTATCATGCCAAACAATAAGAACATGTATTAGATAGAAATAATGTTCTACTTATTGTCCATGGTGACATAGGTGGTATAGAGGAGACCTCCCCTAAATCACCACCTTTACATCCTTACAATGCTCAATTAACAAAGGGATATGTAAAATCAACCAAGCATGATATACACATCTATGCTTCCAGACATGCCCCTTTTCCCGAAGATGGTTTCAAAGGGTGGCATAGGGTGTAGGAAGGTGTATTTCAACATTTGGTACCCCATCCAACCTCTACCATGCTCCTTGTCAAGTGAGAGGGTAGAAACAAATTTAGTCATTTACATCCCTCACATTGGGTTAGTGAAGTGGGGAGATATTATCTGAAAAGGGAACTGTGCAAGTTCTTACAATGAAACATGGTTATCTCCCACTTATTTCCCCACTATCTCTCTTCTTTATATGCCTTAGATGGTAAAAAAACTCAATTATACAAAAAGGAGATAGGAGAGGAAATATCAAGCATGAATATACAAATAAACCCCAAACTACATACTATCACATTCCCATATCATCCCAAGAAAAACAACAAAAGTGATTAGCTACTCATTTGCACAATAGAAACATGAAAAATGAATAAAGAAGAAAACTTGTGTGTGTATATGAGGCCTTATTGTAGCTTCATGTCCGCCCTCTTCTTCACATGCCCTAATTGTAGATGTTGGATCCTCCACCTTGGCTGGATAAGTGGGAAATGGAATGGAGGGGGATATGGTCTGGGTTTAGGATTTGGGGGTGGAAGATGAAAAAATGGTGATGGGAAATAGGATAAGGAAAAGGGAATTGGAGTAAATAGTGGTGTTGACTGCCACTTAAAGGTTTATATATTAGGTCTAGGTGGCTAGGGTTAAGTAAGGGCAAAATGTGTAGAACAATGAAAAAATGTCATCTTTAGGTGGCCATGCACCAAATCCATTCTACCTCACTACCAATGTGGAGCCTTGGAACGAGCATGATGGAATGTGGGGAAATGGGAACGGTTGGTAGTGCTTTGGAGATCCCACCATGGTAGTGGTGGAACAAAACTACCATTTTGTGTAGTGCTCAGAACACACATGGTGATGAAGAAAATCATTTTCGCTAGTTGTGTGGTGATGAAGAACGACCATGGTTATGTGGTGATTCCACTGTGATCACTCAAAATTTCCTTGGCATCTAGAGGTCTTGTCCACTACAACCATGGAAGGATACCATGGTTTTTTGGGGAGTTTTTATTGTACTTTGATGTGTTTCTTAGAATTCTTGGTTTTCATTTCATAAAGTTTCCCTTGGACGTCTTATGGAACCTAGGGTTGACTTGAGTGGTATTCATAATTCTCCATGGGTTGGTGAAGATGCCATATCATCTTAATCATCTCCTTTCTCAGTTAGGACATTAGTATCTATAAAAGCATATAAAGAACATCTAAAAGTGCATTTCAAGATAATCAACATTTATTGGAGACTATCATGTAACCCACACTACTTGACATGTATATTGATCAAAGAAGACATATGGAGGCCCAAAATAGGACTCCATTACCTGTATCTTCACATTCAATAACATGTATAATATGCAAATATGTGAATATGTGACTATGTGATTTCTACATCAATGAATGTCTCTATGAACTATTATTAATTCATCTTATGTTGTGTTCATGGTCAATTACTCTCTCTTGTGTAATCATTAACCCAAGACATTTTCATTATTCGTAGATCTATCTCACCCTCACCTTCTTGTTTGTTGTAGTGCATCGCCAGGTGATATCACACACATTGTTGTTTCTATCATGTATTGGCTCTCTTCTTTACATTTTTTAGGCGGTCTTACACAATGTTCACTATGATTCTATGCCAATTGAAAGACATATTAAGTGTGTACCCTAGTGATGAATCACCTACTACTATGCACACTACTGCATAATGTTGAAATCTCTAAGGTGACTATGAAAGCGCAATGAACAACTAGTGATCCTACTTTATCTATTTCTCTTGTGATTCATGTTCCCGTTTATATCTTTGGATTAACATTATTAATATAGAAATAAGCAATTACAATTGAAAAATACAATAGGTCTTCTACTGGTGTTGTAATAAGAATATGTATTACAACAAATCCATGTACACATAGTTCATCATATATTTTATACAAAATAAGTTATAGACAATACGTCAAATCTGTTGTAGTATATGTGAGATCAAAACCATTACTAAACATTTGTAACATATCATAACATCACATCATGCTCTAATCTATTAATGTAATAAACCATAGCCACCCAAGATGCTCTACACATTATAATAAACCTGAGTCATATTCAACATGTCAAATTTATTTTAATATATCTCAGACTACAACAGGTCTTAAAACATTGTAATAGTTTGTAACCATATAAGAGGATTTAACCAATCATGATAGATGATAATCAAACAACATTCTCTAACCCGTTGTAATACAACCATGTTATATACAATGGGCCAAACCCGTATAATGTATGTCATACTATATTCTTAAACCCATTGTAATAGACCATAACTGCAAAATACGCTCTAACTATTGTAATATATCCCATGTTATAGAAAACATGCAAAATATGTTTTGATATATGTGAAACTACAATATGTGCTAAACCTTTATAATAGATCACATATGACGGGCTATAACCCGTTATAATAGACCACAATCAAACAATATGATATGGCCCATTATTCATTTTCTATTTTTGGATCTTCCACCTATGTGGATGCAAAACACATTGCACGTCTATAAAATTTCCTAAACTCACTTTATCCTCAAGATGCTTTGGAACGATTTTCAAAATACTTTAGGCTTTCTCCACCCCTCCCCATCACTTCCTTTGTCTAGGAATTAAAATTCTCCTAACCCTCAACACCATTCTCCTCCATGGTCATCCCCTCCCACTATCCCATCCCTATCCTTTCTCCTCCTCTCACCCAACCCAATATCATGTTCTACAAGCAATAATATTACCTAATGTGTCAAAGGAATGGGTGTCTTTTGATGAATCGAGAACCATATACCGTATCTATTCCACCTGGGCTGGTGTGTGCAATACCCCTAGGACTTGTTAACGACCAAGTGCACCATCAGAAGGCGACTCTCCTGGATGGAAACTTCTATAAAAATACCTATTCTTGATCACCTTAAAAGTTTTTTCCTAGCGAAGACACTTGTGGGTCCAAATAAAAGTATGTTCATTTATAGCTTGGGTTTTGGTGGCTTGTGTGGAGTTATTGATAACACCCAAATTTAGGCATTTATGCCAATTATTTATTTATGGTTTTGTTTCATTATAGCCTTAATATGCCCAAAATAACCCTAGATTCTTATCTTTTAGTCATTTATATCTTTTCCTAGATAAAGTTGCTCAACTAGACAATTTTGGGACTTGTAGGCACTAAACCTGAAAAGACATCTATTCTCCAAGATTTCTCCCCAACACACGATTTTTGCAGCAGCTAGAATTTGATATGTCGCGACCACGACATACTAAGCATCACACTATGTTCACCAACTTAGGAGGCAGTGGTCCCACTAATTGACTAGCGGGCCCAAGAAACTTTTGATATCTTAGACCCTATTTTTGATAGCCAGTCATTTATCAGAATGCATCCTCACCAATTAAAAGGTTCATCGGCATGAGCCCATCGACCACCAGTAATAGCCCCCCCCGTGGAGTGGGTTTGGTCTATGATGTCGCAACCACAACCAAGAAGGATGTCACGACCGCGGCCAAGAAGATAATGCTACGACCGCAGCCAAGATGTAGTGTCGATCGACACTGGGCACAATCGGGCCTAGCTCAACACGGTCAGGCTGAGGCCAAGGCCGTGACCATGACCGCAGCACAACAACCTCAACTGCAGCATGACTGCGATCGTGGCACATCAGCCTCGACTGCGACACGACTGCGACCATAGCACAACCACCTCGACCGTAGGGGATGTCTCGATCAAGGCATCTGCCTCAAACACGAGGTCTTCCTTGACCGTGACCCCGACACAACCGTTCCCAGTCTGGCAAGGTTAGGATGAGACTAGGTCCATGACCGAGGTAGGTGATGTGACCATTTTCTACCTTTGCCTATAAATATTCACCCCTCGTGACCTGGCGGTTCTAAATTTTGGGAGGTTCCACATTGTGGTTTCACACATTCTTGGTTCCCAGAGCCCCATGAGAGAGTACCAAGGTCTAAAAAGGCTGAAGTACTCATCTTACGTCTGTTCCTCTAGTTTGCTTCCATCTACCACCATTTTCCACCACCATTCACCATATCCTACCATTCTCAACCATCTTCCACCTCTAAACACCCACCAAGCTGCTGTTTGGGGCAGAATCAAAGATAAAGGAGGTCAAAGAGTTCAGAAGACCAAGGAAGACGACCCAAAGATGAGATCCAGCCTATATGGAGGCTAAGGAGCAAGAACCACCTCTCCTCTATGGGCTAAATATCTTCTCCTCCTTTCTTCTATTGTTTGCCTTTATTTATGTACAAATGATATTCTTCCATCTTTGTTCGGTGCCAACTATGCTTGTCCATGGCTAGTTGAGCTCCTTCTTGGCTATGTAGCCTGTTTTGGGTATGTTTATGTACTTTTATCTTAATCAAGTAGTTTTATTTCAAATCTAGTACGTTCTCTGTTTTATTTTCTCTTTCTTATTATTATTGCTAGTTTGGTTGATCTATTTCTTGCTTGAACTTCTATTTCTATCTATATCGAGAGATTCATTGTGGAAATAAATAAGAGAAGGTAGTTTGGATTGGAACCCGAAAGGAGGACGATTCAAGGTGATCTGTGCGAAACTATAAATCTAGGCACGACTGGGCCCAGCCCGACATGGTCGGGCCCACTACTAGGTTCTGCCCAGATCACACATGTTCCTAGCATCTCAGAATATTCTAGACCTGAGAGGGTATCTAGAATATTTTAGGGTGTTGATTTGTCACCATCAAGAGAGGTTTCATGTCATTGATGGGTTTTAGTCACGCTGTACGAAAGTGAGTGGGATGACCCCACAGGAACAAATATCACAGTGCATACTATGTATGGATGTAGGTTTCTTGTTGAGGTGTTCGAGGGTTGTTTTTGTCCGAGAACGGGTGCATAGAATAACCAACTTAAGGTTACATAGCCTGGAACTCCTTCTCTCTGATTAGTAGAATCTGACAGACTCTGTTTTGTTTTGTTTTCTTTGTTTAGTTTTATTTCATGACATTTTGCTAGACTAGTTCTAGTTCTATACTTTTATCGACTATCAGATTGGCTTATCTGACTTAAGAGCGAGATCTTAAGCGTCGTAAATGTCCCCACGTCTCTATGTTTGACTCTGTATATCTACTTCGACCCTATAATGAAGTTGCGGGGGTCCTTGAAGATTTCACGCTATAAAATTAAAGTTCGATTCCTTCTGAGTCTGCCTCCTTTTGGACAAGCAATTCGGGCCGCATCAGGTATGCCCAATTTTATAAAATGTATTAAATCCTTATATTAATCTAACAATATAATTATATATAGAAAAAATGGCATGATTTTTTGATGAATGGTATAAAAAATTTAATGGGATACCACTTTAGAGGTATTGAACAAAAATGCACATATTTCATATTTTCTAAAAGTAATTATTTTCCATATTGATTGCTTTTGTGTCCCTGTATGAAATAAATTACCAAGTTATGGTCTTATTTCCTTCATTTTCATATTTACTACATAAAAAAGAACATGATTCAAGGTTAATACAAGACATCGTATCTTGGAGAAATAAATTGTTCCTAAAAAATTAAGGATGTAACTATAGCTTCTTATCACTAACAAAGATGGCCCTATAATACAAGTTTTTCCAGGTCAAGGTGCAATCCCAAAGTAATTTGTCTTTAGATATATAGACTAATTCATGACCTATCTATATATTTTTTATCAAAATTTTATAATTGCAATCAATCATGTTGAGTTGGTGTACTAAATTGATTGCTTGTGTAAGGCATGTGTAAGTCTTCTCCCATTGACTTTTTATTTGTATATAATCTAGAGAATAAAAAATTTATTAGCAACCTACAATGGCATGTATTGATGCTTGATACATGAATTTCAAAGCATTTTAGGATATATATATATATATGTGTGTGTGTGTGTGTGTGTGTGTTTTGGCTGTTTTTTAACCTAGATTTCATATGTTTTGTAGCGGTGAATTAATGTGCAAGATATTCAAATTGTAGATAGTGAATGAACTCTATAAGGGGTTTGTTCTTAGTGCACAATTTCAAGTTCCATTTGTGACACAATGTTTTATATTTAAAAACTAGTTTCACATGATAATAAAGAGAAGCCATGGGAATTATCATCATATAAAAATACACTTAAACCTAGCATCTTCATGGAAAATAAACTTAATAATTTGAATTTTTATACTTTTTAGAGGGAAATATAAGATGACATCCCCAAGAAGTTATTGCTTCATACCAAATACAAGTATACTTTTAAGATATATAAATTTATCAAGATTGGGTATATAATTCATATAATTATGTTTCAAATGTGTACGGGTTAGCTAAAAATATATATGGGTTTGGGTATGGGTTGTTCATATATCCCTAACAACACATATTAATTGTTGCATCAATCCATTCATTACAACATACAATACTTACTATACAAAGCACCCTCTTACAATTGGGATGCTTAAACAACTAAGATAGACATTACCTTCTATATAAAACTATATATTACGACTGGAAGCACCTATATTATAATACAACCCTATCACCACAAACATGACTATTGAATTTAACATGCATTAATTGTTTTATAAAACCCATATATTAGAACAAAACAAAAAATGTTGTATAAAGCACCCCACTTAAATCATGTGGTCTATTACAATAGTTCTGACTTATTGTACATCAGAACAAAGAACCATTGTAGTTATCACTCTGAATGTACTAACATCAATCAAGTTCATTGGAAGACTCACCCACATGACTTATCACTTGTATCACAATACAAAAAAACCTAAAAAACACCGTACATATAGAACAAGGCCACTTTTGGAAACATCACTAGGGAACTTAGAGATATCCAGGAAAAACTTTCCTAGACAATAGAGAACTGTAGGCAGACCCAACTTACACTCAAGTTTTACAAACTGATTTGATAAAATCAATAATACAAATAAGATCATGCGGGAACAATAGGAAAAAATTAAATGGCTCAAAGAAGGTGATATAAATACAAAATTCCTAACAAAATTTGCAATACAAGTAGGCATCAATCTCACTTACACAACCTTTTCATCAATGGGGTACACAACTCCAACAAGAGACACATTATCGATGCTTTTAACTCTTTATTCAAGTCTCTTTTCAATCATGATAGACAATACTCAACACTCTTCCAAATTGACTGGAACACCATCTGTCAAAATCAGCAACATCATTTCTCTCACTGAACCATTTACTGAAAATGAGATCAATGATTCGATAGAAAACTTGAAGAGTAGAAATTCCCCTTAGATCTGACAATTTTAGTATTTATTTCTATCATAACCAGTGGAATAATATTAAAAAAAGATTCCTACAAACTCATAGAATACATACATAACCATGTTGGCATTTCTCATCAAATTAGCCCACTTAACCAAACATATGTATCTCTCTTTGATAAAATTGACAACCATCATTGGTTAGCCACTTTAGACCAATTATTCTAATCAATGCATCATACAAACTCATTGAAAAGACTTTTAGTACTCAACTCAATCCCAAATTATATGACACAATAGGACTACAAAAAAATGCATTCCTCAAAGGCATGAATATACAAGATGCATATATCATGGTCAATGAAATGATACACACTTGTATTTTAGGAAACCTCCTCTCCTAACCCTCAAAAATTATTTTAAGAAATCTTTTGACAACATCAATTGCATTTCCTACTTTCGTATCTGCAAAGATATGATTTTCCTTCTAGATAGATCAAATAGATTACATCATGTATCAATTTGTGTCATTTTCCCACCATCATAATGGTATCACCTTTGGCTACTTCACTTTCACAAATGGTCTTAGATAATGGGACCCACCCTTTCCTTACCTATTCATCTTGGTTACATCAATTCTTTCAAATATGATCAATCTAGATGTAGATATCAACATCATTGAATCTCGTACCAGGGACTTTGAATAGATCACTCAATACGAGGATGGCATCATACTTCTTCAAACCAAATGATACCAACATCATCAACACCATCATTCTAGGCATATGTTCTCATATATCAAGATTTGAAATAAGCTTCCAAAAATATACTATAATTGGTCCACATGTCTTCCAATTTGATATAGATAGATATATTCACATGCGACAATGAAAGGATAAGAGATTTCCCATCACAAATCTTAGTTTACCCTTGTATCCACATCCATTGACTTCTTCATGTTGTTACCCTATGATCTCATCCTTTCAAAAGAAACTCTCCTAGTGTAGAAAACATACACTAAGTTTTACAGGACGTCTCACCCTCCTCAATACAACAAATACTCCCAAGGTCACACCTATCCAATAAAGGTTACAACAAAATTGACATTCTAGAGGAATGTTTTTCTATGGGAAGTCACAATAGAAATAAAGAAAGCACTTCTAGTGAAATAGATTATGAAAACCTAAACAACAAGGTGGATTAGGCATCCTCAACATCAAATTACATGCACAATGTCTCATACATAAAATGACGACCACCTCGTGCACAAATTAAGATATCATATGGAAAACACATCATCAACCAATATTATAAAAATAGGAACCCTTGGCAAACCATATAAAAAAGAGTGCATAAAAATTATGGTGATTCATCCTCAACATTTATACATCATTTAGGAAAGTATTATAGTGCATTTACACCCATACAAACACATCAACTTCTAATTTGACCCCTGGCTAAATGTGAGGAACATAAAAAACACGAAACTCAACATTGACATTTCTCTTTGACTATCTTGCAGTACTACAAATCATGCAATGATCTTCTAAACTCAAATAGGAAAAAAAACATTTCAATGGATGATTTGTGAATCATTCAAAAACACAGAGATTAAACACGTCAATCACACATTAGAAAATTTCACATACAATTATATTTATGGAAATGGGGGAAAATGTACAAAAATGCATATACCATCATTTTTGTCACCCAATTAGTAATCATTTTTATAAAAGGAATGCCCTACTAAATACATCATTCTCATATGTCTTATAGGACATGACTAATTGCTCATTGGAAAAAACTAGACTAAGAAAGGTTTCCTAGGCCCCACCATATGTCATCTATGTCATGTTGTACAAGAGAACATTGATCACATTTTTCTCTCCTTTGTGAATACACAAAAAATATATGGAGCACATATCTGAATACTCCTCGATATGCACAATGAAATGAGATGAACATTATCAAATGGATAACCAAATTTGGGTCCAAAAACCCAAATATTACACAACCAAACATCCTTGCCATTTCCAACTTTTGGTCTATTTGGAGAGGATGATATGATAGGGTTACATCTTGATCAGAGTATGGCCCATAACAAAGCTTATTGGAAAAAAAAGGATGCATGTAGCTGACCCCAACATGGTTGGGATTGAGGCTTAGATGGACAATGATGATTATAATGATGATGGTCTTTTTGGATAGGAAAAAATAACATAAATTTTGAAAAGACTAGAAATAATCTTTTTTAGTTAAAAAATAAATAAATTATATTATATGATGACATAAACTCTTCATACAACTGATTTGAGCATTAGAGTGATCATTAGATTAAAGCAAGCCAACACAAAAGATACAATTTAGAGATTCCAAGATATGTCAGGGTGCATATTCTATGGAGCAAATTCTTGTACACCAAAATGAAGAATGAAGGGAGGATCCTCACAAGACTGACATAGTTCATAAGAGCTGCTATCCTAAATTATCGTAATATTAGTAGTTTTGTCTCTAACGACCTGTTTGGTACACTGTGAATGGAGGGGAGGAGAAGAGAGGGGAAAATACGTAAGCTATTTGGTTGCACATGGTGAAGGGGAAGGAAAGGGAATGGAGGAGAATGGAGGGGAAATAATCTAGTGTATTTCCAACCACTTTTCTTGCACAAAATCAGAGTGGAGATAAGGAGAAGGGAAACGACTTGGTAGGAAATTTATTATAAAGCTTGGAGGAAAATATGAAATGTGTAGGGAAAACATAAATAATATGGGAAATACTTATATAGCTCACAACCAATGTGAAAAAAGAGCATGTAGTCTCTCACCTTACCTGGAGGGAATATAAAATGTTGGGGGAAAGTTGGAGGAGAAAATTAGAGGAAAAAATTAAAAATAAATGAAACTAGAATAAATGTAGTGCACAATTTTAAAAAAAATCTTAGAATGTCTACAAAGAATGTTTGTAGAGAATACAACAAGCTCGAGATAAATAATATTTTTTTAACAAATAATATAAGGAAAAATAGAAAAATGAGGGAATTATGGAGGAAAGTCGAAGAAACTCTCAAGTTATGGAGGGAACTTAAATAAATGGAGGGATACTTATAAATATAGATGGAAGTACACATATAATCACAATGACTATAGAAAGAGAAGTGGCAGTCTCTATTTGTATCAACAATGGTTTACATCACGTTAGACATAAAAAAATGTATCTTCTTCGTTAACATAACAATTGTATGAATAATTTTGTTTTGATCATGAGACATGTGAGTTGAATTTATCTTGATTTTTTATGTACTAATATGTCTTGTTAAAAAAAGGCATATTTTTTATGTTTTTATGTTCTCTCTCCTTCCCCTCCCCATGCTAACCAAACAGATTAAAATAAATGTCCCCTTCCCTCCCCTCCCTTCCTTTACTCTCCCCTCCCCTCCCTTACCCTCCCCTTCATTCACTGTTTACCAAACATAGCGTAAGGGCTTGTTCGGTATGTGGTTAATGGAGGGGAGAGGAAGGGAGGGGGAAAAACTTGAGTTTTTTAGCTGGACAAAGTGACGGGAAAGGAAGGGGAATGAAGAGAAACAAAGGGGAACTAATGACAAGTATATATTCAACCACTTCTCTCCCATTCTTTCCCCAATGAATCAGAGTGGAGACAAGGGGAAGAGGAAAGACTTAACGGGAAACGTAATAGAAAGTTTAGAGAAAAATATAATATGTAAGAAAGAAAACATAAATTATATGGTGGGAAAATTAGCATAGCCCACAAATAATGTGATAGAGAAGTAGCATATCGTGTATGTGTTATGTTACTTGGAGGGACATATAAAATACTAAAAATGATTTGATAAAATTTGGATGATTTTTCTGTGAAAAAATAAAAGAACGCTAAACTTACTTTTATACATAAATTAGAATGAATTAAAAGTTTATTATTTTGTTAATAAAGTTGAAAATTTTGAAATTGTTATATAATTATAAAAATAAAAGGCAGATAATTGGTGAAAATGTAGTGGACTATGGTGGGAAGCAATTGAATACATAGAGTGAAAATTGTTGTAAATAAAAAAATATGAACAAAACTAATTCTATAATCACAATGAATATTAAAAAACTCGTATTACCATTTTTATAAAATAATTCTCTTATTGACACTTCCAGCAATATATGTTTTTCCATCTAAAAAATATTGACAATCTTATTTGTTATCCACCCTTCTGTGAAGGTATTTTTATAAAATAATGTATGTGGATGAATATAAAGATATAATATTATATATAAAATACTTTTCTGTCACCAATAGTCCATGACACTGCAAAGTTATATCTAAATATAAATATGATATATAAAAATATTTTTATATCACCAACAGTCCACGTCACTATAAAGTTTCATATAATGACATTATTTTTTTTATATTTTCTTTCCATTTCTCTCCCTATGTTAACCAAACACATTAAAATAAGTATCTCTTCCCCTCCTTCTATTCCCTTTCCCTACCCTTCATTCACCAAATACCAAACATAGTGTAAGGCTTGTCTAAGGGTGCCTCTGCCATTACTCATTACTATGCTTTTTTAGTGGTTAACTTGTTTTTTATTAGTACCTCTAGTATTGAAAAACACAATTATCTTCTATATAATTTGAACTTGATAATGTGATTTTAGATAAGATATTTTATAAAAAATATTAGCTCATTTTCATAGTGCACATGTCCAACATGGATATTTACTTTGAAGATGTCTATCAATATATATTTTATGATAATTGTTTAGGCACTAATACTATTAAATATTATTGTTGGTATATCATCATTACAAGAATTATTAATTGATTAACATAGTTCAACGTGTTGATTGATAGATCCAGATTAGACACCAACAAGAAGAAATAGATTAGGAGAACAATAAAACATAGTTCGGCCAAGAAAATCAGATGCCCTCTATTCAAAGAAGTGTGTGATACTCATAGAAAGGAATACTTTGTTACTCGTTGGAAGCATGTTGTTCTCCTAGTAGATTTAGTCATGAACCTTTCACACATTCATGTCCAACACACAAAAGGACAACGTCGAGAAGCTTTATCGGTGTGGTTCAGCGAATGTCAGGTACCACCACCAAATAGTCTGTGTCTTAAGAAGAAGAGTGAAGCATCATTTACAATGCTCACATAGGAGAAAGAGATCTCCACAAACAACAATTTGAGGATAGAGATGATGATGAAAGATGTAAAGTACCGAGTGACAACTAGGGCAAGATATGAGAGTAAATATTACGAGCATGTGTCTATCTATTATAACGCCAAATCTATAACATGATCTTGTTAACTCTTTCTAATACGGCATAAACACACATCACTTTTGTATAAGAAGAGATACATTCATATTTCTTTCAAAACAAATATTTTGTACAAATAAATAATTAAATAATTGATTAAGTAGTTATATTTCAATGTAAAAAGAAAAGGAAGACAATTATCACGAGTCACCTGCTCAGCCAGACCAATGTGTGGACGTCAAATGCATGTATGCATACTCTATTGTGGTAATTATATATATATATATATATATATATATATATATATATATATATATATATATGTGTGTGTGTGTGTGTGTGTGTGTGTGTGTGTGTGTTGGTATGTATGCCTTGAGAGCCAATCATATGATGATTGGATTGGCATACACCATGATTGATTTGATAAATATCAAACACAAGCTTCCATTTATTCTAGCTCAATCGATTATGAGATAAATGATGGAGCAAAATGAATGTCTAAAGAATGAAAATACTCAATGACGTATGTCTTCAGGTTGAGGACCTTAAAAATGAGATCATACGGATGCTAAGAGTATGTACATTCTGTTATGTCCCTAGTGAGATGTCATTGTGGGAGGTTGATAGTCAACAATGACACATCAAGACTAGAGTGTGTGTTGGTTGATGACAACGTCTCATTAGTCATGATATATGATATCAAACTAAGCACACACATACATATTGGAGAATAGTGTATCAGATAGACCCACCATGAGAGTGACACATTGAACCATGACATGGTAGTCAGAATCATCTCTCATAGTGATGGTGGTGATTATAATTCTTTGACTTAAAATCATTGCACTCGTCAAATGTGATTGGGTACAGTTTGACATCATCAAACGTAGTCCTGCAACATGGGTTGTTATAATGGTGATGATTGGGTGGCTTTGACGCATGAGATAGACTGTGAGTGATAGATATGGGATTATTACCTCCTAAGGGAGTATGATGTCCAGGCCACTTGATAAGTGAGACTGAGAAAGGTATGCACATGCACATGTGAATCAATATATGATATTGATGTCACACATATCTTAGACAGTCTGCTCTAGTTCAAGAAATATGAATGAACATTGAAAGGATGATAACTCCATACCTTGAGTTCATTTAGGATATCAGAGACAAAGGAATTATACATTCACTGGAACACCAATCATAGACTGTAGGATTGAAAGTTGTTCTCCAACTTTCCTTTTCACTTGGGTAGCATTGATGTGCGACTAGGCATCACTCTTTGCTTGTGATGTCATAAGTTAGTTATGGACATTCACTGTCAACGTGAAATGGGACCTATAGAGTCACACATAAAGGATTAACTTGGAAGAGGAGTTTGTCCATGAATGATGTTTGGGTTGATTAGTAAAGTGTTTCGGTACCCAATCAAACATTCAATCAATAAACTTAACTCAGAATCATCAAGTTCAAGTGTTGGACTAACTGATTAGAGTGTCAGATTGATTGAGAACCGAATTGATTATGTTCTGTACAACCTGGACAACCAACCGACTGGTTTACTGGGTGAACCGATTGGCTCATGGCCAGTGAGATGACCGATTCACTTTGGTGAACCGATTAGTTCATTTATCCAAACGAGCAGTGTTGGATTTTCCCAATTTGTGAGAAAAGCTTTTTGTTTCACTTGTTCAATTTGATTGGGACAAAAATTAATATTTGTGTTAATTAGAAATGAATAAGGAAAGTTAATTGGAGGCAAGTCTAGGAAGTGAAACGATCGGTTCACACTCCCAGCCGACCGGTTCACTAGTGAACCAATCGACTCACCTTGCCAAATGACCGTTTCAATTGTGAAATGACCGGTTCACCTGCCGTAGTACAAATTATTCATGGAAATTTTGGACCCTTCTACTCCCGCACAGATTGGGAACCCTGACCCTGCCCTCTACTATAAATAGAGGGGTACAAGGGGCTTCTCCAAACACACAAATCAGAACATTAGTTGCTTTGCAAAGTTGTTGTCCTCTTAGGTTGTGGTAACTGAGAGAGCCCAAATAAGTTCTACTCGTCCAGGGAGGAACAACGAGGGAAAGACAACTGTAGAAAAGCAACTGGTGGTGGAAGAGTGTGTCAGTGACTAGTATGCTGACAGAAGGGGACAACTCCTTCTAGTCTATTCTTCAGGACGACTAGAGTTCCTGATAGTCTATGTGGACTACCTATACAGGAGGGAGACTTCTACTGCTCAGGAGGACAATAGTCAACTATAGTCAGGGTCAAGACCAGGAGCTGCACAGACACCGTCAAAGACAGGTGGTTGAAGACCACATTAGCTGTGAGGTATTATCGCTAAGCAAGCCTTAGGATCAGGTATATCTCACTAAAACCATCCTTCCCATTACATAGATGTTGATGCGATTTGTTGGTTATGGGTTTATGGTCAAGTAAATTTTTTGTTTCCGCTACCTACTCTGACCTTGTAAAACCCAACAGTGGTACCAGAGCCATGTCAATACTTTATATTTTGGGATAATCGATATGATCATATTTTGGTTTTACCGTCTTTTATATATTGCATACGACGTGAATATTTAAATGACTAATGTGAATATTCGATTAATACCACATGATCCCAAACTAATATATACATATATGATATGGTATATATGCAATTGATACGCGTCACCCTAAAACGGTTTTGATGGTGGATGTGTAGCATGGTTATGTCCTATAAACCATATGTGCATGTGTGTGGTTGGTTATGGTTGTTTGCATCTCAGTCTGCACGTTGAGCCCTCTTCTTCTATTCTGAATGTAACTTAAGATTCTCTTCTATCTTCGCTCCCCTCGAATGTAACTTGAGGTTTCACAAAGATTATGTAAAATAAGAGTAGATTTATTTCTTGTTATGACAAAGACTGAAGATGACCGCTTGATGGACCGAGATGACCAACTGAGGAGTAGTTGGTGGCCTGATGAGGAGCCCGAAGACCCAGCAAATAGACCGTCTAGAGGAGCCAGATGATCAGTTAGTGACAACCAACCGACCGGTCAAGAGGCGAGCCGATCAGTCATAGGATGAGTTGATCAATCCGGAACAGTCTAAGCACATATCTTCATCAACAATAGGTTGCATGTGATGTAGACCTTAGATGACTGTAGTTCCTTGTGGCTCCAAGAAACTATAATAGGATGGCCATAATCATTATTTTATCATTATTGCATGTTTTCATTTGTGGGATATAACATGTATATGATACATACTATATATGTGGTGATTGAATACTTATATGCATATATAAGCATATTAAAACCCTTCAAACATAAATATTAAGTTTAAGATGCCTTCCAAAAGCACCACACATGAAAAGCTTGATCGACTAAGTGTGGGCACGCCTTCGCATGGTGCACCATCTCTCTCATGGAAGTGTGATGGTGAATATGTGGGTCTGCCTTCGTAGGGTGCATATTCATCGTGTTGGCTTTTGGGTCAGAATTAACTCGGTGATCTTTATAGGATCAAGCACCTTGAGGCATAATGATGAACATGGTAGGGAGTTGTGCATGACATCTATCAAGTGTTGCATTTAATGCAATTGGAAAAATTTGCCTACCTGAAAGAATATAGTTGTAGGTGACAACCCTCGCTGGTCCATAACTTAGAGGAAGTTAGGATCTTGCTCACTAGAAGGTTGTACGCTGCAACCTTCCGAATTGATGGTGAGGGCTATCAATTTGATCAGAAATAGTGAGAGAAATAATTAATTAAAGACCAAATTAATATCGTCAATTTCAAATCAAATCAAATCAAATCAAATCAAATCAAAAGAGTTTTGGATTAAAATTGCAAATTTCCTTTTTGTAGAATAAATGTCTACCAACAACAATCACTTTTCATTACGATCGGTCCTTGAGAAGGACAAGCTAAATGGAAACAACTTCTACGAATGGTTTAGGACGTTGATGGAGCCTCCACTCGCGTGGAGTTGCATGTACCACTAAAAATCCTAGAGATAGTAAGTCTCTAAGTTTAACCTTGTGTGTGATATAATAAGATCTCCACCCACACACACTAAGGTACGGGGAAGTTTTATCGTAGTACAGTTGAGGGTCGAATCCATGAGACAACAGTCTTGTTAAGGATTTAACAAGATGGAAAATGTTATAATTCTATTTATCTACTTAAGAGTTGATATCTAGATCAAAGAGTTGATTGATTGACTAACCTAAAGTGCAAGATAATGTAAATGGCAGGAAAGTAAATTTAAGGTTGAAGACAATATTTTGGAAACCACTAGGATGTGATCGAGTTTCACCACTGCTACGCATGGATCAAAACATACATCATAAAAACATGGCTTGCAAAGAATAGAGTCCAAACAGTTAGTATCTTTGTAGGCTTAGCTTCCTTTCGGATAACTAACTATGAGAAATGTGGAAGTGGTGCAATGCCAACCATCCCCAAACGAATGGTCACTTACTTTGCATCACTCCCCTCACAAAGTGTGTTCCTCAACCTGTCAAGGTTGTACTTTCATACGTCAATGGATTCCATTTCATAGCATGAAAGTACAATGATGGAGGTGAGTTTACTCCACTCTTTAAGAAATGCTCCTAGATACCGAAGCAAATGTATGGTGACTACATACATCTGGAACCAACAAGCAGTCAATATTCAAATCTAGAAGTACAAACATAGACAATTCACACTAGTAGATAGTAGATAACACAAGTTGGTGATCAAGCAACTAGCATTCATTAAAAGATTGATGTTGAACTGAAAAGATAGTATTTCTCTATTGCAAACTCATGAATTACAATGCATGGAATGAAAACATGGGTAGCGGGGCTACTCAACGCACCCTAGTGTATGGAACTACTCGCTCATGACAAGGATGATGAAGGAGGTGGGAAGAGAGAAGGAAAACATCATCTCCATGTAGGAGGGAGGAAGGTTGACCCCTTGGAGTAGAGAGCAAATATCTTCACACCACGTAGTTGCCTTGGTGATGGATCCTCAACTTCCCACCTTCTATGTTGATGAGAGAGAAAGCAGCTTGAGGATGGAATGTGGATCTCAGATCGGCAGTCTTGGGGCAATGGATGAAGGTTGGAATGGCTCTGGAATAGTTGGGGAAGCCTTTGGGCATCTCAAAGATCTCCTACAAATGGGGACCCCTTTGGTCCTATTTATAGGCTTCCAAGGAGTCTTGAAAGGTCTTGGAGACCGTTTGGATTTTGAATGGTCTTGGAGACTGTTTGGATCCTGAACGGTTTGGAGACCGTTTGGATTCTAAATGGTTTGGAGACCATTTGGATCCTGAACGGTTTGGAGACCGTTTGGATCCTGAACAGTTTGGAGACCGTTTGGATCCTTGCTTGATCTTGGGGCTGATGAGACTTGTTCGGTCTGGAGACCGTTTGAGGTTTGCTCGGTCTTGAGATCGTTTGAAGCTTGGTCGGTCTTGGGACCGTTTGAAGCTTGGTCAGTCTTAGGACCGTTTGAAGCTTGGTCGGTATTGGGACCGTTTGACTTTCATTTGGTCTTGGGACCGGTTGGTCTTCATACGGTCTTGGGACCGTTTGGATTTCATTCGGTCTTGGGACCGGTTGGTCTTCATACAGTTTGGAGATCGTTTGAACTCTTCACGGTCTTGGAATTGATTGAGTTCTTTTGCAATTTTTTGTGTTTTTCTGTAAGAAGAAAAAGGAGAAATGTTAGTCTGTTGGTATATTAACAATAAAGTGAAAAGTTAAGTATTCTATCTAATTTATCTAAGAAAGAGTATGGAAAACTAAGAAAAAATAGTAAGATAACATCACAAAATGGGAGGTTATCACCCCCTAACTTAGAGTCTAGCTTGTCCTCAAGCTGGATAGAGCTAAGTCATGTAGTGGCAAGGTGATTTTATTTAGTGAAGATTTCTATACTCTTGCTTCAATTCTAAACTAGAGATCTCCCAGAGTCTTATCGGGGCTTCTACTTGCACTAACTCTTTTAGGTATCAAGAGTTGCATGGATCTCAGATGTCTTCCATGTCGCGTAACTCGCATTGGGACCACCTTTTCCTTAATCGCATTCTGTGCATGTCTTTGACTCTAAGTAGTTTTATACTTCTTTGTAGATCCTACCAGAAGCTAAGATGGGTACGAGGGTTGGCTGAAGGCTTGCTGTGTAACTCCCCCTTCGAAGGGAGGAGAGTTTATCTAAACTTTTAGGACCTCACTACCGGGCGCGACACATCTGCCTTTGTGAGGGAAACTGAATGTACTGGTCGAGCGAGACCTTTATCAGCTTTCAAATATTTGAAGACCTTAGGATCTCACTACTGGGTGCGAGTTGCGACACATCTTCCTTTGTGAGGACACCTGAATGTACCGGTCGAGTAAGACCTTTATTGGCTCTTCATATAGGTCCTTATGCATGGTACAACTCTCATGTTTTTATTCAACACTCCAGCTTTTATTCATATATTCACCGGTTTAGTAATTAGGTATTTTAGGGATTTTATTTGGGCTGCCAAGCCTCTTTTTGAAAAGAAGAAAATTGTTTCTTGGAGTTTCCCGACATGCACTTGTTTCGATTTTTGTACTTGGCGGTCCACCTGTGAGGTTCCTTGACTTGGATTTTGCCTGGTTCCCTCTCGTCCTTGAGAGCGCTTGGCTTGTTTTGGCCATGATGTCAACCTTTGGAGAGTCTGAGGTAGAATTGAAGCAAAAGTATGAGAATCGAGTATGAAAGTGATTTATTAATTCGCCATTACATGCCTAAATGCTACTTATGTAATTGCTTCTGAGGACTACTCTGTCTCTAATTTATCTAGGGGTGTCCCTTTTCCAAAACGAATGTTTTCTTATGTACAACAGTTATTCTATCAAAGAAATTATCAGAAAAACTAATTGTCAGAAAAAGAAAAAAATTTGTACGAAAGAATAAAAGTAGATGAAAGAGTGGAGAGTAGAAGGTTTGAATATAATACCTCGCCCTTGCCCAGTGTACCCCAACCCTAACTTATCACTCACTCTGTCTGTAGAGTGTCAAGGTGAGAGGTTGAGAAGTACATGGGTAAGGGTGTCAAGGTGCTGTTAATCCTTTGTTGGCTCCATAGGAACGGAGGAGATTTGCTGAAAACTTTCCATGTAAAGCATGATAATCCATGTCCTTCATTTCCTCTACATGCTTACCAAGAACAGTGAGGGTATACATCTAGTAAAGGACGTGGAAACCACAGTCGTTTGATTCTCTGATTTGCTGGGGACATCGGTGGTAGAAGGCTGGGCGATGGAAATGTTCTTTTATATGCCTTTGTGTGTTTTCCGAGAAGATCGTGTAGTCATTCAACACAATCCTTCACCACTTCTTCTGTGGGCATCTTTGCTGTAACAACATACTCTCTTTGTATTGGATCGAACTGGCTATCGGAACTGTTGTAGATCACTGTAGTGCCATTGTGTAAGTTTTTTGCCAGCAACATCCAATGCTCAGAGTGAAGGAATGCAAAAATAATAAACTTCGGAGTCGTATGTTTAAGATATGAGATAAGGGTTTCGGTGGTGCCAAAGTTCTTTGACTTGAGAAAATCATCCTTTATGTATGCGAACGCCATGTAAACCGTAGGTAGGTTCCGTGCTAGAAGAAATTGGTAGGCAGTCATTACGCTCACAGATAATGAACCTTTTATTTGTACGGTTTCACAAAGTGAATCTACCATTACGAGAATGTTCCCGTCGAGGAAAACAAGCTCATCGTTCTCTGCATAGAGCCAAGACATGATGAGTCTGAGTTCATTGTCAGAAAGACTCTTGCATGCAACAAGGTCAAAGTTTGGGAATGTTTGTTGTATAGCAGATAGCGACACCATATCTTAGGATGATCTGTTGATGGTGGCCCCTGTTAACAAATCAATGTCACCCTTGTCATCCTCCATATCGAAAGTATAAGGGTCCCATTGGCATTTTTCTGGGACCTTGGCGGTTTGGTGTTGTTGTTTCTCCAACTCCTTTAGTATTTGTCTGAAAGATCACTTTTGTGGATGTTGGATAGCAGAGAAAAGGTAGAAAGGTAAGTCGTCTTGTGCCATAGTGGGGTCCTTGAAAAACCGTCTGTCATAGATAAGTTCCATGATATAACGTCCCCATAGAGAATGCATGTATTTTGTAAGTAGCTCGGTAAATGGGATATGTTTGTTGTGTGCTTCTATGAATCTTATTGTACAGAAAGCACAGTACCCGAAACCTTCCTGCGTTTGGACTGATGGGTTGATGATTTGGAACCAAGGTTGGTTCCAACCATGTTGAAGAGATGGGCAGGCGGCCCATATTATTTTGAGAAGATGGAAAGGAATGCATCTTGCTTCTTCGGCTTCTGAACCAGCAAAGTTTATCCATCTGGCCTTAAGCTCACTGGCACAAAAAATGTACACCTCGGTATCATGGGCCTTGGTGTCGACAATCATTAGTAGCCAGTGGCCGGAGACTTTAAAAGACATTGTGATGTAGCATGCCTTCTTCACGATACCCGTTTGCAGCCGCTCGATGGACTTTGCCTACAAGTCCTAGTTTAATAGGCTTAAATCAAGAGCGGGTGAAGCGTTGAAAATTGGTTGCAGTTTCTTCGGTATCCGAAATTCTTCTACAGTATTAGCAAGGAGGACACGAAAGATAGCCATCTTCACCTCTGATTGTGGTCATAGGAGAATACGGAAATCTTTGTGTGTCAACTTGTGTTTCATCTTTGTATTATTATACATGATGTCCCCCCTTCCTTGGCATCATCTACAATAGTGTTTAGGATGAAGATGTCTTGAACATCTAAAGTAGAGATGGCTGCCCCATCCAAGTCGTGCATCTTGTGAGGGAGAGGTGGCGGTGGGGGAAGGTCCTGAGGTGGAGGAATTGAAGTCTGCTCGGTGTTGTCCACAAGTTGTGGGAGATCTTCATCTTTGTCAGAATCAGAGTCGAGTCAATCTTCAATGTCGAGACTGACTCTGTCCTCAGAATCCTTGTGCTCTTGAGGGAGGGGTGCAACTTGTTCCAGGACAGAATGTTGAAGAGTGATGGCTACTGTGATAGGGCTAATGCTGGTTTCCATGATACATTGTTGAAACTCAGTAAAAGCTGCATCTTTTGTTGTGTCCCTCAGGGATCCCATGGCTGAGAAATTAAAAAATTGATCCCCATATGACATTGTGACATTGTCATTATTATTGGGGGAGTGGTGGTCGTTGGTTTTACCTTCCTTGTGGTCTCCACCATCTCCCCTCTTTGTATTATCGGCTCCTCAATTGGTGCCCTCCCCAACATTTCTTGGGTCGTCAGGTTGGTCATCTGAGGAGGAGTTGTCGGTATTTGAGTCCACTGAGGAGTTAGAGTCATCATCATCATCTTCGTCATCATCATCATTCTCGTCATCTTCCACCTTATCTTTATTCTTTTTTATCGATGCTTTCTTGCATCGTTGATGGATAGCTTGTAGTTCTTCAAGTGCTACCTGCACGTGCCCGTGGGTTTCGAGCAGTGCGTCATGGCTTTCTTTGAGATCTACGTATCTAGCTTCGGAGGAGAGGATTTGTGCTGTTAGATCAGTCACTTGGGCTTATAGCTGGTCTAAGGCGTTATTTACATGCTCCTCCTGGCAGCATATGAGTTTTGTAAGGGTGCTATCGATGCCATCCAAGCACGTGCTCAGTGCAGTCTGTTGTTGCTGAAGCTCACGAAGGGTCTCAGGAAAGGGTTGAGTTTTCTTAGAGACCCTGTCGACTGTCTGGGCCAACACTTCTTACTGTCCTTTCATCCCAAGTATCAACTCCGACAAGTTTTATACGCGTTCGTCGACACGCTCGACTTGCTGGGCTGCCGCTTGCTGTCGTTGTTGAATGCTTATGAGGATGCCTGGTAAGGCGTGAGTCCGCTCGTCGAGCTTGGATACCTATGTATCAAGTCCCTACACACAAGAAAAAATTGATTGTAAGATGTTAGATGGGTCAATGAGGAGGTTTCGTATAACATCAAATTACCGTCTGAATTCCTCACTGACTTGTGAAAAAGGGACCCCGAAGATGTGTGGGTGAGATGGCTAGCGTCTAGGCGGAATGGTGGTAGTGCCCTATGAAAGAGACACTATTGATGGGCCCGTGAATTGCATGGTGACTGTAGAGGGAGTCACTAGCGGTATTGGGGTGGTGGCGGATGAGAAGCGTGGCGACATCTCTGGTGAAAAAGGTGGAACCGAGAATTTCGAGGGGAAAGTGGTGGAAGTGAAGGTGAGATCGGGCGTCGTGGTAAAGGATGGGGTGCTGGAGGAGAAAATGAGTGAGGCGGAAGATGTGGGTGAATTTGTGGTTGTGGATAAAGGGATTGTGGTGGATATGATTGTGGAAAAAGGTGGAAGAGTGGTAGACGGCGGAATGGTGGAAGGTGGGAGTGTGGTGGGGGTGGTTGTAGAGGTGAACTCAACATCCAGATCCAAGATGAAGGGTTATGGTGTTGGATTCACTATGTTTTCTGCGCTGTGGGGGTGTTCTGCCTCTGGGTTGATTTTTGATGTGGGTGTCCCCGACTGCTGTTGTTTCTGTGCACGTAGTTTGGATGACTGTATAACTAGAATTTTCTTTGTAACTAGAATTTTCTTTGGCCTTGTCATTGGGGCAGTGACGCTATGCTTTGTCTGCCTTGCTTTTGCTTGTTTCTCCTTTTCTTTTACCGAGGCGATAAGGTTAGCAAGCTCATCTTCAGTGCAGAGTAGTTTGTCTTTATCGTAATTAGCTAGCTTGGGGAGCGGTAGCAACGTCCTAGATGCTTTGACAGTTGGGTAGAAGATATAATGGAGTTTGGCATCTTTCTCCTTTATGATATATGTATTCTTTAGAGCCTGCTCATTTGTTAGGATGTCACCATTTATCACAATACACCTTGAAAGTGGTCTGTCCATCTTAAGATGCTTCAGAATTGATGTTACATGACCGCTTACGCAGATTTCCTTCCCAAGGGCATAAGATGTATGTTTGTGTATCGAATGCTGTCCGATGTTGAGTGGCAGCCCTTTTAGGATGTACCATAGAATAAAGAGGTCAGAAATGATAACATTCTCGCTCTCTATCCTAGGGAATAGAGCTCCTGTTATGATTTTGTGTAGAGTGCACACTAGGCCAGAATGTATGTTGGAAGCTTTGCAAGTCTTTGGTTCATAGCTTGGAATCCTCGTCAAAGACTTCTAGAAGGTATGCCTGTTAAACTGGGGATGGTCCAGGCCTACCTCCTTAGCTTTCTTTAGCTGATCTTGGTTGTCGATGAAGATTTCATTTAGCAGATTCTCAGTCAAGATGACTTTCTTTCCAAAGAGAGAGGTTACTAGCCTGCAGTCACCTCCATCTTTTAGTTTATCTTTTGTGTCCACAGATTCTTTGGTTAGGTAGGTGAAGAACTCCAGTGTGGGCTCAACATAGGAATTCTCTGTGATGAAGCAGAGTTTTGAAAGGTTCTCCTCATCGAGCAGGGCAAGAACTCTATCATAGATTCCCATCCGTTTTAGTATATTTGAGAAGATATACTTTGTTGGGCACAACACTTTGTCACCATCCTGTAGGTTTTGGATATACAGATCAGATGATGTTGATTCTGTGGTGGTGGAAGTAGGCATGGCATGTTCTTCCAGGATTTGTTCTCTTGTAGTTGAGGGCCAGACTTGCTTCCATGCTCTCCTTTTTGTGGGTCTTTCTACAGTGGCTTCATGGGCCTTCCTTTTTCCCTTTGGCATTGTTGGTGTGGATACCTCCTCAAAATTTGGTGCGTAGTCCGAAACTTCATTGGTGGAGGAAGGATCTTCAAATTCTTCATTTGTATCTTCTGCTAAAAATTTGTTGACTTGTTCAAGGTTGTGGATGACCTTGGGCAAGTCAACAGGAGTTTTGCCCATTTTTTTGCAAAAGTCAAGGATGCGCTGGAGATTATTCCGGTGCTCCAACAATTGCTCCCTGGTCCAGATGTGGGAGGCAACATCTTCTTTCGTAGGTGATGCCATTCTGAAAAATTGAACAAGAGATTATTTAGAAAAGAGTGAAATTTTAGTAAAAATGGAATTGAAAGGAGTGCAATATTGTGTAAGATTCACGTCTAACAATCAAACCGAGAAGATTAAAATCATTAAAAAATGATGTGGTAGTCAAGATCAGTTGGTATTCAAACAGTTTCAAGACCGTTTGTTGTCAAATGGTTTCAAGACCATTTGATATCCAAACGGTTTCAAGACTGTTTGTTGTCCAAACGATTTTAAGACCGCTAGGGAGATGAAGCGGTGATGGCGATGAGCGAAGCGAAGGTGATGATTTCGAGGAAAAAGCGATGATGGCAAAGTAGTGGCAGCAATCGAAGGTGTTGTTTGTGGTGGAGAGCAGTGGCATCGGCGGTGGTAGCAGAGGCAACGGTGTTGATGGCGGTGATGGTTGCAAGCATCTTCTACCTTTCAGCGATGAGTGCAGCTAAGAGAAAGAGAGGATGGGGTGACGGCGTGTGAGTAGAAATGCGGAAGAGAGGATGACACGATGGCATCAGTGTCAGAAGCATTGGTGTTGACAAAGACGGTAGTCACACGGGAGCAGAGAAGTCAGGAGGAATGGAACAGGGTTAACGCGAGAGAGAAGTTGCAGGAATCAAAGGAATGAAAAAGGGAGGGGTCGAGGAGTATTTATAGAAAAAGGAGAGGCGGATGTACAAATTATCATTAGGTCAAACGATCTCGGGACCGTTTGGGTTTGAACGGTTTGGATCCAAATGGTTTCAAGACTGTGAGGACCAAATGGTTTCGAGACCATGAAGACCAAACAGTTTCAAGACCGTGAGGACCAAACGGTTTCAAGACCGTTTGGGTCCAATCGGTTTTGAGATCATGAGGACCAAATGGTTTCAAGACCATTTGTGTTCAAATGGTTTTGAGACCGTGAGGACCAAGAAGCCAGGACAAAACTATTTTGGTCAATGCTATTTATATTTTTATATTTGTTTTGGTTGCTTATATAAATTTTTATATTTTTTGAACAATGAGAGATAGAAAAAAAATATCAAAGGCTGATCAAAATGAAAAAGAAAGGTGATACTCAGTTCTTGGGTTGCCTCCCAAGTATCACTTTGGTTTTACGTCACTGGCTCAACAAAATTCTGACTTGATCAGTTTAATGTTGTGGGGTCCTGAATGTTGATAGTTTGTCTTGGAGTTTTATTGGTTGGAGTATAGTATTTTTTCAGTCTATGACCATTAACAGTCCTTTCTCCTCCATTGTCATCAAAGATGATGATAGCTCCAGTTGGATAGATATTCTTAATAGTGAAGGGCCCAGACAATTTTGTGCGGAGTTTCTCAGGAAACATTTTGAGTTTGGAGTTGAAAAGAAGGACCTGGTCTCCGGCAATGATGTCTTTCCTTTTAAGGTGGCCGTCATGCCATATTTTAGTTTTCTCTTTGTAGATCCTAACATTCTGGTAGGCAGTCATTCTTAGTTCCTCCAACTCTTGTAATTGGAGTTGTATGTATTCACCGACACTTTTGAAATCAAAATTCAATTGTTTGATAGCCCACCATGCTTTGTGTTCTAATTCAACTGGGAGATGGCACGACTTCCCATACACCAAACGAAACAGTGTTGTTCCTATTGGTGTTTTGTAAGAAGTACGATATGCCCAGAGAGCATCAGGAAGTTTGGTGGACCAATCTGTGCGGTTTCTGTTGACAATTTTCTCTAAGATAGCTTTCAATTGTCCATTTGAGACTTCAACTTGGCCGCTAGTGTGTGGATGATAAGGTGTAGAAACCTTATGTTTTACTCCGTATCTTCACAGAAGAGCTTTGAAGCTTCTTTACAAGAAATGTGACCCTCCATCAGATATAGCCGTTCTAGGGACTCCGAATCTAGGGAAGATGATATCCTTGAATCGTTTTATAACTGGCTTAGAGTCACTAGATACAATGGGTATAGCTTGTACCCATTTGGATACATAATCCACAACAACCAAAATGTAGGAGAATCCATATGATGGGGGAAATGGACCCATATAGTCCACTCCCCATATGTCAAAAAGTTCAATCTCCTGCCACAGAGTTAGTGGCATTTCATTTCATTTCGATATCCCTCTGGATAGTTGACATTTATTGCAAGATTGCACAAATTCATGGGCATCCTTTGCTATTGTTGGCCAAAAGAATCCTAATTGTATGAATTTAAGGGCAGTCTTCCACGAGCTAATGTGCCCCCCAGTGGGGCCAGAATGACAGTGTTCTAAGACTGGGATAATTTCTTCTTCAGGGAGACAACGACAGAATAATCCATATGTGCATAAGCGGAAAAGATATGGTTCATCCCAAAAATATTTCTTGACATCATGAAGAAATTTCTTTCTATCGTGGTAGGAAGCAGTAGGGTGGACAATTCCTGTAGCTAGATAGTTTACTATATCGGCGTACCAAGGAAATCTGGTGGCAACTTTCATGAGTTGATCGTTGGGTAGAGAGTCTCAGATAGGTATATTGTCTGTCCTGAGGCTCAATGCGACTTAAGTGGTCGGCGACAACATTTTCTACCCCACTTTCATCTTTTATTTCCAAATCAAATGCTTGAAGCATCAACACCCAACAAATAAGTTTGGGTTTTGCATCTTGTTTCTGAATCATATATTTTATTGTGGAGTGATCTGTGTATACTATGACTTTTGATCCGATCAGATAAGAATGGAAATTTTCAAAAGCATAGATGACTGCCAAGAACTCTTTTTCTATAGTTGTATAGTTCTTTTGGGCTTCATCAAGCGTTTTTTATGCATAGTATATCACATATGGTTTCTTATCTATTCTCTGCCCTAGTACTGCCCCTATAGCATAGTCACTAGCGTCACACATTATCTCGAAGGGTTGTGACCAGTCAGGGGCTCTTAGTATAGGTGCTGAGATTAGGGCATTCTCTAGGGTCATGAAGCTGCGTAGTCATTCTTGATCAAAATTGAAATATGCATCTTTAGTCAATAAGTAAGACATGGGCTTTGCTATTTTTTAAAATTCTTTGAAAAATCTTTGATAAAATCTGGCATGGCCCAAAAAGGCTCGCACTCCCCTGATGTCTTTTGGTGGTGTCAATTTTGAAATGACATCTATTTTTGCTTTGTCCACTTCAATCCCTCTTTCGCTCACTCGATGCCCGAGGACAACTCCTTCTGTCACCATGAAATGACATTTTTCCCAATTAAGGATCAGATTTGTTTCCTCGCATCTTTGTAGCACTCTACTGAGGTTAAGTAGACAGTTGTCAAAAGAGTCCCCATAAACTAAAAAGTCATCCATGAAAACTTCCATGATGGACTCAGTTAATCCTGCGAAAATGGCAGACATACACCTCTGAAATGTTGCGAGTGCATTACATAGTCCAAAAGGCATCCTTCTAAAGGCGTAAGTTCCGAAAGGGCAAGTAAAAGTCGCCTTTTCTTAATCTTCAGGGTGTATCGGAATTTGATAAAACCCTGAATAACCGTCAAGATAGCAAAAGATTTTTTGGTGGGCTAGACGTTCAAGGACCTCATCAAGGAAAGGTAGAGGGAAGTGATATTTTCTTGTTGCCTTGTACAATTTCCTGTAATCGATACACATCCTCCATCCATTGACAGTCCTTGTGGGCACCAATTCATTTTTATCATTCAAAACAACTGTGGTTCCCCCCTTTTTAGGGACCACTTGGACCGGACTAACTCATTGAGAATCGGAAATTGGATAAATGATACCATCTTTTAGGAGTTTCAGAACCTCAAGGCAAACCACCTCCTTCAGATTTGGGTTTAGTTTCCTTTGGTGTTGCCATGAAGGTTTAAACTCTTCCACCATGGGTAATTTGTGCATGCACAGAGCTGGATTTATTCCCGTTAGGTCAGTCATCTTGTATCTAATGACTTTCTTGTGCTTTCTTAACTCAATAAGTAGTAATTCTTCTTGGTCATCTATCAAAGTGGAATTGATAATGACCGGACATAATTTTTCTTCGTCAAGGAAGACATGTTTGAGACCAACTGGTAGAACTTTCAATTCAGGTGTCTTGAGTACTTCTGCAGTTTCCAAAATGGTGATAGATTTCAACTCCTCAAAGGTAGCTTTGAGGGTTTCTTTGGCTTGTTCAAGGTATTGCAGACATTGCTGAACTAGTTTGTTGGTTGAGAATTTAGCTTCTGGATTTGTTAAGACATTTTCCAAATCATTAGACGGTTCAGAAGGTTCTTGCTTTAGCTGAGACATTTTATCAATTGCTTTGAGAAGAAAAACTTCTTCATGGATGCTAGGACCTTTTAAGCTATCAAAGACTCTGAATTGAACAACTTCCTTTCCTAGTCTTAAGGTAATGGTGTCAGCTTCAACATCAATTAGTGCTCTGGCTGTAGCAAGGAAAGGTCTGCCGAATATTATTGGATACCTCAGATCTTCTTTTCTGTCCATAATAACAAAGTCACGGGGAACATATGAGTCTTTCCCTACTCTTACTGGGATATCTTCAATAATTCCCAAAGGTGTAGTGATGGTAGAATCAGCCAATTGAACTGTCATTGCTATGGGTAGCAAATCAGTAAAACCCAATCTTTTACACATGGAAAATGGCATAATGGATATGCAGGCCCCCAGATCGGCTAATCCTTTCTTGCAAGAGGTATTTCCGATAGAACATTGGATGCCAAAGGAGCTGGGGTCCTTCTGTTTCTTCAGCATCTTATTAAGAATGATGTCAGAAGTAGTTTGAGCTAATTTGATAGTCTCATGTTCTCCAGTCATGTATTTCTTTGATAGTAAAGTCTTCAGGTATTTGGACCAAGCTGGGATTTCAGTAAGAGCATCATGGAAAGGAATATCGACATATAACTTCTTCATAGCTTCCTTGAATTTCTGGAATCTAGTGTCTAGTTTAGTTTCTCTCAATCTACCTGGGTAAGGTATCCTAGGCTTATACGGTGGTACTTCTGGTTCCTTGGTAACTTGCTCCTTTTCCTTTTCCTTCCCAACCTCTGCACATTTTTTAGTTTCTTGATTTGTGCTTGCAATTGGGTTGGCTTCAGTTATATCTTCATCTTCTTGAATAACATTGGTGACTTCAGCAAGGACACTGCTAGACCTTACGGTGACTGCGTTCAGTTGTTTTGGTCTGCGTTGATCGTGTCTCAGGTTATTTCTGGATGACCAACAAAAGTACCTATCGGGGGTTTCAACTGGGCTGCGATCTCTGCCAATTGAGTTTCCACTACCTTTTGTTGGGCTTGCTGATTGGCAAGCATGATCTACTGAGATTGCAACATTTGCCTAATCATGGATAACTCATATGTTGGCATTGGTAGAGCATTCTTTTGTTGATATTGTGTAACTTGTTACTACCCTTGTGGTTGTTTCTATTGAGATGCTGGTAATTAAGGTTGTTTTGGTTGTTGTAGCTAAGTTTGTTGCAATTGTGGATGCAACAGAGGGTAGTATGTAGAAGAATTTCTTGGGTAGACAAGTATTTGAGGCCCACCCCTATAATTTCCTTGATTTCAATTATAATTGCTTTGAAATCTAGGTGGTAATCTATTAGAAGACCCACCTTGCGTCTGGTGCTGTGGGTTGACAGTTCCCACAGGATTCCCATAATGAAAACCGGGATGGTTTCTCAGTTGATCCGGATTATAATATACTTGGCCTGGTATGGAGTGGATAGAATTCACTTGCTCTAGTAGCTGATCCTCGGGATGCTCAATAATTGGTTCACATTGTAGTTGTGGTGGTTGTAGATCCATCATTACATTGTATAAGAGACCACATGATAATGTGGGGTGATCAGATGCATGACAAGCTTCACAAGTTTCGGTAGCTACTTTAACTTGTTGAACCTAGGAGTTCTTCTTCCTATCATATTCCCCAAATGATGTTTCAAGAACTTGTTGCTTATGAGATATGGTTTTTATATCTTCGGTGATGGCTTTCAACTCTACAGATTCCTCAGCTTTACAAACCTTTAGAACTCCTCCGGTAGATGGCCTTCCCCAATTAGATTGGTTCTCGGCTCTGAGTGTGACAATCTTCCAGGCATCTTCATAATTCTTTCGCATGAAATGCCCCTAGACGAGGAATCCAAAAACTTCTTAATGTCATCACTTACTCCTCTATAGAATGTTTCTATGAGCAGATGTTATGATATTTCATGATGTGGACATTTCCTCAGTAATTCCTTAAATCTTTCCCATGATTCTGCTAGAGATTCTCCAGGAATTTGGAAGAAATGGTTGATCTGTCCCCTAATCTGGTAGGTCAGTGAGGGAGGAAAGAACTTTTCTAAAAACTTTTCTTCCAAGGGAGCTAAGGTAGTGATTGTCTCTCCATCTAATGAGTTATACCAACTCAATGCCCTTCCAGACAGAGTGAAGTTGAAAAGTCAGAGAATGATTGCATCATTAGTAGCTCTGGCCTATGGTACCAATCGACAAAGTGTCTTGAATCGCTTCAGATGATCCATGCAATCCTCACCAGCGTTCCCATAGAATGAGATGCCTTGCATAATTTGGATCCATTGTGTTCGGATCTCAAAGTTAGGAGTGTTGATGAGAGGTGGCTAGACATGGTACTTATCTTTAGAGTTCTTGGGAACATCATAATCCCGAAGCTGCTTGTTCCTTATCAAAAGTTGAGTAGCTGTTGTGGCTGCTTCATTTTTGGCTTTGATATGGGCTTGCTCTTCAGCACGAACTTCAGCTTGAATTTGAGAACGTGTATCAGCGAGGAGTTGTGCTCTCTAAGCTGCTATGGTTGTGTTGACTCTTTCCAGCACCAAGGCAGCCTGGTGTTGTTCTTCAGCCATCTGTCTGGCTTGTTGGCAGTTGAGTCTGATGCGTCTGTGGAAGCTTCATTCTACCTCAGAGTCGTACTCTGGTTTAGTGGAGAATCTAATGTTATGCAAAGGTTGCATACACATTTTCTACCTAAGTAGAAGAAAAATCACACTTTAGACGATGTGGAAAAAATGATGAGATCAAAAAGATATATGAAGTAATTATCAAGGTAAAGTGTAAAATCCTAATCAACTAGCAAGTTGACAAATGGAATTAAAATGTTCCATTGTCCTCGGCAACAATGCCAATTTTTGATGGAGCCTCAACTCGTGTGGAGTTGTATGCACCACTAAAAATCCTAGAGATAGTAAGTCTCTAAGTTTAACCTTGCGTGTGCTATAATAAGATCTCCACCCACACACGCTAAGGTACGCAGAAGTCTTATCGTAGTACAGTTGAGGGTCGAATCCATGAGACAACAGTCTTGTTAAGGATTTAACAAGATGGAAAACGTTATAATTCTATTTATCTACTTAAGAGTTGATATCTAGATCAAAGAGTTGATTGATTGACTAACCTAAAGTGCAATATAATGTAAATGTCAGGAAAGTAAATTTAAGGTTGAAGATAATATTTTGGAAACCACTAGGATGTGATCGAGTTTCACCACCGCTACTCATGGATCAAAACATACAAAATAAAAACATGGCTTGCAAAGAAAAGAGTCTAAACAATTAGTATCTTTGTAGACTTAGCTTCCTTTCAGATAACTAACTACAAGAAATGTAGAAGTGTTGCAATGCCAGCCATCCCCAAACAAATGGTAACTTACTTTGCATCACTCCCCTCGCAAAGTGTGTTCCTCAACCTGTCAAGGTTGTACTTTCATACGTCAACTGATTCCATTTCATAGCATGAAAGTACAATGATGGAGGTGAGTTTACTCCACTCTTTGAGAAACACTCCTAGATACCGAAGAAATGTATGGTGACTACATACATCTAGAACCAACAAGCAGTTGATATTCGAATCTAGAAGTACAAACATAGACAATTCGTACTAGTAGATAATAGATAACACAAGTTGGTGATCGAGCAACTAGCATTCATTAAACGAGTGATGTTGAACTAAAAAAATAGTATTGATAGAAGGAGATCCAGTAGGCCCTTGCACACTCAAGATGATTGGGTATGTGGAGAACCTAAATCGTCTGGGATTCCCTCTGAGCCAAGAGTTGGTTACTGATGTGATACTGCAATCGTTGCTAGAATCCTACATTCAATTTGTGATGAACTACAATATGAACAACTTTGACAGGCCACTGACAAAGTTGTTGGGCATGTTGAGGACAGACGAGGCACAGATGAAGAAAGACAAACCCAAATCTGTGATGATGATCAGTAGAAAGAAGGGAAAGTCTAAAGGCAAGGGCAAGATCAAAGCAAAGAAAGGTTCTAATGTTAGCTAGAAGCCCAAGTCATCTTCAACTCTCAAAGCCAAGGGAGGGGTGAATAAGGGAGGAAAATGTCACCATTGTCATGAGCTAGGACATTGGAAGAGAAATTTCTCTCTCTACATAGATGAACTAAAGAAGAAGAAGGAGGGGATGGAAGTATCCACCTTAGGTATCATGAAATAAATTTAAAATACTTCTTTATCTTAGGTATATGATACCAAGATATAGATCTGACATATATTGTAACGTTTATCTCGAGAAAACAAGATTAACTAATGCAGAAGCGTTCACTAAGCAGCGGATTACCAAAAATCACTAAAAATTTAAAACTTTTTGTGAAGAGATCTTTAAACCATAACTCCTTTATAAGAAAACAAGGTAAACTATTTACATCATAGCTTGACATTACATCTCTGTGATTACATACATCCATTGCCTTATTATCTGAAGAAGGCAAGATACAAAATCTCGAGGCACTAAGCCAAAAACCTCAGACCTACTGACTCCTAGGACCTGAGAGTACAGAGATGACATAAGACATACTATCTACAAGACTTGGCACTCAGTATCTCCACCTGAGATTCACTGCTTCCCCTGGTGTTGCTACTGCTGATACTGCCCACCCTCGGATTGGTTCCTCCGTCCTCAATGTCCACCTAAAAAGTCGAATCCCACGGGGGTGAGACAATTTTATATAATTGTCCCAGCGAGAGCTATAACTCTTCGCCAGAAGCTTTGTTATAGCAATAAAGGATTAACATAAGCAATATAATCTTTAAGGCATTCAACAACAGATTTGGTATTAAGTAAAACAACATTTACTTAAGCAATCATTAATCATTAAAACACTACTATAAAAGAAGAATACTAAATGTATCAAGTTTAACTCATATCAGTTATCATATGGATATTAATTCTTAACCATCTCATCGTATGATTCAAGAACATGGTTATTCAAACCCTCATATTATCATAACACTTGCTACCAAGTGACATATAAGCATCAAGTCGTCTAACAACATGACCTTGATTGAAGCAATGTATATACTTTTCACATATCATTACTCTTAAAAGCTTATAATTGTTTTCAAGGAATAGGACATCATAACTCTTACCTGGCTATGATCACCTCATAATATCAACCTGTATGACTTATACAAATAAGGACATGCATATATAACAATGTCAGCATAATACCAAAACTTTTAAATTTCTTTATAGGACACCACGGCCGTGCCACCTTGCACGGTCGTGCAAAGTAAGGCTACCACGGCCGTGCTCCCTTACACGGTCGTGCTACCGAAGATCATTACATGATTCATATATATATATATATATTCTAATCTTTAATTCTTTCAACTTGATTAGGTCACATCAACCCTTCAATCAAGTACATACTACTATGGTTAACATAGTGTATCAAGCTATTAATCCTATAAGCAATTAAGAATTCTCCCTTTAATTGGTACTAGTCACTTAGGTACTATTAGGGTTTCAACCTTTGTGCCTTCATTGTTTGTCATTACTAATCTTTATTGGATCAATAGAACATTCATCATCTTAATTCTCAAAGATTCATTCACATTGAACCTCCCTTACATAAGGTATCCAATTGAATTAGGGTTTCCAATGTTGATTACTTCAATCTTTGAATTCATGGAACCAATCATCAATTGGACCTATACTCATACCTCAATTGAGTTTAATAGGTCAACCTTCAACTAATTTGACCCTTAATTAACCCTCAATTGTTCATCAATTAGGGTTTGGAATCGATGATCCTTCAATACTAATCAATGTAAGACTAGTTACTTTGAAACCATAGATCCATCATCCAAATTGGGTATGACCTGACCCCAAACGGTCTTGAGGTCGTTTGGATGACCTCAAAACGGTCTTGAGACCGTTTGCCCATCATATCATCAAAATCCAAGTCCATCAATTAAGGTTTGGGTCATTGGATTGATCACCAAATCAACAATTGATTAAACTTTAACTTAGTAACATTGGATCATCAATTGCTTAACCATACTCACCCCTAGACCTACAAACGGTCTTGGGTGACCTCCAAATGGTCTTGAGACCGTTTGGATGAGTTCCAAACGGTCTTTAGACCGTTTGGCTCAACCAAACCTTGGATTCTAGTGAAAGGTCATTAGGGTTTGAGCTATTGAGTTGATAATCAAATCAGCATTGCATTGTATATCAACTTGGTACCTTTAGACCTTTAAACACCTAATCATACTCAACCCTAGACCTCCAAACGGTCTTGGGTGACCACCAAACGGTCTTAAGACCGTTTGGCCCATCCATCCTTTGGATTTTAGTGAGAACTAATCAAGGATTGGTCTATCGGGTTGATCAACAATTCAGCACTTAATTGCAATATGATTGGTACCTTTGGACCTTCAATTGATCAACTATACTTGACCCCAGACCTCCAAACGGTCTTGGGGTGACCCCCAAACAGTCTTGAGACCGTTTGGGCTAATCAACCCAAAATCTCAAATTAACTTGTTGGAATTTCAGCACTAATTTCAATTAGGGTTTGCCCAATTGATTAGCCTTCAACTCATGATTCCTTGAGAATTAACCCCTCAAATTTGGTGAGTTATTAACCAACATAATTAGGAACAGGAATCCCAAACGGTCAACGCTTGGTCAACGCCCTCAAACGGTCTTGAGACCATTTGCCCAAAATGTTTAAGTTAATCAGATTGGAAAATCAGCACTTAATCCAATTAGGTTTTCCTAATTGTTTAGCCTTTACCTCATGCTTCCTTGGGAGTTAACCTATAAAATTTGGTGGGTTATTAGACCACATCATTAGGAACAGTAATATCAAACGGTCCATGATTGGTCAACGCACTCAAATGGTCTTCAGACCGTTTTCCCAAAAAGTCCAATTAAAACAGATTGATAATCAGCACTTAATCCAATTAGGTTTCCCTAATTGATTAGCCTTCAACTCACGATTCCTTGGAAGTTAATCCCTCAAATTTGGAGGGTCATCAAACAACATAATTATGAACAGGAAATACCAAACGGTAAACGCTTGGTCAACTCACTCAAACGGTCTTGAGACCGTTTTCCCAAACAGATCAAGTTAATCAGGTTGAAAATCAGCATTTAATTCAATTCGATTTGCCTAATTGACTGGCCTTCAACCTACGATTTCTTTGGAGTTAACCCCTCAAATTTGGTGGGTCATTAGAATACATAATTATGAACAGAAATCCCAAATGGTAAACGCTTGGTCAATGCCCTCAAATGGTCTTGGAGACCGTTTTCTCCAACCAACCTTGTGAAACCGTTTGCCCTTCAAACGGTTTTGCAAACCGTTTGCCCCAAACCGTTTGGCCAAAGGGGGGGAAAACAAGACCGTTTGATAAAGTAACATTGGTAATCATGCCCATCTTCTTCTACCTCCAGATCAAGGTCTGTTCTTTGTGGTTTTAGTTGCAAGAAAGCAAGGAAGAGTGCGAAAGAAGAAGAACTAAGTACTAATTGCAAGAACAAAGATATGCATAAGAAAGTAAAAGGTTTAGAGTTATAAAACCCGCCTTAAGGTCGTTCCTAGAGCTCCAAGCTTTCAATATTCCAGGCCTCTAATGGCGTCTTGAGCTCCACAGGTAGGCCATGGGTGTTTCTCCAAAAATTGGTTGGGAAAGATTGGCTAGAAAGAAGAAACAAGTAAGGAAGACCATAAAACCAACCTTATACCATGAATTCCTCCATGAATCCGATCAAGAAGATGACCAAAGCTTACCTAGAACTCCTTAGCCGTCCTCCTCTGCTACAGCGCTCTGTCCTAATTCGGTCTAAGAAAGGGGATAAGAAGGGAAGTGAAGGAAACGATCCTTGCTAAGTGAGAAAAGGTGTATATATACTTTGGGTGAAATTCCAACATAAGGACAACTTGTTTCTCCATTTCTCATCTACGTCCTTCACTTCTTCTAAGACACGTTTATCCATTCCATACTTAAGCAAAACTAATCTTAAACCCAAGGTCTAAAGGTGAAGAAAGCCAACTTTTTACTAAGTTGCACATATATAAGGGTTATTAGGCTTATAACTTGATTATTTAATTTATAAGGGTTATCATTCTTATTTGATTATTCAATTGAAGTGCCCTATTCATCATTCTTACTCTAAATGATGCCAAGAGTCATAAAAGATACTCTAGAAGGTGTATTTTACAAGTTACACCCCATATTTTGGGTAAATTGCACTTTACACCAAAACTAGAGTTTTAAATTACAAGGATTGCTCCACAAGTTGCATCTTGGTGCCCAAGCTTGGAGAATCCATCATACTTCATCATATTCATTGTTATGATGTCTCAACCCCAAAGGAACATCTTAAGTTGTGCAATTTGCAAGTTAACCCCTTTTAATTGGGTAATTTGCACATAGGTCCCTGTATTACAAAACAATATTACAACATTGTTCAAAAGGGATAGAAATGGAAATGTATGTTCCTTAGGAGCTTTAATTACATACCAAAAGATAATCACAAGTATCTAATTACATAATTAAACAAAACACCTAGGGTTAGTTCATAACCCAGTTCAGGGATGTTACATATATGATGTGCAAGATCTGAAAAGAAGTGATGGACTTTATGAAAGGACCAAGAAGGAACACTCATCAACATTAGAGCAAGTTTTGCTACTATAGATAGTAGTACCTTTTAGTTTATTTCAGCCCAAAGGGCATGTAATAGAGTTATGAACTGTTATTTCATTTTTCCAATAAATAGAAACATTTGTTCTGCATCTTGTAATGACAAGGATGTCTATCAATAAAGTTGATGTTTCAATTTCAAAGATATGATATTTTATGGCAATGCCTTATTTATCTTGTAATACTTGGTATGCAAGAGATAAAATAAATAATAACTATAAGTTATTGATGACTCAAACAATAAATTAGCATTATCATCTAATGAATGAGAAATTCGTCTCTAGGTTCCATGTTGATGGATAAACTAGACTCTCTTGTTTATTGGGCACGATGACAAGTCAACCTTCACTAGATGTAGTGGGAGAATGACTATTCTATTAGGTATAATACATATTGATGTATATACATACCTATTGGAATAAATGCTAATACTTCAGATATGGTATTTAATGAAATACCAATATGAATATCTTGAAATGTTCAAGAATATCATAAATGAAGAACAAACTTGGTAAAAGTATTAATTCTTTGATATGATCGATGAACGAGATACTTAAACCAAATGTTTGAGGACCTTGTGAGTAACTATGATAGTGTATCATAGAGAACTCATGATTAAGGCATAGTGATGTCTAAATCAAAGAAGGAATCATAATCTAAATAGTAAGAGAATGATCATCAAACAAATAACTAATCTTCTAGAATTCTTCTAAAGAACATGATTTGCACTAAATAAATGTACAAAGGAGATTAAGAATCACAAGTGTTGTGGAATCTCAAAATCCTTATGTAACAGATACACCTCATATATCTAGTAGATAACACCTCGAGCTTGATGGATAATGATATCCTACAAACTCAAAGGTTATGAATTGGTCATATGATGATGAGCCAATAATCTATCTAGATGATGTTGAGGAACTAGATTTTGAGTTATGTCTTGAAGCCATAAGATCCAAAATGACTTCCATGTGAATCAAATAAGGTATGACTTTAATGGTAGCACTTATAGGGACAAAAACCATAAATGCAATTGGGTCTTAAGAGTTAAGACTGACATGGATGACATTTGAAGAGATGATTGGTTGATATAAATTCAAGTGAGTTCAAGGTGTTGAACCTGATGATTTTATTTAACTAATTGCAGTGTCTATAGGCCACAAAGGATCATAATTGCTAATTGGAACTTGAAGACTATGAAATTTGGCATATGCACAATTAAAACTGCATTCCTAGTAGGAATAACATGAGGCTGTATACGTGACACAACCTGAAGGGTTTTATAATTCCATTAATGCAAATGCAGTCTATAAGTTACAAGAGATTAATCAATATGATTGATTAAACACAAGCACCTCAGAATTCGAGTCTTTACTTTGATTATATAGTCAAAAGGTTTGACTGACATATTGAAATAAAGAAGGGATCTATGATTACAAAGATTTAGTGGGAGCATATTCATATTCCACATGATGATGAGGAATAAAACAAAACTGGTATGGAAATACCTTCTGTAAAGGAATAAAAGAAATGTCCTATGTGATAGGAATAGGGACCTATATATATAGTTCTCAAAAGTCTCTTGACCTGATAAAGAGAGAGAATACATTGGTAGTTTGTGCTGAAGGGTTCAGTATGAAAAGATTCAGTGAGAGAAAACTTGTCCATGTTGCATGGAGTTAGTCTCTCAGATGCCAAGTGTCCCAAATTCTTATGAAGAATAGGAACACATAGGTAGATGCCTTATGCATTTGCAATTGGATCTATCATGTATGTAATCATTCCATTGTCTTGTATGTATCGAACATGACAAGAAAATATATATGCATTCATCATCTTGTATGTATTGGACATGACAATATGATATGCTCATCCATTTATCTCATATGTAATGGACATGATGAGTGGATGTCTGTCTACTTCCAGTGAGAGTCACTAGAATACCATAATGAACTTATTTAAGTACTTGTGAAGTATTGAAGGACTAGTTCTATGGTAATAAAAGGAAGAGTTGAGTGTAAATGAGTTACACTTATGCAAGCTTCTGAAATGACATAAAATGATCGCAAAATACAAAGTATAAAAGTGAGTATGAGTTGTTAAAAGGAAATGTTTCGAGTAAAATTAAAAGGCCATTTAATTCTAAAAGGGAATGTCGAGTATCCTTGTGTTATGAACAACATAGGATACTATATGGATCTAGAAGTTCATACATATGAATTTATAGATATTCCAACCATTGATGACTAAGTAGAAATACTAAGTCAAATAATGGAGCTAATTGTTAGGCAAGGAATATCAGATATCATATTATGACAACTCTATCTCATACAAAATGTTGTACAGTGAGGAGATGTAAAACATGCAATATACTGACTAAAGCAAAGTATTGCTAACTCACTATATTAGCACTAGCGCAACAAAAACATGTGGGACATGTTTAGAGGTCACTAAGAATATGATTCAAAGGTGATCGGCTCTAAGTGCAATGGGAGTCTATTGGTATGTATTCCCTGAGAGCTAATCATATGATGATTGGATTGGCATACACCATGATTGATTTGATAAATATCAAAGGAAGCCTTCCAATTTATTCTAGCTCAATCGATTATGAGATAAATGATGGAATAGAATGAATGTCTAAAGAATGACAATACTCAATGATGTATGTGTTCATGTTGAGGGCCTAAATAATGAGATCATGCAGATGCTAAGAGTATGTACATTCTTGTTATGTCCCTAGTCGAATGTCATTGTGGAAGGTTGATAGACAATAATGACAATCAAGACTAGATTGTGTGTTGGTTGATGACGGGGTCTCATTAGTCATGATATATGATATCAAACCAAGCACACAAATACATGTTGGAGAATAGTGTATCAGACAGACCCACCATGAGAGTGACACTTGGAAGCATGACATGGTAGTCAGAATCATCTCTCATAGTGATGGTAGTGATTTTGATTCTTAGACTTGAAATCACTGCACCTGTCGAATGTGATTGGGTACACTTTAACATCATCAATCACAGTCCTAAAACATGGGTTGTTATAATGGTGATGATTGGGTGACTTTGACACAGGAGATAGACTATGAGTGATAGATATGGGATTTGTCCCTCCTAAGGGAGTATGATGCCTATGCCACTTGATAAGAGAGACTAAGAAAGGCATGCACATGCACATGTGAATCAATATATGATATTGATGTGACACATATCTCAGACAGTCTACTCTAGTTCAAGAAACATGAATGAATGTTGAAAGGATGACAACTCCATGCCTTGAGTTCATTCAGGATATCAAAAATAAATGAATTATACATTCACTCGAACACCAATCATAGACTGTAGGATTGAAAGTTGTTCTCCAACTTTCCTTTTCACTTGGGTAGCACTGATGTGCGACTAGGCACCACTCTTTGCTTGTGATGTCATAAGTTCATTATGGACATTAATTGCCAACATGAATTGGGACCTATAGGGTCACTCACAAAGGATTAAACTGTAAGAGGAGTTTGTCAATGAATGATATTTGGACCTAAAGTGTTTAGCTACTCAATGAAACATTCAATCAATAGACTTGACTCAGAATCATCAATTTCAAGTGTTGAACTAACTGATTAGAGTGTCAGATTGATTGGGAACCAAATTGACTGTGTTCTGCACAACCTGGACCACCAACCGACTAGTTCACTGGGTGAACCAATTGACTCATGTCCAGTGAGATGACCGGTTCACTCTAGTGAACCGATCGGTTCATTTGTCCAAACGAGTAGTGTTGGATTTTCCCAGTTTGTGAGAATTTTTTTTTGTTTCACTTGTTCAATTCATTTGGGACAAGAATTAATATTTGTGTTAATTAGAAAGGAATAAGGAAAGTCAATTGGAGTCAAGTTTGGGAAGTGAAATGACCGGTTCACACTCCCAACTAACCAGTTCACTAGTGAACCGATTGGCTCACCTTGCCAAATGACTATGTCAATTCTGAAACGACCAGTTCTCCTGTCGCAGTGCAAATTGTTCATGGAAATTCCGGACCCTTTTACTCCCGCACATACTAGGAACCCTGACTCTGCCCTCTACTATAAATAGAAGGGTACAAGGGGCTTCTCTAGACACACAACTCAGAACATCAGTTGCTCTACAAAGTTGTTGTCCTCTCTAGTTGTGGTAACCGAGACAACCCAACCAAGTTCTACTCGTCTAGGGAGGAACAACGAGGGAAAGACAACCGTGGAAAAGCAACTGGTGGTGGGAGAGTGTGTCGGTGACTAGTACACCGACAAAAGGGGACTTCTTCTAGTCTGTTCTTCAGGAATACTAGAGTTCTCGATAGTCTGTGTGGACTCTCTATAGAGGTGGGAGACTTCTGCCTCTCAGGAGGACGACAGTTAACCACATTCCGCGTCAACACCAGGAGCTGCACAGACGCCGTCAAAGATAGGTGGTTGAAGACCACACTAGTTGTGAGGTATTATCACTGAGCAAGCCTCAGGACCAGGTATATCTTGCTAAAACCATCCTTCCCATTACATAGATGTTGATGTGATCTGCTGGTTATGGGTTTATAGTCAAGTACAATTTTTGTTTCCACTGCTTACTCCGACCATATAAAACCCAACAATATATATATGTCCCATATGATATATATATATATATATATATATATATATATATATATATATATATATATATATATATATATATATATATATATATATATATATAATACGTCCCATATGCAATACCCACGCGAGTAGCTACCCATCCCCTATTTTGGTTACTTTTTTTAAAAAAAAATTACTTTTGACATGTAGAGGGTTATTTCACCTTACAAACTATTACTTTTCATGCATAGATAGTTACATTTGCAACAACTATAACAAATATACAATTACATATATATATTTGCTATGTATTTTTTCCGAATTTACTTTTTTAGTCATATAGTTACTTTTTTATCATCATAGTTATTTTTTTTATCTAGTGAGTTACTTTTCTGACTGTATAGTTACTTTTTGGTCCGACGGGTAGCAAAATCCAGGCTACACACTGGGTATTGAATGAACACCCTATAGATAATTGTAAATTTTTTATAGCTGTGGCAAATGTAACTATCTATACATGAAAAGTAATAGTTTCCAGGGTAAAGTAACCCTCTACATGTCAAAAGTAAGAAACTCCAAAAAAATTAATCGAAATAGGGGGCGGGTAGCTACCGATGCGGGTACTAAAAAAATGCCCATATATATATACACACAAAAGGGTGAGCATACATTCATCTACATCTTTTAGATACTAGTGTCACATGGACTTCCTACTAAAAGTAGTGCTCAAATATAAAGCTATGTAATGGGGAATTAAGCTTTTCTTCCATACACACAAAAGAAAAGACTCACTTTATCTCATACTCAAATGTACTAGCTACACCAACTTTGAACTTAACCCTTCCATCTTTAATTAGTAGAAACTAATAAAGCTAACAATTGTGTGGGTAAAATGATATTTATGAACATTAATTTTTCTCAATCTTCATAAATTCAAGAATAAGTTACAATGCAAACTTTGTACTTGATAATTGTGCATCAAATGCAACATTGTGTAGACGAAGTATGTAAATCTGATATAGATATAAATGGGGTAAAAATATTGTTCTCTTATGCTAAACAACAAGTAAGTCAAAGTCGTAGTGCAACTTTCTATGTTATCCTCTCTTATGTTAAAATGATTTTACATGATATTCTACCGTGACCATTTCAAGAGTAGCTAAGATTTCCTTCGGCAAAAGCATATTAGGGTATTGTAGTTTGTGCATGTTACATATATACACCTTATCATTTGGAATTTTTTGAGAATCTCATTTCTTTCTCAATAAACTAGGAAGGTTCAGGTGCAGAATAACATGGGGCACCTGGGGCTGTGCCCCCCAACATTTTAAAATTTATCACACTAAGTAACTGCTTATGATAATAGAAAGGCACTAATAAGGTTACCTTATATGTGCACTCTCAAAATCAGCACATGGTTAGTTGGTAGACTCATTGAATGACATACATTATAGTAATTTTGACCCGGTCAAAACGACACACCCTTATCTAGTAGCCTTATATTTCCTTCTGGATAGATTAACTTAGTATTACATTCACACTATCTAAACTAGTCTTCACTCACTGCTACCTTCCATATTGGAAAAGGAACACCTTATTTAGAAATCTTACTTCCCTTCCTGTAGCTATCAAAAATTGCCATTATCTAAATTGTATCTAATTTTATCATCTGATCATGATTGTTAATGCAAAATGGTAAGTACATCAATATCTCAGCGCTCTCTGTTCTCTCTTCCAATCGTCCTCTCTACCAGTGAGAAACTTATCAATCAAGAGTTTTAGATAGTAGTTGTAGAATCTTCCCCTCACATCCGGTCATCGTCTGACATACAAGGTTTCCCATTAGATCAACTGCCACTTGTCTACATGAAGATAAGAAGTATTTTTCATTTTGTTTCTGACCCATATTATGAATTTACAATTCCCACATATAATTTCCACTTGTCACCTCTAATAATGCCTAGTTCTTTGTTTCCTAAAGCCCCATTTGTAGCAAATGTTGACACTATTCTCCACTGTGTCAAATCATTTCCTAAAGAGACTTTGTGTGGAAGAGATGGTTTATGGGCCCAACACATTTTTGATACTATGTGTGGAGAGGGGTCACCAATGGCCACATATCTACTGAATGACATTACTCTGTGGTTAACTTATGGCTAGGGGGAGGTGTCCTTTGAGTTTGGTAGAGTTTGTAGCTTCAACACATCTTACACCACTGCTACAGCCTAACAACATGATATGTTTGATTGCACTGCACACTATTTGGAGGCATATGGTATCCAAAGTTTCCATGATAGGAGTGGGAAAATATATGGCCAAATATCTCAATGATTGTTAGTTTAGAGGTGGTGTATCTGGCGGTGTAGAAGCAATTTTGCACAATGCTAATACGGTCTTATGCGAGCGACATGAAGGCGCGACTCTTTCTATGCTAACAGTTGATTTCTCAAATACTTTTAATCTTGTGGACATGTCATCCTTACTTTGTGAGGTGAAGGCAAGATGCCCATCTATTTTTTTGTGGCTGGAGTTTTTGTATGGTCAAGCAATAAGGTTGTACATTGGGGACAGACATATCTATTGGGAAATACGGGCACAGAGTATAGAAGCGAAAACAAAAAAATTATCTATTTGTATTCCCATAACAACAAGATCACATCAACTACTAAGAAATAGGAAGGATGATTTTAGAGAGTTATACATGATCCTAGAGCAAGTCTAGTAATACAACTCACTTCTTTGCAACTGCTGACAAGTTGCTCTTGGACGGTGGTTGTGCAACTCCTGGTCTTCATCATGAATAGCTGTCTGTGCAACCTCTATAGTGACTCTCGTGGTCTCACCACAGGCTATAGGACTTTTCTCTCCTAGCAACAACAAAAGGAATCCTGCCTCTAGAGTAGCCCATACAGACCAACTAGAACTCATGTCGTTCACCAAGAACGGATAGCAAGGAGTTGTCCCTCCCATTGGTGTACTAATCACCAACCTACTCTCCCACAATGACAACTTCTCAATTGTTCTCCCCGTTGGCTATCCCTCCCTATCGGGTAGGACTTGCTTAGACTCTCTTGGATACCACAACTAGAGGGGACAATAATTATTAGAGGAACTGACTCTCAATTGGTTGTGTTGTAGTTGTGTTTTGAGAAACCTTCAATACCCCTCCTTTTATAGGCAAGGTTAGGGTCAGGGTTTTTAGTCCGTATGAGATTGTGTGGGAGTGGAAGGGACCAGAAAATATTGATTTTTCAAAACCTATGAGACGCCAAATGGTCATCTGGCACACCCAGATGGTCATGTAGTGTGCGAGACAGTCGTCTTGCACTGCCAAATGGCCATTTGGTAGTTTCCCAATCGCACATGAATTTGGCAATTTTGATCTCCAATTAATATCTCATATTAATTTACTTGCACTCGAAGTAAGTGCAAATAAAACTATTCAGGAAACATCTCGAACCTTCATTCATCCCGAACGAGTTGTCTAACCTAGGAGAGACACCCATTTCTCTCACCTAGACACCCGTCTGGTGAGTCAAGATGAGCCAGTCAGTTCAATCACATTGAACTGGTCAGTTCAAGGGCAAAACTAAGTCAATTTGAACTCTGATCACCCTAACAACCCAAACGGCCGTCTCAACACTTCAGACACCTGTCTATCTGGCCAAATGGCCGTCTCACTTAGTGATATGGTTGTTTAGTATACTTGGTCAGTCAATCATTCGATCTGTTGTGCGGATTTGAATACTTAAACACTTTGGTAATTAATCCAATCATCATTCAAGATAAGCTCCTGTTCTAGATGAGTTCCTGTGTGTGTGACCCTATAGGTCCCATATCACGTTGGTAGTGAATGTTCATAACTAACTTATGACAACACAAGCAAGGAGTGATGCCTAGTTGCACATTAGTACTACCCAAGTGAATGAAATGTTGGAGAACAAATTCAACCTACACTATGTGTAAGGTGTTGCAGTGATTGTATAATTCCTTTGTCTCTGATATCCAGAGTGAACTCAAGGCATGGACTAGTCATCCTTTCAATGTTCATCTCATGTTTCTTGAACTAAGAGTAGATTGTCTGAGATAATGTGACCTTAATATCATATATTCATTCACATGTGCATGTGCATGCATTTCTCAGTCTCGCTTATTAAGTGACTAGGATATCATACTCCAGTAAGAGGAAAAAATCCAATATCTATCACTCAGAGTCTATCCCTATGTGTCAAAGTCACCCAATCATCACCTTTATAACAACCCATGTGTAACATCCCTATTTTCAGGAGTAAAATAAAACATTTTGTGTAGTTTTCTTTAAATGATATTTTTTTAAGGGCCTTAATGCAATTTGTCCAATTTAGTTTTATTTCTAGGATTTTAATACAAAGAGAAATAAGAAAGGGCTCCAAATAAGTTTCTTTTATGTTAATGTGTTGCAAATAGGTGTAATAATGATAATATGTCTTCCCTTTTTCTTTTATCAAATGAATCTAAAGGTAATGGAAGAGAAAGAGAAAGAGGAAGGAAGGAAGCAACAATTTGAAATTTAAAATCTCTTGGATATTAATGTGTTTTTTTTATATATATTCTAAAATAAAGCCCTAATGTTCATTTTCTCTCTCCTATTATCCAAATTGCCAAAAAGACATAATAATGTGACCCTTACTTATTCGAAAATATGAGATTATGAGTGCTCTCTTGGCATCTTTTGGCCACCTTCCCTTTTTATTTTGTAAATACATAAGAGGGAAGTAATATTCCCCCTATTTTCTCTCTCCTCCAAGAAAAGTATATAAAAAGTCAATAAATGAGTAGGCCATGACTTTAAATAAGGTGAATAGTTATAAACTCAAATTTTGGAGTAAAATCCCACAAAGGAAAGTTCCCCATCTTTTATTTAATTAGTTTGTACACTTAAATTAAGATAAGAAATGAAAATAGAAAACGCGGACCAAATGTTGAGGAAACTTAAATATAAAGTCTAGGATTATTCTAGACCCTTTAATTAGCCAATGGTCCAAATTTGGACTCATTTGGAGCTTGTTTGACCCTCCAAATAAAATAGGAAAGTTTGATTATAGTTTGATTTGGATTTGTATTTGTATTTAATATCTCAGATTTCCCTAAAGTCGGGCGTATTTTGCCCTATCATGCTTTCCCTTTAATTTCTATTTCAAGCATGCCTCTCGTGGCCATTCTATTTTGATCGGAGGGTACCCGGGTCATCCCTACCTTCCGCCTATTTGGGAAAGTGGGGCACCGACCCAACGAGTAACTCCCCGATTGATTTCTCCCTCCTCACTCATCCGTTTTGCGAGATTCTCATTGTGTTGAATTCATTTCTTTCCCACACATAACCTGAGCCCTAGAACTCCCTCTCTCGTGGAGTATATACGAAACTCCCATTAGGGTGCCGCTCCCCTCTCTGCGAGAATTCACACCCACCACCCTAGTGTTGGTATATATATGCCCATAGAGCCATCCCAAGCGATTGCATGGAGTCAGATATTAATTAATCAATTAATGCGATTATTTGGTTAATTAATGAATTCCAGAATATTCTAATTAATCCACGAGCATTTTAATTAACGCAATGTTTCTGTTTACCGATGGGTTTAGGAAACCCTAATTCCCTTCGTATCATATTTAAAGGAGGATTGACGGCCGATATCTATATAAGATATCGAGAGACACTTTTAGTTTACGCTCACACACGTAAACCCTAGTTGTCACCGTCCTTAGGAGAGGAAGGAGAGCAACACGCCGCTAGCACGTCACCACACAAACATGACTCCTTCCCGCTGGCTTAGGAGGCGCGACGTGGAGTTCCAGTCCATCCACGTGGACAAAGTAGAGATGCAGACGTTGAGACGCCTGCATTCGGTGGACACGACGACAATCCGTGCGCATTACGATTGGCGCACATCATCGCATAGGAGCACCACCAGATCTTCCTATGACAACGAACGGGAGAGAAGTTCCATCAGTGTAGGTCAACAACGTTACACCGTCGTGCAGCGGGACATCGCCAGACTTGCTCTGCGATAAGGTATATCCCGCAAACACTCCTTCCAAATACGTTGTTGTCGACGAGATCCTATTTTGGGTTGCGTGGATTTGATTGCTTCCGTCGCACATGTTTTCTCCACAAAACCCAACAGTGGTATCAGAGCAACGTCAATCTATGGCGTATTTGGATTCGTTTCGATATGATCGAATCATTGTATACTGTTTTTATGTTGCATACGATGCGAATTAAACCTGCTAATGTGCAAATCTAAACCTAAATCCACATAGGCCGCAGGTTTCTATTTTTGACGTTTTGGACGGGGTCGACTATGGAATCCCCCGCACAGGGGTGCTGCCCCTATGTACCCTGCATAGTCTGCGTGGGAGTCAAAAAATTATTTAATGGGGAATGTCCCACATTAAAAGTACTGCAATTTTAATATGTATATATGTATATGTAGATATACCTATGATAGCATACACGTCGCCTTTAAAATCTATTTTATGTGGTGAATGCATCCACAGTTATGGCCTAGTATCCCCTTTTGTGAATGATGTGAATGAATGTGGATGTCGATCTTGTGGATATGTTTGTTTGTTAATTCTATGGATGTATAATGGTTACATATGGATCCTTTGTATAAAGTATTCGACTTGCATGACGAGCCTCATATCTTATTTCAAAGTGTAATTAATTCTTTCCTTTTATATTTGTACTCATATGATGTAATAGAGATAGGATTAGTTTTAGTTTTGTAAACTTGATGTAAGGAGGCCACTTGAAGATCCAACTCCAAGGAGTGTCCATGGAGAAGCACCATGAAGATCGAATTCCAAGAAGTAACCTAAAGATCCAACTCCAAGGAGCGTCCATGGAGAAGCAATAAGAAGATCCAATTCCAAGAAGCAACTTGAAGTTCCAACCTCATGAAGCATCCATGAAGTTGTTCATTGTAATGTTGATCATTACATGCTTATAGGTTGATTCACAGGTGTTGCATGAGATGCATAAGACCATAGGTGGACCGTAATCCTTTGTTGCTCCAAAGGATTACAATAGTATGGCCATAACCGATGTATTTGTGTTTATGATTGCATGTCTATCGTTTGTGGTTGTGGATATAGTAATATATGATACGTACTATAAGTATGTGGTGTTTGGATATGTATATGTATTAATAAAACCCCTAAATTAATAATATTAAGTTTTATTTTCCTTCCATAAAGCAACACACATGAAAATCTTGATCGACTATGTGTGGGCACACCTCCGCGTGGTACACTGTCTATCTCGTGGAAGCGTGATGGTGGATGTGTGGGTCTGCCTCCGCAGGGTGCACACTCATTGTGTTGGCTTATGGGTTGGACTTAACTAGGGAACCTTGATAGGATCAAGTACCTAGAGGCACACAGATGCATCATGGCAAGGAGTTGTGCATGATCATCTATCCAAGAGTTGCATATGATGCAATTGGCAAAAGTTGCCTACCTTAGTATTTGGTCTTTGACACCGGTATTGGCTGGGCATTGATCCAATTATTTTGGATCTTGGCTCACTAGAAGGTTGTGCGTTGCAATCTTCCGAGTTGATAGTGAGGGCTATCAATTTGAATAAAAATAGTGGGAGCGTAATTAATTAAAGGCCTAATTAATATCATTTATCAAATCTTTACAAGTCAAAATGTTTTGGACTAAATGCAAAATTTTCTTTTGTAGCAATCAAATGGCAAACAACACTCACACGTTCTCATTGCGATTTGTCCTTGAGAAGGACAAACTTACCGGAACCAACTTTCAAAACTGGTTTAGGACGCTGAGAATTATTCTCACACATGAGCGTAAGCTCTATGTCCTTGAAACACCAGAGCCAGCGGAGCCCACCGTAAATGCGCCCAAGGCTGAAAAGGATGCTTACAAGAAGCACCTTGATGATGCCGTGGATGTCAAGTGCCTGATGTTGTGCTCAATGAACTATGAGTTGCAAGAACAACATGAGAACATGAATGTCATGGAGATGGTAACACATCTAAAGAACATGTATCAACATCAAGCAAGACAGGAGAGATATGATGTCTCAAAGGCTTTGTTCAAAAGCAAGATGAAAGAGGGAGACTCAGTTGGCACCCATATACTCACCTTGATTGGGTACGTGGAAAGCCTATCCAAGCTAGGATTTCCCCTAGGTCAAGATTTGGCCACTGATGTGATTCTACAATCATTGCCTGAATCATATAGTCATTTTGTCATGAACTACAACATGAACAATTTTTACAAGCTGTTGTCAGAATTGTTGGGCATGTTGAGGACAGCTGAAGCACAGATGAAGAAAGACAAGCCCAAGTCTGTGATGATGATTAGCAAGACAAAGGGAAAGTCAAAAGGCAAAGGCAAGGCTAAGAAAGGTTCTAAAGCCGGGCAAAAGCCAAAGTCATCCACGCTCAAAGCTAAAGGTGGGATCTCCGAAGAAGGTAGTTGTCACCATTGTCACTAGTCTGGACATTGGAAAAGAAACTATCCTCTCTACCTAGAGGAACTGAGGAAGAAGAAGTAGGGGATAGAGATCTCCACTTCAGGTATATACGTTATTGAGATAAACTTAAATACTTCTTCATCATGGGTACTGGATACCGGATGTGGATGTCACATATGTTCTAATATGTAGGATCTGATAAGAAGTAAGCCTTTACGAAAGGGCCAAGTCGAGCTGCGGGTTGCTAATGGAGCAAGAGTTGCTTCCACTACAGTTGGAGTTATTAGCTTATGTTTTCCTACATGCCTTGTAATAGAATTAGAGAATTGCTATTATGTACCTACCATTAATAGAAATATTATTTCTATATCTTGTATGGACAAGAGTGGATTTGAATTTCACATTAAGAATGGAATTATTTCTATATCCAAAGATGAGATCTTTTATGGAATTTCCCCTATGTCTGATGGTATCTACTTGTTAGAACTTGAGACTAGAATATATAACGTAAATATGAAAAGGTTAAAACTTGACAACTCAAACACAACATTCTTGTGGCATTGTCGTCTTGGGCACATAAACGAGAAGCGCATATCTAGACTCCATAAGGATGGTTATCTAGACTCTTTTGATTTTGAATCATTAGAGACATGTGAGGCATGTTTATTAGGGAAGATGACCAAAACTCCTTTCACTGGACACAGTGAGAGAGCCAGTGATTTGCTAGGGCTCATACATACTGATGTATATGGACCTTTTAGATCAAATGCTAGAGGAGGCTATCAATACTTCATTACCTTCACTGATGACCTCAGTAGGTATGGATATGTATATCTTATGAAACACAAGTCAGAAACTCTTGAAATGTTCAAGACTTTCATGAATGAAGTAGAGAAGCAACTTGGTAAGAGTATTAAAGCACTCCATTCAGATCGAGGTGGCGAATACTTAAGCCAAGAGTTTGAGGACCTTCTGAGAGACCGTGGTATTGTATCACAATGGACTCCACCTGGTACACCACAACATAATGGTGTGTCAGAAATAAGGAATCACACATTATTAGACATGGTACGATCAATGATGAGTTCAGCCGAACTTCCAATATCGTTCTGGGGATATGCTCTTGAAACTGCAGCGTTTACACTTAACCGTGTACCTTCCAAATCGGTTCAAAAGACACCATATGAGATATGGAATGGGAATCATCCCAATTTGTCTATGTTAAAGATCTTGGGATGTGAAGCTTATGTTAGGAAACAATTTCCTGAAAAGCTTGGACCCAAATCGGAAAAATGCTATTTTGTTGGATACCCCAAGGAAACTCGGGGATACTACTTCTACACACCAACTGACAACAAAATGTTTGTTGCTAGGATTGCTGTATTTATTGAAAAGGAATTTATTTCCAAAGGAATTAGTGGGAGGAATGTAGAGCTCGAAGAAGTTTGAGACCAACAAGAAAGCAGAGAACCTGAGGAGTTATATAAGGAACATGAAGACTCACAAGTTGTTGTGGAATTTCAAGTTCCAAATGTAATACATGAACCTCGCAGGTCTAGTAGGACACAACTTGAGCCTGAGAGATTTGGATTTCTTGTGACTCAAGACAGTGACGAATTGGGCATAGCAGATGAGCCAACTTCCTATCTAGAAGCTACTAAGGGACCAGAATCTGAGAAATGGCTCGAAGCCATGAGATTTGAGATGGAATCCATGTACACCAACAAGGTATGGACCTTGGTGGATCCACTCGAAGGGGTAAGACCCATAGGGTGCAAGTGGGTCTTTAAGAAGAAGACTGACATGGATGGAAATGTTCAAACCTATAAAGGTAGATTGGTTGCGAAAGGATTCTGTCAAATTCAAGGTGTTGATTATGACGAGACCTTATCACCAGTTGCCATGGTTAAATCCATCAGGATCATGCTTGCCATTGCAGCTTATCATGACTATGAGATTTGGCAGATGGATGTTAAAACAACATTCCTTAATGGGAATTTACTCGAGGATGTGTACATGACACAACCTGAGGGTTTTATCGATCCAAAGGAAGACAATAAAGTCTGTAAGCTACAAAGGTCAATCTATGGATTGAAGCAAGCATCTCGGAGTTGGAATCTACGTTTTGATGAAGTAGTCAAAAAGTTTGGCTTTAGTCAAAATGAAGATGAACCTTGTGTTTACAAAAGGGTTAGTGGAAGCACAATCGTATTTCTCATATTGTATGTGGATGACATACTATTGATGGGAAATGACATCCCTACTCTTCAGACAGTAAAAGGTTGGCTAGGGAAGACCTTCTCCATGAAGGATTTAGGTGAAGCATCCTATATACTAGGGATCAAGATCTATAGAGATAGATCTAGAAGGCTTCTAGGCCTAAGCCAGAGCACATACATTGACAAGGTGCTAAAGAGGTTTAGCATGGAGGGTTCTAAGAGAGGTAACTTGCCCATGTCCCATGGGGTTACAATCTCTAAAGCCCAGTGTCCTAGTTCATGTGATGAACGGGCACACATGAGTAAGATTCCATATGCATCAACAATTGGATCTATCATGTACGTAATGTTATGTGCTCGTCCTGATGTGTCGTATGCTTTGAGCATGACGATCCGGTATCAGTAAGATCTAGGTGAATGTCACTGGACAGCTGTAAATAACATCCTAAAGTCCTTGAGAAGGACTAAGGATCAATTCTTGGTATACGGCAGTGAGGAAGAGCTCATGGTAAAGGGTTACACCGATGCTAGCTTCCAAACTGACAAAGATGACTACAAATCACAATCTGGATTTGTGTTTTTCTTGAACAACAGAGCTGTGAGCTGAAAGAGTTCCAAGAAAGAGATGGTTGCAGATTCTACAATAGAGGCCGAATATATTGTCGCATATAATGCTGCGAAGGAAGCTGTGTGGATCAAGAAGTTCATTTCTAAACTTGGAGTGGTTCCAAGCGCTGGTGATGCAATTGAGTTGTTTTGCGACAACAATGGAGCAATTGCACAGACTAAAGAACCAAGATCGCACCAACGTTCCAAACATATTCTACGGTGGTTCCATCTCATACGAGAGATTGTACAACAAGGAGATGTGAAGATTTGCATAGTACCTATAGAAAGCAATGTGGCTGACCCGCTCACAAAAGCACTTTCACAGCAGAAACATGACAGACATGTTCGATCACTTGGATTGAGATTCATGAGTGATTGGGTATAAGTGCAAGTGGGAATCTGTTGGTATGTATGCCCATAGAGACTATCATTCGATGATTGTAATGGGATACTATGTAAACGATTTGTAATACTACATTGATCATATCAATAAAGGCAAGTTTCCAATCTATATATTTGTGTTTTATATTGTGAGATGACCATAAAACTTATAGATGTCTATAGAATAATATACTCAATGACATATGTCTTCGGGTTGATGACCTAAACAGTGAGATCATATGTATGCTAAGAATATGTATTCTTGTTTTGTCTATAATCGGTTGTTATTGTGAAAATATCCATAGACATCAATAACACATAAGATTAGAATGTATGTTGGTTTATGGAAGAATCTTATTATCCATGATATGGAGATATCAAACCAAATACATAGATACTTGTTAGAGAACAGTATATCAGATAGACCCACCTTGAGAGTGACACATGGATACCATGATTGGCAGTTAGAGTCACATCTCATAATGATGGTGGTGATTGTGGTTCTTAGACCTGAAGTCACTACACTTATCACATGTCGTTCGGTGTACTTTGACATCATCCACCGTGGTCCTGAATAAGGATTGCCATAAAGATGGTACTTGGGTGCACTGTGACACATGGGGATGACTGTGAGTGATGTAGATGGAATTTGTCCTTCCTACAGGAGTTTGATATTCCGGCCACTTGATAAGCGAGACTGAGAAATGCATGGCCATGCTGATGTGAGTCAATATGTGATACTGAGCTTACATATATCTCAGACAGTCTACTCTAGTTCAAGGAACATGGATTGAACGTTGAAGAGGATAACAATTCCATGACTTGAGTTCAATCCGGATATCAGTGACAAAAGAACTATACAATCACTGTAACACCAGTCATGAATGATAGGTCAAGTTGTTCTTCAACTTCTCCAATTACTTGGGTGGCAATGAAGTCTTGCTAGATATCAATCATTGCTTGTGAAATCATAATATGATTATGGATATCACTGCCAACGTAATTCGGAGCCTACCGGGTCACACACATAGGATGTGTTAGAATTGGAGTATAATTGTGGATTTGATTGGAATTGCTCTGAATCACATTGATTACTAAAATGTTTATGTAATGGATTAGAATAATATTGGAGTGATTGGATCTAAGTGCAAGTGGGAGTCTGTTGGTATATATATGCCCATAGAGCCATCCCAAGCGATTGCATGGAGTCAGATATTAATTAATCAATTAATGCGATTATTTGGTTAATTAATGAATTCTAGAATATTCTAATTAATCCACGAGTGTTTTAATTAGCGCAATGTTTCTGTTTACCGATGGGTTTAGGAAACCCTACTTCCCTTCGTATCCTATTTAAAGGAGGATTGATGACCGATATCTATATAAGATATCGAGACGCTTTTAGTTTACGCTCACGCACGTAAACCCTAGCTGTCACCGTCCTTAGGAGAGGAAGGAGAGCAACGCACTGCTAGCACGTCACCGCACAGACACAACTCCTTCCCGCCAGCTTAGGAAAAATGACGTGGAGTTCCAGTCCATCACCGTGGATGAAGTAGAGACGCATACGCTGAGACGCCTGCGTTCGGTGGACACGACGATAATCCGTGCGCGTTACGAGAAACACACATCATCGCAAAGGAGTGCTACCGTATCTTCCTATGACAACGAACGGGAGTGAAGTTCTATCTGTGTAGGTAAGTAGCGTTGCACCGTTGTGTAGAGGGACATCGCCGGACTTGCTCTACGATAAGGTATATCCTGCAAACTCCTTCCAAATATATTGTTGTCGGCGAGATCCTGTTTCAGGTTGCGTGGATTTTATTACTTCCGACGCACATGTTTTCTCCACAAAACCCAACACCTAGCTCTCTCCTCTGCCCTTTCAAGCCTTCAGAAGTATCACCAGCCCTGATAGCTTCATCCTCTATGACCAATTAGGTTCCCACTAGTCCCTAGCACCAGTATCTACTCTACATCCTTCTCCAGTGACTTCGGTTTTGCCCGACTTCCTCCAGCCACCACAACCCAATCCAAAGCGGGGTGAGCATCATCGACCTTCTACCTTCTCTCTCACATCTTCAATTTGTCGCGTGGTTGCCTGAAATGTCACACCCTATAGAGGGGTTCAAGGTGCTTGCCGCCGGGTCAATGCCATGGCGCCTCATGCCCTCAATGACCACCCAAGTCGCCGTTTTGAGTTCGGCTCGACTTCCTGATCGACGACTATGCCTTTTTGGGTGTCTCTTGTAGCTTCATATTTTTGGTCGCTCCTTCCTCTATTTTATTTTCTTGGTTCCTATTCTACTGTCAAATCCGATTTTGGGCTAGAGCCATCCTTGAGCTCCTGTGCTTCCCTGATGCTAAGCCTTGGCTCTATGGCTTCGGGTTCGTGTGAGGAACTTGGCTGCGCTCTCATATGTCTGTTCAAGGCCACCCTCACTGAGTTCTGATCGTAGGTTTAGGCTTCAGGTGCCTATCCTTGACGCCATGGTGGGGGAAGTTCCCAGGTCAGTAAATGACCGTAATACCCCCCCTCCATATTAAACTATGTGTTTCAGTCGCAATGGCATTTTAGGACTTTCACACCTTTCTCGGTCCTTTGACCACTAATTCAGCTGGGAGAGACCCGAGCCAAGATGGCCGACTCTCATTGGCTTAACTCAGTCGGGCCCAAGATCCCACTGGATAAAAAGGTTGCCTACGTGGTATTTCTTTGATTTCTGATTGGTTGGTCTTTATAAATTCATAGTAAATCACTCAATGCTTAGAAAAATACACAAAAATATGTTTTGGAAATGGTTTTTTGAGAGGAATCTGAATATGTAGTTTTTAGAGTCTGTTTATAAATCGCCAAATGTTGGTTTTATAGGAAATGGAAATTAGGGTTTTATTTGGTGAATACAATGTATAATAATGTGAAACATGTTGTAAATAGGATAATTAGGGTTTATCTGACCCATAATGTGATTAGGATTTTATTCAACCTAGGGAGAGAGAGATAATATAGCCTCCAAGTGAAAAAGGTAAGTGGTCCATGCAATTGAACATAATTAAATTGGTTGATTTAATTATGCATGTATGAATTTTGCAATGAATGTCATGTTTATGTTATTTACTATTCTAATTGTTAAATTAAGTAAGATTAAGATGTATTGAGTTGGTTATGATGTATGGTATTACCTTCATGAATCTTAATGATAATGTTACCAATAAAGTCTAAAGTAAAGATAAGAGTATTAAGAGAAAGATAATGATAAAATGAAACTTATATAAGTTCCTCATAAGAGAAGAGGCATTTCGGTGCAACCTAAGAGGCATTTCAGTGCATAAGAGAAGAGGCACATTTGTGCAAACCCGAGGACACTTATATAGGTTAAGATAAAAGAAATTGATCCCAAAAAAATGCATGTCTTTTAAATGTCCAAATGTATAATATTATATGTTTATTTCAGTTTCAAGTTTTCTTTATAATATGTTCAATCCACTTACGGTTGGTTTTATTGCATGGTTGGGGGCGTGATGCCCACAGGTAGGAGCAAGCTCAGGAGCTAGAAATCCATCTAAGGAGAAAGACCTAGATCAAGGACCATAAAGGAGAAAAGCATCAGTGGGGTGCCAACTATAGTTTTAGATCCTTTAATTTTGTTAGATTTGTATATGTGAATCTTAGTAAGGATTTGAGAATGAGAAATCGTAAATGTTATTCTGTGATGGTTTATTTAAGCTATATTTTGCAATGTGTATCATGATTGTGACATCCCCTTGGAAAATGTGAATTTGTATGCTTCCACACTCTAATATAAATAAATATACAAGTGGGGTGCTACAATAATGGTATCAGAGCAAAAATATGGTTGGACACAATGCTTTTCTCATGATCTCATGTAGTTTATGTCTTTTTTACAATGATGACTCCTAAGAAGAAAGGTAAGAATGAAAAGGTAGCCATGGGTGGGAATGAAGGTGAATCTGTTAGCATGGGAGAACAACGAGAATCTCCACGTCAAGAAACCCCCATGGTGCCCTTTGATGTCCTTATTAGAGCTCTAGCCACTGCCATGGGGAGAGGAGAAGGCCAAGTGGGCAACCTTAGGGTCAACCCCGAGCTTTCCCTAGTCGACTTTTTGAAGATCAAGTCTAACTCCTTTGCTGGGGAGGAAGAGGTGGATGTGGTGGGAAAAGCTGAGAGCTGGATGCAGCACATGGAACATTGCTTCTGTGACTTAGAATGCCCCAACCACTCCAAGGTCCGTTTTGGGACGCATATGCTGAAGGGTGCTACTAGGACTTGGTGGGAGAACCTACTAGGTTCTCGTGAAGTTGATGCTCCTCCATTCACATGGGAGGAATTTTCTGAAGCCTTCAAAAACCACTACATATCCAAGGCCATGAGCGAGAAGAATGAGGAAGAATTTCGGAACCTACGTCAACATGGTGACATGACACTCACCCAATATGCAATGAAGTTTCAGATCCTGCAGAAGTACGGCTACGACTATGATGAAATTCGCAAAACCAAGAAGTTCATTCGAGGTCTCAAGCCAGACCTTAGCTACGCCTTGTCAGGATGTGGGCACCGTACTCTCCAGAGTGCCCTAGATGTTGCCCTAGAGTTAGAGGATCATCCAGGAAGAGCTTGGAAGAAGGAGAGCTACCACAACAACCACAACTCCAACCACCACAATGACAAGAAAAGGAAGGCATAGGCTGAAGCTGTTCCAAACCAGCATGCAAAGACCCAATGTGCAAAATGTTCCAAGTATCACCTAGGTGAATGCAGGTTTGGAACGGGTGTTTGCTATGCGTGTGGTGAAATGGGCCACATAAGGCCTAACTGCCCCAAGTTCCAGAAGAAAGAGCCCAATGCCAATCAGCCACATAAAGAGAAGAGACATGCTAGAGTCTTTGCTATGGTAGATGATAGTGAGGATGATAAGACCGAGTAGAGTCTAGTAGTATAGTTCTTTTCTTTTCAAAACTTTATCTTTCATGCAATGTATGGAACTACAGTTTTACATGGTAATGAGAGTATATCAATGTTTTATGTTAAAGATATGAAAATTTCTAAGGTGGGTAGCCTAATGAAATTTTGAGGATGAAATTTAATTAAGGTGGGTAGTAATGTAACATCTCTATTTTTAGGAGTAACATAAAACCTTTTATGTAGTTTTCTTTAAATGATATTTTGTTAAGGGCCTTAATGCAATTTGCCCAAATTAGTTTTATTTCTAGGATTTTAATACAAAGAGAAATAAGAAAGGGCTCCAAATAAGTTTCTTTTATATTAATGTGTTGCAAATAGGTGTAATAATGATAATATGTCTTCCCTTTTTATTTTATCAAATGAATCTAAAGGTAATGGAAGAGAAAGAGAAAAAGAAAGAGGAAGGAAGGAAGAACAATTTGAAATTTAAAATCTCTTGGACATTAATGTGTTTTTTTATAGATTCCAAAATAAAGCCCTAATGCTCATTTTCTCTCTCCTATTCTCAAAATTGTCAAAAAGACATAATAATGTGCCCCTTACTCTTTTAATTCTAAAATATGAGATTATGAGTGCTCTCTTGGCATCTTTTCGTCACCTTCCCTTTTTATTTTGTAAATACATAAGAGGGAAGTAATATTCCCCCTATTTTCTCTCTCCTCCATGAAAAGTACATACAAAGGAAATAAATGAGTAGGCCATGACTTTAAATAAGATGAATAGTTATAAACTCGAATTTTGGAGTAAAATCCCACAAAGGAAAGTTACCCATCTTTTATTTAATTAGTTTGTACACTTAAATTAAGATAAGAAACGAAAATAGAAAATGTGGACCAAACATTGAGGAAACTTAAATATAATTGCCTAGGATTATTCTAGGCCCTTTAATTAGCCAATGGTACATATTTGGACTCATTTGGAGCTTGTTTGACCCTCCAAATAAAATAGGAAAGTTTGATTATAGTTTGATTAGGATTTGCATTTAATGTCTCAGATTTCCCTAAAGTCGGGCGTATTTTGCCCTATCACACTTTCCCTTTTATTTCTATTTCCAACGCGCCTCTCATGGCCGTTAGATTTTGATCGGAGGGTACCCGGGTCATCCCCTACCTTCCGCCTATTTGGGCAAGTGGGGCGTCGACCCAACGAGTAACTCCCCGATTGATTTCTCCCTCCTCAGTCAGCCATTTTGTGAGATTCTCATTGTGTCAAATTCGTCTCTCTCCCGCGCATAACCCGAGCCCTAGAACTCCCTCTCTGGTGGAGTATATAGGAAACTCCCATTAGGGCGCCACTCCCCTCTCCACGAGAATTCGTAGCCGCCACCCTATTTCTCTCCTCTACCCTTTCAAGCCTCCAGAAGCATCACCAACCCTGATAGCTTCGTCCTCTATGACCAATTGGGTTCCCGCTAGTCCCTAGCACCAGTATCTACTCTGCCTCCTTCTCCGGTGACTTCGGTTTCACCTGACCTCCTCCAGCCACCATAGCCCAATCAAAAGTGGGGTGAGCATCATCGACATTCTACCTTCTCTCTCACATCTTCAGTTTGCCACGTGGTTGCCTAAAACGTCACACCATGTAGAGGGGTTCAAGGTGCTTGCCGCTGGGTCAATGCCACGGCGCCTCAGGCCTTCAATGACCACCCAAGTCGCCATTTTGAGTTCATCTTGACTTCCTGATCAAAGACTATGCCTTTTTGGGTGTGTCTTGTAGATTCAGATTTTCGATCACTCCTTCCTCTGTTTTCTTTTTCCTGGTTCCTGTTCTGCTGTCAAATTCGGTTTTGGGCTATAACCGTCCTTGAGCTCCTGTGCTTCCCTGATGCTAAGCCTTGGGTCTATGGCTTTGGGTTCATGTGAGGAACTTGGCTGCGCTCTCAGATGACTGTTGAAGGCCGCCCTCAGTGAGTTCTGATCGGAGGTTTAGGCTTCTGGCGCCTATCCTTGTTGCCATGGTCGGGAGAAGAACCAGGTTAGTAAATGACCGTAACACCCCCCGCCATGTTAAACTATGTGTTTCAGTCACAAGGGCATTTTAGGACTTTCACACCTTTCTCGCTCCTTTGACCACTAATTCAGCTGGGAGAGACCCGAGCCGAGATGGCCAACTCTCATTGGCTTAACTCAGCTGGGCCCAGGATTCCAGTGGATAAAAAGGTTGCCTACGTGGTATTTCTTCGATTTCTGATTAGTTGGTCTTTATAAATTCATAGTAAATCGCTCAATGCTTAGAAAAATACGCAAAAATATGTTTTAGAAATGGTTTTTCGAGAGGAATCTAAATATGTAGTTTTTAGAGTCTATTTATAAATGGTCAAATGTTGGTTTTATAGGAAATGGAAATTAGGGTTTTATTGGTGAATAAAATATATAATAATGTGAAACATGTTGTAAACAAGATAATTAGGGTTTATCTGATCCAGGACGTGATTAGGGTTTTATTAAATCTAGGGAGAGAGATAAGATAGCCTCCAAGTGAAAAAGGTAAGTGGTCCATGCAACTGAACATAATTAAATTGGTTGATTTAATTATGCATGTATGATTTTTGCAATGAATGTCATGTTAATGCTATTTACTGTTCTAATTGTTAAATTAAGTAAGATTAAGATGTATTGAGTTGTTTATGATGTATGGTATTACCTTCATGATTCTTAATGATAATGTTACCAATAAAGTCTAAAGTAAAGATAAGAGTATTAAGAGAAAGATAATGATAAAATGAAACTTATATAAGTTCCTCATAAGAGAAGAGGCACCTTGGTACAACCTAAGAGGCACTTTGGTGCATAAGAGAAGAGGCACATTTGTGCAAACCCAAGGATACTTATATAGGTTAAGATAAAAGAAATTGATCTAAAAGAAAATGCATATCTTTTAAATGTCCAAATGTATAATGTTACATGTTTATTTCAGTTTCAAGTTTTCTTTATAATATGTTCAATCCACTTACCGTTGGTTTTATTGCATTGTTGGGGGCGTGATGCCCATAGGTAGGAGCAAGCTCAGGAGCTAGAAGGCCATCTAAGGAGAAAGACCTAGATTAAGGACCATAAAGGAGAAAAGCATCTCTGGGGTGCCAACTATAGTTTTAGATCCTTTAATTTTGTTAGATTTATATATGTGAATCTTATTAAAGATTTGAGAATGAGATATTGTAAATGTTATCCTGTGATGGTTTATTTAAGATATATTTTGCAATGTGTATCATGATTGTGACATCCCCCTTAGAAAATGTGAATTTGTATGCTTCCACGCTATGATATAAATAAATATGTAAGTGGGGTGTTACACCATGTTTCAAGACTGTGTTTGATGTTGTCAAAGCGTACCCAATGACATGTGATGTATGCAGTGATTTTAGGTCTAAGAATCACAATCACCACCTTCACTATGAGAACTGACTATGACTTACCATATGATGGTTTCCATGTGTCATTATCAAGGTGGGTTTGTCTAATACACTATTTCCTAACATGTATCTGTGTGCTTAGTTTGATATTGCCATATCATGAGTAATGATATTTAGTCATCAACCAACTCACACTTGGATCTTATGTTTTATTGTTGTCTATCAACGTTCCACAATAACAACTGATCAGGGACATAATGAGAATATGTATATGTACTTTTAACATCTATATGATCTCATCTACAAGGGTAGTAACGTGAATACATACTTCATTGAGTAATATGATTCTCTAGACATTCATAGTGTTTCCTCATTATCTCATAATTGAGAAAAATAGAATGTATTGGAAGCTTGCCTTTATATGTGTTAAGCAAATCCTTTATATGGTATATGCCATGTCAATCATCACATGATTAGCTCTATGGGAATACCATACCAAAAGATTCCCACTTGCACTTAGAGCCTATCACCAACAAATCTCATTCTTAGTGATCCAAACATGTCCAACATGCTTCTGTTGTGCATGTGCATATCTCAGTGGGCTTAGCAATACTTTGCTATAAGTTAGTATATTGCGTGTTTCTTATCTCTTTGCTTTGATATGAAACCATCGTAATATGGTCTCTGATATTCCTTTCCTAACATTTAGCTCCATTGTTGTCACAATATCACTATTGACTCATCAATGGTTGGAACATCTATAAGTTCATCATATGAACTCCTTAGATCCATATATTATCACTATGTGTTCACAACACAAGTATACTCAGTTTCTATTGTAGAATAGAATTAATGGCTATTAGATCGAAACCTTTCCAACTAATAACATTTCTCTTTTAAATCAAACATATATATTTTTATTTACGATCACTTTTGTCATTATGGAAGTTTGCATCGACGTAACTCTTTACATCCAACTCTTCCTCTTACTTCTATCCTCATTGACTAGCAATCTATCCTTAGGTATTTCTCAAGTATTAAAAGATATCTTCAATGACTTTCCAATAACCCTTATTGGATTTTACTATCATCTTGTCATGTCCAATACATACAAGACTATATGGGATAATAGCATTCCCGATATATCCATTACTACAACCTAGGGCATCTTAATCATGTTGTTTCCATTCTTCACAAGAATTGGAGCATATGGTTCATGAGAGACTAATCCAGATTATCCCTTATTGAATTCATTCATGTTGAACTCTTTCAACAAATTTCTACTTTATGTGCTCTAACTTCCATTATGAAACATTCAAGAACTATCCCATAGATCTGGATCCTTATCTCATAACATGTTTCACCTGATGCTTTCTTGCCGAAGGGACTTTCATGCCAGTTCTCAATATTCACTATATTGTGATGCCATTCCTCATCACATGTGGAATATTCATATATGATCCCTAAATCTTTTGTAAACATAAATTTCATCTTTTATCTTGATTCAAGTCAAACTCTTTGACTATCTTTTCAAAATCAAAGGATCCCAACTCTGAGATGCTTATTTCAATCTTTGATTGAACTTTGTAGTTTATTGAATTTTTTTGCATTCTCGAAGTTATAAACCTTTTGGGTTGTGTCACATACACATCCTCTGATGTATTCCCATTAAGTAATCTAATTTTATCTTCATATGCCAAACCTCATAGTCTATTTCAACTACAACAACAAGCATGCCAATTGGTAAAAAAATTTCTGTCATGTTCAACAACTTGAACTAATTTGAAAAACTATTCAACCAACTTGTCCTTTTATGTTATCCATGTAGGTATTAACCACAAGACCCTAATGTACCTTTTAGGTGTTACCACTTGGTGGTGCTAATCAAGGTCCTACCTTGTTATCTTACATGGATCCCATAACACTCAAAAATAGCTTCTAGTTGACTAACCAATCCATCTGGATCATTAGATTCACAATCCTCACTACTACATAAACGGCCTTTGGCGTCGGTCGTTTAACCCCATTTGGCGTCGGTTTCCGACCGACGCCTATGTGGGCGCCGCTAAAGGTCGAACACTTCGGCGTCGGTTTTTTAACCGACGCCTATTTGTCTATAGGCGTCGGTTGTTTAGTAAATAACCGCCGCCAAAAGTGTTCGCGCCACAGAAAATGGCGTCATCTAGGGCACTTTGTGCGTCGGTTATTAACTAAACAACCGACGCCTATATAGAATATAGCGTCGGTGTTTTAGTAGATAACCGACACATAAAGTGCCCTAGATGACGCCATTTTCTGTGGCGCGAACACTGTTGGCGTCGGTTATATACTAAACCACCGACGCCTGTACTTCAAGACGACACGGCCGTGCTTCCCTGCACGGCCGTGTTTAGTACTATAGGCGTCGGTTTTATATGAATAACCGACGCCTTTTACACCACGGCCGTGCTATCCTGCACGGTTGGGTTGTTTGTACTATTAGGCGTCGGTTTTTATCAAATAACCGACACTGTATGTCTTTACTGACGGTTTTCTATAAATAACCGACGCCTATTTATATATATATTTTTTCATATCAGTTTGCAGGCCTGCTGTGGCTGGTCAGCACGATGAGAACCTACAGTTTAGTTTTCTGAACTGCAGGTTTACGACATCCATTGATATCAGCCTACAAACAGGCCGCAAACCTGCAAAAGTCACAAGGAAAATTCTACACAAGTACATACATTCAGACATCAATTCAATTCTCACATTCACACATATAGAAACATTCAAATACATGTATTAACATTCAGAAATATTCATTTACAAAGTATCATTCATTATCGCTATCAACATCCCAATTATATCTTACAGTTGCCACTGCTTGTATGGCTTTTGCCCATTCTTCTCTTACTTCATTTAATGCTTCCATCGTATATGGAGCATGTATATTTTTTAAGCGTTTACCTGTAGTGTTTTCAGTTTTAAACACCTGCAAAGAGAATGATGTATATATATAAGTAATAATATAAAAAAAAGATAAGATTGATATATTTCATACTAACTAATGAGACTATATATAATACCTCATGTATGGTATCGATGTCCAATGCGGCATATTTGATAATCATCTGCATAAATCACATCACATAGTATGCGCATGCCCAGCCATTGTCTTGTGTAGCACACTATAAATTGAAACATACAAAATAATACAACTAAGCACAATTCACATCAATAATATATATTCGAGTCGGGAACTTACTTGTACGTTCTGCCAATTTATTGGCTGGTTCTTTTTCCTTGGGACCGTTCCTCCAGCCTTTTTGAATGCATCTAAACCCCTACATGTTAATATAACACAATAAATTGCATAAGTAAATAGTAATGTAATAAAAGATGTTAACGGATATAAAAATGAAATATTTCTCACCAGAATAATGGCATTCTCATTACGTGTCCAATTTTAGTGTTCAATGTACTCCCCGCAGGATCTAGATAATAAACAGTGAATGTCCCGGGGACAATAACTAGTAACTCCCAATGTCTACCGCTAGAAGTAAGAAGTTAACAATTAATAACTCAAAATGCAAAATAAAAATGGAATTTTCTTAAGTCCAAATTATAAATAAAGTAAACTTACTTGACATTGAATGGAGCTATTATTATCGTCTTCTTTTGCTGACCAAAAATTGTAAAAGCATCTATACAATATTGTTGAACATTATCAGGGTCTTTAGCTACCAAACTAATCAATGATGGAATCAAAAATCCCACATGATCAAATGCAAATTGTTTTCAATGATCTTCGACTAAGTAGCTGCAAAACATATAGGCGTATGCATTAATATATAAGAAACCAGATCACCAGATCTTACACAAGGTATATGGATGTATAAACAAGATCTCACCTTATCCATGTCTCTATCATTGATGTATTCAGCCAATCATACATAAACAGCTCAATAATATCTTGTATAAATAAAGAGCTATCATATGATCGACCTGCATAATCTACATCTAAATAAACAATTATAGGGCAATGTATATTATGTGCCCGTAGCCAACATGCCATTCCCCTACAAGCAGGACCTAACAGGTATGTTAGGTCAGTTGGAACCCAAGTTGGTAATGCGGGAAGTGGAGGTGGAGGCCTAGGTGCTCCTGGTGTCTTCTTTTTAACTTGTATATATAATTTCAGATCAGTTGACATCATATATACACATTAACAGTCTAAATCAATGTAAATTTATCTTACAATTTCAGTCATGTAGACGACATCTGCTTTGGGCCACAATATGACCCCGCCTTTTGCCTCACCAAGTGTATCAATATCTGGGTGGGCATATGGCAACGCAACTTCCCTCCAATCGGGTAACACACGTAATGGTCCCACATGAACATAGCCCTGTGGCATTGGAGTCCCGTGAAACCTTTCCCCAGGAAGGGACGGGTAAGCTTGCGCCTCTGCAACAACATAGTCTTCTATTCTTAAGCGGAATGGCTTCAATGCCTACAAATTTACGTAAAGAATGTTATACATATATACATATAATCTTGAAAACATATCATCTTGAAAAGACTAGCTACAATGTCATAAACAATACTTACAGCAGACGTGCTAGGCGATGGGTCTCCAGGATTACTCGCAGTCTGTGCATCAGGAGAAGAGTGGGTCGCCATAGGCTGATTGGAAGCCTGAGATGCCTGCCACCACAGCAATTCTTCCTTGACCTTCTCAGCAACTACATCGTTGACCTTCTTAGCAACTAAATCCTCAACTCTCTTATTCTCCTATACATGGATAAAAGAAACATTAGCTTGTTATTAATGAATTTCCTTTTGCAGTAACATTCTAAAAAAAGAATAGGTTACCTCTTCTTGAGAAAGTCCCGCTCTGGGTTTGCGTTGGGATGGCCCAAAGAATGCTTTGATGCCAACACCAGCGCCGGCACCTCTAACACGTCCAGGATGCTCTGGGTTACCCAGAGCAACTGTCAATTCATCCCTTGTGCCCTGAGGGATGAACGTGCCTTGTTTCCTCTGCTCGTGCAGCTCCCGCTAATCACCATAAACAGAAATTGGTAAGTTAACACCACAAATAATCAATATTCAAATGATTTCTCTAAGAGTGTTATTTTACCATTTTTGCAGCCGCCTCAGCAGTTACAGGCTTCTTTATTTCACCCTTCTTGTTTTGCCTGCCAGCTATCCAGATATCATGGCGAGGCATGGGTGTGGCAGACTCCTGAGTAGGAGCAGACTCCTGAGTAGCCGCAGACTCCGCCTGTAGTCTTTGGCGAACGCTTGCATAGCCTTTTGGACCCATAGTGTGGTCATGCACATTCAGTGCACGTCTTGTTTTTTGTGCGTCACTGAGGGCCTAGTTAGTATGCACATTAATGATTTGGTTAGTAGCACTAAATGCTAATCTTGAATAGGTGAATACAATGTATATTAATTAAATTGGGAGTGACGCCTAATACCTTGAATTCTTCAGATTTTCTTGAAGCAACAAAATTGTCCCAATCTTCTTTGTCCAAGAAGTTCCATTGTTCAAGGGCTGACTTCTTCTTCTTATCACCCTCTTTTATGTATTCTCTGTTCAGATTTGTCCTATAATTCCTAAGCATCTTTCCAGCACGTTGCATCACATTTTTACGATGCAACTTCTCATCCAATGCAAACAGATTCTGTAAAATAGAAATGTTATTAACTAGTATCCAAAATAGAATTGCAAATAATAGAATTTGTAATCTAAAAAATAGAATTGCAAATAATAATAACTCACACATAAATCCTTCCATATCAAGTCTTTTTTCCCTTGAGGAACTTTATGCCGATTGTCATACTTAACACCACAATGGCTCCGAGTGGTACACCCAAGATAGTTCACAAAATTATTGCGGTTCACTCCAATTGGATTTCCTCCATTATCAAACTCCACCACCAATTTGGATCCACTACCACTTAGCGCTAATAACTTCTTCAACAGAGTGATGCCCCTTTTCTTGTTAAGTGTTTGGTGTTGCGCATCAAGTTGCTCCAGTGCTTCAGTGGGTACAGGTGCATCAACCTAAAATTTGACAAAAATAAAACACACTAAATTAGCCCAATATAGAAATATAGGATATATGACATAACTAGAAGATAATGAATTTTATAGAAATACAGGATATGTTTTTAGAACTTACATTAGTATCCTCGCCATGCTCGTCATGGACAACATGCTCATCATGGACTTCATGCTCATCATGGACATCATGCTCATCATGGTCAGCCATCTGAAAATGTCATTAAAAAGGCAAACATTTAGCATTTCTATTAACTAGAAAAAGGCAAACATTTAGCATTTGTATTAACTAGAAAAAGGCAAACATTTAGCATTTGTATTAACTAGAAAAAGGCAAACATTTAGCATTTGTATAAACATACATGTCTCTAAAATTGTGATCTTTTATCAATTAACAATCCTTCATTGTGATCTCCGCGCACATATAAGTCATCATTAGCTTCAATATTTTGTGGAGTTGGCAACCCAACTGAGAATGGACTGGAGTCATCATACTTATCATAGTACTCTTCTTCATCTATAGGATCTTCAATGAATTGTCTTTTACCATGAAGAACAACCGACCATTTATCATTTGCAGGATCATCGATATAGAATATTTGTTTCGCCTGTGATGCCAATATGAATGGTTCACCCTTCTCGCCAATCTTTTCAAAGTTCACCAAAGTGAAACCCAATTCATCCACTATAACTCCTTTGGTGTTATCAACCCAATTACATTTAAAGAGCGGAATTTTGAAATCTATGTAGTCAAACTCCCAAATGTCCTCAATGACACCGTAATATGACATTTTAGCTTCACGTGGACTCTTATCCTTTGCACTTGCAAAGTACATAGTCGACGCTTGAAGAGTGACCCCACTATTTTGGACGACACTCTTATCATCTTGGCGCTTTGTGTAATATGTGAATCCATTAATGTCAAACCCTTCATAAGACATAACATTCGGTTTTGGTTTAAAGGCAAGGCATTTGATAGGTTCTTTAATATCATTTGGTGTTTGAGATAGTTGATGTAAGACTTTATCTTCAAACCACTTAGTAAAAGTCTTATTATGCTCTCTAGCAAGCCACATTGAACTTGCTCGAGGATGTTGTCTCTTTATGAAATTGGTATGTTCCTCGATATAAACACTCACTTCGTCCATATTGTGTAAAATATACAAGTGAGCTTGTTCCAACTGCTCACGGCTGATTAGTTTCACCCGTGATCCCAAAATTCCTTTGCCCTCCTCAATATTCTTGTCATTATCAGGAGTGTCATTACCACTGAAAAAGTCATTGCAAAAATCCATAACCTCTCTCGCCACATAACCTTCAATAATACTCCCTTCAGGCCGATAACGGTTTCGAACATCACCTTTAAAAACGCTCATGTATCGTTCAAAGGGATACATCCAATGCAAGAAAACTGGTCCCAACATTTTCACTTTCCTAGTCAAGTGGACAACAAGATGTACCATGATATCAAAGAACGAAGGAGGGAAATACATCTCAAGCTGACATAGGGTAACAACCACTTCTCTTTGCAAATTATCGAGAGTATCAGGGTCAATAACTTTGCTGCATAGACCGTTGAAAAAGAAACAAAGTCTGGTAATTGCAAACCTTACATGCTTCGGCAATATAGATCGAATTGCCACGGGCAATATTTGTTGCATTAGAGTGTGACACCTATCCCATCCTTGAACACCTAATCTCACTAGTAAGTGTATATATAGATCGAATTGCCACGGGCAATATTTGTACTTAGAGAACAAACGGGGAAATGCCAACAAACACATGTGATGTCATTCTTATATATAATAAATGTGTACCACCTATCCCATCCTTGAACACCTAATCTCACTAGTAAGTGTATAATGTGTATTGGGTTTTCGAGAAAATTTCGGCAGCATTTCCCCGCTGTTCTCTAAGTACATATGTACTTAGAGAACAAACAGGGAAATGCTACCAAAATTTTCTCGAAAACCCAATACACATTATACACTTACATCCTAAGTGAGATTAGGTGTTCAAGAACAGTCCCAAACCGGGGACTATCCAAGATTTACTCCTAATGAGTCAATCTTGGATGGGTTTCTAGGCCAACAAACACAATAATATATATCTACAATGAAGTCGGACTCCATACAAACAGTATATAATTTAGTGATTGTTCATTCTAATTTATACCAATGTACAAGTAATATAAAAAACAATGATTGTTCACATTCTAGGCCAACAAACACATGTGATGTCATTCTTATATATAATAAATGTGTACCACCTATCCCATCCTTGAACACCTAATCTCACTAGTAAGTGTATAATGTGTATTGGGTTTTCGAGAAAATTTCGGCAGCATTTCCCCACTGTTCTCTAAGTACATATGTACTTAGAGAACAAACGGGGAAATGCTACCAAAATTTTCTCGAAAACCCAATACACATTATACACTTACATCCTAAGTGAGATTAGGTGTTCAAGAACAGTCCCAAACCGGGGACTATCCAAGATTTACTCCTAATGAGTCAATCTTGGACGGGTTTCTAGGCCAACAAACACAATAATAGATATCTACAATGAAGCCGGACTCCATACAAACAGTATATAATTTAGTGATTGTTCATTCTAATTTATACCAATGTACAAGTAATATAAAAAACAATGATTGTTCACATTCTAGGCCAACAAACACATGTGATGTCATTCTTATATATAATAAATGTGTACCACCTATCCCATCCTTGAACACCTAATCTCACTAGTAAGTGTATAATGTGTATTGGGTTTTCGAGAAAATTTCGGCAGCATTTCTCCACTGTTCTCTAAGTACATATGTACTTAGAGAACAAACGGGGAAATGCTACCAAAATTTTCTCGAAAACCCAATACACATTATACACTTACATCCTAAGTGAGATTAGGTGTTCAAGAACAGTCCCAAACCGGGGACTATCCAAGATTTACTCCTAATGAGTCAATCTTGGATGGGTTTCTAGGCCAACAAACACAATAATAGATATCTACAATGAAGCCGGACTCCATACAAACAATATATAATTTAGTGATTGTTCATTCTAATTTATACCAATGTACAAGTAATATAAAAAACAATGATTGTTCACATTCTAGGCCAACAAACACATGTGATGTCATTCTTATATATAATAAATGTGTACCACCTATCCCATCCTTGAACACCTAATCTCACTAGTAAGTGTATAATGTGTATTGGGTTTTCGAGAAAATTTCGGCAGCATTTCCCCGTTGTTCTCTAAGTACATATGTACTTAGAGAACAAACGGGGAAATGCTACCAAAATTTTCTCGAAAACCCAATACACATTATACACTTACATCCTAAGTGAGATTAGGTGTTCAAGAACAGTCCCAAACCGGGGACTATCCAAGATTTACTCCTAATGAGTCAATCTTGGACGGGTTTCTAGGCCAACAAACACAATAATAGATATGTACATGTTAGGGTTTCATCACAATTGATGTTAGGGTTTAAACAATGTTAGGGTTTAATCAAATAAAATTAGGATGCTAGAATGGACAAGTTTAAATCAAATTAGGATTTAAATTAGGGTTCCAATAGGATTCAATTTAATTAATTTTTATGTGAAAGATGTAATATTATAATACATACAATGGCAATGAAATGAAACCCTAATTGTATTCGAACTCATAAAAGGATCTCTCAAAGGTTGAATCTAATATATGCATCCTAAAAAAGGTATCACATCACAAATGTGCATTTCAATAATCATATTTTATTTCCTTCCAATTAGTGTGGGTGCCAAGTTTGGAATTGTTTTCTAATCATGGGTCCCTTAATTTTATTTAGGATAGAAGATAAAATCAAGGATATCAAATAGTATAAGGCGCACCCCCAAATGTAGTAGGCGCACCCACTACTACAGAAACCCTAACATTACACAGCTAGTTCACCTTATTTAACCCATGGATACTTGTAGTACTTATGTATTGGACTAACGATGCTTGATACTTAAACACTCAAACAGAGTTTGTATAGTGGCTTCAGATTCATGTACACATGTTTCACAACTCTTCCTCCTTTATATGTCTAACCTTAATATTTTGATAGGTGAGGAGGTGGTATTAGTATATGTCTTGGTAGGTGGCATTAGGTTGTAGATGTTTATTATCATATTGTCATGTTCTTATTGTAATTAGCTAGAGAACTACACCTACCTATGTACAGAGTTGTATCCATTTAACTTCTCCATCTTTTTTTTTGTGAAAAACACTCAACTATTGATACCAAAAAAACTTTGGGCATTTACAGACAACACACCTGACCAAACGTAAAGAACAAAAGGAGAAAGTATCCCACACAGGGGATCAAAACATCTCCAAACAACAAGACCATACACAACCAAGGAACAGGCTCATACACACAAAGAGAGCAGGAAAAAAAATACAGGGGATAGCTCATACATCAACCTAGATAGATAGCCCTGACACTAGCATTAAAACAGCAGCAGAGTTAGGGCGTCAACCTAGAAAGAATGGCAGAGGAAGGGTTTGATGCTAGTACCTTGTGAGCAGCAGAGTTAGGGCGTGAGCAAGGAGACGTAGAGAAGCAACAAGGAGGAAGGAGCGGGCGGCGGCGGCGGCGACGTAGAGCAGCAGCAGGAGCAGGATCGTCAGCGAGCAGGAGCGGCGACGAGCAGGCGGCGGCGGTGGCGGTGACGCAGAGCAACAACAGGCGTAGGATCGTCGGCGAGCAGGAGCGGCGGCGAGCAGGTGTCCAACGGCAGAAGGAGCGGCGGCGAGCAGGAGTGGTGGCGGAGAAGGGGGCGCCGGAGAAGGGGAGCTGAAGAAGAAATCGCCGGAGAGAAATCGGCGGCAGCAGAGAAATAGGGAAATCGCAATGAAACAGAAGAAAGGGGAAGAGTCGGGCGATCGAGGGTAATGAAGTTCCCAAATAACGTCGGTTGTTTAAAACAACCGACGCCTAAACATCTTTAGCGTCGGTTGTTTGAAAAAACCGACGTCCAATTGGATGATATTTTCATGAAATTATTTGGCGGGAACCACTTTCAGCGTCGGTTATACAAGGATAACCGATGCTGAAAGTGACACTTTTCGCGCAAATTTTCATCGCACATAGGCGTCGGTTTCTACGTATATAACCGACGCTGAAAATGACACTATTTTTTTTGATCGAAATATGGATTTCGCGGGCGACTTTACGCGTCGGGTTGTTATAAACAACCGACGCTTAATACAAAGCGGTACCCGTGTCTGGCTGGTCTTCGAATATAGACGTCGGGTTGCTTGAACAACCGACGCCTTAAATGTTAGGCGTCGGTTTTCCTTAATAACCGACGCCCAGAAAAGTGACACTGAATGCTATTTCTGTAGTAGTGCCTCCAATCTCATATGTGTTCTACTAGAACTATTTTGTTCTGTGTTACATGATAAACTTGAGATTCCACAACATCTTGTTATTCTCTTAGTTCTTATTGTACCTCTTTGTTGATCTCGAACATTTTGATTTTTACTTTTACTCCCACTGATTCTTTAGGAACTCAGTTATCCTATTAACAAAACACTTTTGTTATTGGATTGGGATTAATAGTAACATTCAACAATTATGGTTTATGGATAAACCTTTTTCAAGAAACTACTTTTTCAATGTCTAATTCAATCCTTTAGACATATTGGGACATTCCCAAATCATATCATATATGATGTCTTATAAACCATTCAGACGGTACATTATTTAGTGATAGATTTTATGAGTATATAATAAGATTAGATTAATTGATAATTATATCATCACTCATTATGATATAATTCCTTCTTTTGACACATCAACATGTTCATATGGATTTGACTTGTGATACATTATCACAATCCTTCCTTGAAAGTTCTCAAGATATTGATGCAAAGTATTTCAACATTTGATCTCATCAAAGTTTCTTAATACTTTCATCAATGTCATACTTCATTTATAATCTCCTTGAACACTTCAAGTGATTCTATTTTACTGAGTACATATCATCATATTACTAGTAAATGAAACGAAGTATATATCAATAGCATTTATTCCATAAGATCTTCATGCATCACATGCATGAAGTCTAATGGAAATTATTTCCTCCCACTACATCTAGTGAAGGATGTCATGTAACATTATGTATAAGCAATATTTGCATATTTCCTTAGGTTCAATAACGAAGGGAATCTAGATTAACATCAATATGTATTCTAGTCATGCATTTCTTATACATACATCCAAGGTGACTACTACTAATGATAATTCTTGAGTCATCAACTTCAATCCTTTGGTATTAATGTTATAAAACTTATCCATGATTCTTTCAAAGTAAAGATCATTAGATATTTGGGCATTCCCATGCAAGATCATATCTTTTGAAATAGAAACAATAATATCATACTTTATTGATATATCATCCTTGTCATACAAGCTTCTCTAAAGTAATTTGTTTCTCATGGCACAATGAAATAGAAGTTCTAATAACTCTATTACATGCCCATTGGTCTAAGATAAATTTAAATGTAGACCAAAGCTTCATCAACTCTTGTTGTGCCTTGTCCATCATTGTCCTTCCATGAAGGCTTTTACTTCTTGTCAGATCCTGTACATCAATATGTCAGATCTCTGTTTGGTATCACATACCAAAATGAAGAAGTAATCAAATTTATCTTATAACATTTATACATGAAGTTGAGGCCTCAGTGCCATCCTTCTTCTTCTTTAGCTCCTCTAACCAGAGTGTGCAATTTCTTCTCCAATTTCTAGGCTAGTGACAATGATGGCAATCGCCTCTCACTTTCTTCACACCTCCCTTTGCCTTGAGATCTGAAGACTTGGACTTCTGGTTAGCTTTAGAACTCTTCTTATTTTTTCCTTTGCCATTAGACTTCCCCTTTATCTTGTTGATCATCATCACATACTTGGTCTTGTCTTTATTCATATGTCTCTCAGTTGTTCCCAACATGCCCAACAACTCTGTCAATGACTTGTGAAAGTCGTTCATGTTGTAGTTCATGACAAACTAACTATAAGACTATGATAGAGACTGTAGAATCACATGAGTGACCAACTCTTGACCCAAGGGGAATCCCAGTCTAGCAAGGCTCTCCACATACCCTATGAGCTTGAGCAGATGAGGACCTATTGGATTTCCTTATGCCATGTTATATTTCAAAAACTCCTTAGAGATATCATATCTTCTTGTCTTGTCTAATCTTACAACACACTCTTAAAATGTGTGACCATCTCAATCACATCCATGTTCTCATGCTACCTCTGCAACTCATAGTTCATGGAGCATAGCATCAGACACTTGACATCCATGATATCTTTAGTATGATTCTTGTAAGAATCATTGTCAGCGTTTGGCACATTTTGAGGTGGTTCATCTGGTTCTGGCATTTCCAGGACATAGAGATTTCACTCCTATGTGAGAAAAATTTGCAAAATACTGAACCAGTCGTGGAAGTTGTTCTGAAGTTATTTTTCCTTTTTAAGGACTAATTGAAGAGAAAAGTGATTGTTGTTTGTTGCCATTTGATTCTACAAAAGAATTTGCAATTTTTTCAAAAACTCATTTTTGATTTGATTTGATTTGATTAAAATTAGGCAATAATAATTAGGTCTTTAATTCATTATCGTTCTCATTATTTTATTCAAATTGACAACCCTCAAGAATCAATTCAGAAAATTATAATGAATCATTTTTCTAATGAGCCAAGATCCATATTTCATCAAGTCATGAGTCAGCTTTGGTTGATCGCCCACAACTTGACTATTTAGGTAGGCCATCATGCCAATTGCATTACATGCAACTCTTGGATAGATAATATGCAGAACACTTTTCCATGATCATCTGCATGCCTCTGGGCTTGGGCTCTCCAAGTCACTAGTTAATCCTGACCTGATAGCCAATACGATAGATACACACCATGATTTATGTAAATCTACATATCTACTGTCACACTTCGATGAGATAGATGACACACCATGCTTTGTGCAAATCTATACTTGGTTGATCAAGCTTTTCATGTGTATTCCTAATGAAGGCATCTTAGACTTAATATGTTTGATTGAGGGGATATATATATCATATATGTGTGTATACATATATTGTACCCAATCACCACATATATAGTACATATCATATACATGCTATATCCCACAATATAAACATACAATATAAAACAATAAGTGATGTTTATGGTCATGTCTACTTGTAGTTCTTTGGAGATACAATGATTTAGTACCACCTAGGTCAACCATCACATCACATGTATGAACCTACTATTGGTGTAGACTTGTGCTTACCAATATGTGTAGATCAGTTCAAGCCTTGAATTGGTCGTCTCACCTCTTGGCCGGTTGGTTGGTCCTCCTGTGCAAATGATGTTTGGACTCCTTCCAAAAGGTCGACTGGGCTTGCTGTGACGGTCATCTGGCCTCATGTCCAACTTATATTTGGACTCCTTCCAAACGGTCAGTTGGGCCTACCAGGTGGTTGTCTGGTTCCATTGTCCTATCCTCCATGGTCCTTCAGACGGTCGTCTTGTCTCACAAACTGGTTGTCTCAATCGGCGATGAACATCTTCAACATTGTTGCAAGAAAGAAAACTATCCTATTGCTACTTTATTACATTGAATAAGAGAAACCTCGAGTTACATTCGAGGGGAGAAAAGGTAGGAAAGAATTATCTTTATATTGGGAAGAGGGAGATAGAGGCTCGATGTGCAGTTCGAGATAAGAAAAGAACCAAACCATCCAACCACACACAAATAAAGGGTATTGGCCATAACCACTCTACACATCCACCATCAAAACTGCTTTTATGGCGACACATGTAAATTGTATATATATCATATCTCTCTATATATAAATATTAGTTTGTGATTATGTGGTATTTGATCGAATATGCATATGAGAGAAGTTTAAATATTCACATCGTATGCAATAAATAAATGAAAAAACCAAAAATATGATCATATCGATTATCCTAAAATATAGTATATTGATGTGGCTCTGATACCACTATTGAGAAATACTAGCACATAGTATAACAACGGAAACAAATTTTTTTATCTATCTGTATTCCCATAACACCAAGATCGCATCAACTATTATGAAGTAGGAACAATGGTTTTAGCGAGTTATACCTGGTCCTAGAGCAAGTCCAACGAAAAAACTCGCTTCTTTTCAACTGTTGACAAGTTGCTCTTGGATGGTGATTGTGGAACTCCTAGTCTTCACCATGAATAGCTGTCTATGCAACCTCTACAATGACTCTGGTGGTCTCACCACGCACTGTAGGTTGACTTTTCTATTCAGGCAGCAGCCAAAGGACTCATGCCTCTAGAGTAGTCCACACGGACCAACTAGAACTCATGTCATTCACCAAGAATGGACATGAAGGAGTTGTCCCTCATGTTGGTGCACTAGTCACCAACTTGCTCTCCCACAATGACAACTACTCAGTTATTCTCTCACGTTGGTTATCCCTCCCTGTCAGGTAGGACTTGCCTGGGCTTTCTTTGGTTTCCACAACTAGAGAGGACAATAATTGTTAGAGGAATTGATTCTCAGTTGTATGTATTGTAGTTTTACTCTGGGAAGCCCCTACTATGATTCCTTTTATAGGTGAGGTTAGGGTTAGGGTTCCCAGTCTGTATGGAATTGTAAAGGAGTAGAAGAGACTGAAAGATCTTAAATTTTCACAACCTGCAAGATGCCAAATGTTCATCTGGCACACCCAGACGACCGTCTAGTATACGAGACAGTCATCTCACACTGCCAAATGACCGTTTGGCAGTTTCCCTATCGCACACAAATTTGACAATTTGGATTTTCAATTAATATCTCATATTAATTTACTTTCACTCCAAGTATGTGCAATTGATATATCTATTCAGGAAACATTCGGAACCTTCATTCGGCCCAAACGAGCCATATCACCTAGGCGAGATGCCCATTTTGCTCACCCAGACGCCCATTTGGTGAGTCAAGATGAGCTGATCGGTTCAATCACATTGAACTCGTCGGTTCAAGGGAAGAACTAAGCCAATTTGAACTTTGATCACCCTGACAGCCCAAACAACTGTCTCAACTCAACACTTGAGATACCCATCTGGCTGCCCAAATGGTCGTCTCACTAAGTGAGATGGTCGTTTGGTAGACCTAGTCAGTCAATCATTCAATCTATTGTGTGGATTTGAATACCTAAACACTTTAATAATTAATCCAATCATTATTCAAGATAAACTCCTCTTCTAGATGTGTTGCTATGTGTGTGACCCTATAGGTCACATATCACATTGGTAATGAATGTCCATAACTAACTTATGACATCACAAGCAAGGAACGGTGCCTAGTCGCACATCAGTGCTACCTAAGTGAATGGAAAGTTGAAGAACAACTTCAACCTACAATCTGTGTAAGGTGTTGTAGTGATTGTATAATTCCTTTGTCTCTGATACCCTGAGTGAACTCAAGGCATGGACTTGTCATCTTTTCAACATTCAACTCATGTTTCTTGAACCAATAACAGACTATTTGTGATAATGTGATCTCAATATCATATATTGATTCACATGTGCATGCACATGTGTTTCTCAGTCTCGTTTATCAAGTGACCTAGATATCATAATCCAGTAGGAGGGACAAATCCCATATCTGTCACTCACAGTCTAACCCCATGTGTTAAAGTCACCCAATCATCACCTTTATAACAATCCATGTGTCATGACTGCGTTTGATGATGTCAAAGCGTACCCAACGACATGTGATGAATGTAGTGATTTCAGGTCTAAGAAACACAATCACCAACTTCACTATGAGAGCTGACTATGACTTACCATATGATGGTTTCCATGTTTCACTCTCAAGGTGGGTCTGTCCGATACACTATTCCCTAACATGTATCTATGTGTTAGGTTTGATATTTCCATATCATGACTAATGAGATTCAGTCATCAACCAACTCACACTCTGACCTTATGTGTTATTGCTGTATATCAACCTTCCACAATAAAAACTAAGCAGGGACATAATGAGAATATGTATATTTACTCTTAACATCCATATGATCTCATCCACAAGGGTAGTAACTTGAATATATACGTCATTGAGTAGTATGATTCTCTAGACATTCATAGTGTTTCCTCATTATCTCATAACTGAGCGAAATAGAATTAATTGAAAGATTGCCTTTATATGTGTTAATCCAATCCTTTTATGGTATATGCCATGTCAATCATCACATGATTGGCTTTATGGGCATACCATACCAACAATATCTACTTAGCTACTAGAGTATAATAGGGAGACCCACTAGGGCCGCTTCTTTTCACCCTAGTTTTATGTCCACTTATTCATGAGATTTGAGACAACTATAAGCTTCTCCTCCATTTTTAATATCTTGATGATGGAACAATTATTGGAGACACAGAAGAGGTGGCCAAGGATCTTGACATCATTCAGCGGACTGGTCCAGGTTTGGGTCTTGTCTTGAATATTCATAAAACTGAAATTTTGTGGTAGGAAGCTTCAAAAGAGGTTGTTCTTTGTTGACAAAGAGACCTTTATTGGGAGTAAAGCTACTTAGAGGAGCAATGAGTAGGGACAAAGCTTTATTGAGGGGTTAGCTATGAGGAGGGATACAAAGGTCGTTGAGATGCTGAATCTTCTTCCACAATTGAGTGATCCACAAAGTGAGCTCTTTTTGCTCCATTCCTTATGGGAATTGTCAAGCTAATGTTTGGATTACACACTTGTCAACTTGCATACATGGAGGAGGCTGCAATTTTGTTCGATAAGGGGTTACAAAGGTCTATTAAAGACATTATAGTTTGTGGAGGTCTTTTTTTAGAGATATGCAATGGCAGATTTCTTCCCTTCCCATTCGTCTCGGAGGCTTGGGGCTTTACTTAGTGAAACAAGGTTCCTCATATGCCTTTTTGGCCTCTAGAATCCAATCTTGGGTGCTTCAGGATCATATTTTACAAGACAGTGGGATTTGTAGTATGGACTCTGATTTTGATATTGCTTTAGATTGTCTTCGTGTCACTATTCTAACTTTTGACCTTAGTAGTTTTTCTAACAAGGACATTGTCCCCCATACAGTCCAAAATGCTTTTGCGAGCGTCCTTTTTAGTAAAATTATTGATGACACGGAAGTTAAGTTTGAGATGACCATTAAACAAAAAATAGTTTTTAGGTACCTAAAAGTAGATCATGCTCAAGATTTTCTACTTGCTATTTCTATTAATGGATTAGGCTTTGCATATGTCACCAGTGCAGTATTGTACCATCCTCAGGTACCGTCTCATGATTCCTTAATTTTCCGTTAATGAGATTTGTCCAATTTGTCATAAGGCTTGTTTGGACACTTTTGGAGAGCATGCAACTCATTGCAGAGAACTATATGGCTTCAAGTGTAGACACAATCTTGTCCGGGATGTTCTCTATGACGTGCTCAGACATGCAGGAATTACTTCTAATAAAGAGGCACCTATTAACTTTTTGAATGATCCGCGAGAGTGGAGATCAACGCTTAGACTGACTGATTTTGTATGGGTTGGAGGAAAGCATATATGTGTGGATCTAATAAGGATTTCTTCTCTTGTGGGTCTGAATGGTGGGGCATTTACTATTGGACAAGCAACTCTCAAAGCTGCCTCGGTAAAAGTAGCTACATGAAAAAGCATGCCTCGACAATTAACACATTTTTATACCTTTTGAGTTTAACACTTTTGATTTCTTAACATCGAAAATTGTGGAGCTTCTCAAAAGGGTGAAAAATGTTATCTATAGTGAGATCCTACAAGCTACGACGCCAGAGAGTTTTATGTGTAGGTTAGAGGGAGAAGCTCCAACTTCTCTCTAGAAAATCCCTTAGGGTCGTTTTCCCTTCCCTGACCGGCGACATCTACCACACCTGGCGCGCTCCCACCACCTCTAGCTCCAGCTCAGCCCTGTGGCTGCGACGATCATCCTCAGCTCCTGCTCAGCCCTGTGGCCGCGACGATCATCCTCAGGTAACTTCTTCTGGCGTCTGATTCTCCCTATTTAGGTTCCAAACCTGATCGATGCCTCCTACCTCTCCCGGTGTGCTCTCACCGCCTCTAGCTCCTGCTCGTCCCTGTGGCCGTGACGATCATCATCAGGTAACTTCATCCGACGTCTGACTCCCGCTTGTCAGGTTCCAAAAATCTTTCTCAGGTAACTCCACCGCTCCATCACCTCTGCATGTTGGCGGTGGCTGTCATCAAAACTCTTTGCGACTGTTTTACACCCTTGGTGTGCCTGTTCCTTGCCCAGGCTTAGAGCTATTCGAGCTAGCTCTAGGATTTACTATTTTGATAAACCCTTGCCCATGCTTTTTTGGTTTTTAACTCTCCAGCATTTTCCGACTGAGGGTTTCATCTCCTTCCTCCTCATCATTTCTGTCGTCGGAACCCTGTTCCTACTTAAGTCTCTTCACATCTGGTTGCAATAAATTCCGAGTATATCATCTTCCTTTGCAACTCTCCTCGGGTTTCACAAACGGCTTCTAGATACATGCAGATGAAATCTCATTGATTACACAAATTACACCTTTAGAGATTGCATTTTTATTTTTCCTCTAGCACTGTATATCTCACTCTTACAAAAATCTCGATCTCAAAAACCAAAAATTCTCTTCTCTCTACCGGCTACAACACTCCTTCCCAAGAACAACTTTGGCAGTCAGATCAAATCAGCACAACTGTTGGTTCAGAATCCAGCATTAAAGACCCATCATACGGCCTGATATCACCATGAAAATAGGAGGTGTGCTCACCCCCGCTTCATGCATAAAATCACCTTGCATGCTTAAATCCGACAAGACAACAACCTTTCGCCGTGCTCTAAAGAAGCAAAAACCCTTGGTATCTAGCAGCATCACAAAAACTCCTTCACCCCCAGTCGACATGAACTCCCGTTTCTCCTTCATAGAAATCCCCCTCGCAGACCCTTCCTATTCTACAAGCATCCCTTTACCGCGAGCTTGGATCTACCATAAGTTCGACATCTCTCCTGACACCAGCATGATCAACATCGGTCATCGATCCTTCCAGGTGAAGGTCACATGGTCAACCCCCACAAAAACAACCTGGGGCAAAAAAAACCCCTTCCTCCTCATATCGGATGGTTGGAGCGACATGCGCGAAGAACTAAATCTTAAGCCTGAGTGTTCGATCTTCTTACAACCGATGGAAAATCACACCTTCTGTGCCTGGGTGTGAGACTTCGTCCACGACTCTCCTCCAGAGCTTGCCTACCTGTACAAAAAACATGATCAAGATAGCTCCTCATCATCCAACTCGGCAGACCAACTATTCATCCGAGATGAATACCAACCCCCATGGGAGAAAAATCCTGGCCTATCTCCATCTCTTCAGATTCCGAGGACGACGACGAGGCAGTCACATCACCTTTGGATCAACAACAAAGCTCCATCGCTGAAAGGTATAAGCTTTTCTCCTCCCCATCGTTTAAGAGAAAAAAATGTAAGACTAATCTGTCGTCTTTATATAAAACCCTTCTTCCTCAATCCTCTCTGGTTGAAGATATCATCCCTAAGGACATTTTTCGCCTAAAATCTACTTTCCCTATCCTGGGCCTTGCCAAATCATCCATACTCATAAACAATACCCTAGAAAAAAACCCCACCACCCATATCTGGACTCCGGTCCCCCCCAAAAAGACCTTTTTGAGCTCTGCACTGTTCCCTTTGCCACCAAAACAGCCACTCAACTTCCAGATGTTTTTCTCTCCGCTTATGTTTTGGATGCGGTCTTTTAGGGCACATAAAAAGGTTCTGCAAAGCCCGCCTCCTCCCAAATCGGGACAAAAACTATTCAGATGCCCCTCCTCCTTCATGCACTCTCGCTCGATCAAAATCTCACCTTTTCACAAAACTTTCACTGTCCCAAAAAAAACGTTTTCAGATCTCTGGCTCAATGCACATCCCCCTCATCATCATTATCTTTCAAAAAACTCCTTTGCATGCCTCGCAAACCTCCCGCCAGAACATGCAAACGTTTCCCATCCACACCGTTCGAACTCAAGCCCTTAGACACTACCTATATCTAAACCCTTTCACAAGCCAAAAAACCCATCTGCCACAAAGCACAAACCACAATCCAAAAACCCTACCCCTCAAACCCCTTCATAAACTCACAGTTCAAACTATCTTTCTACCTCGCCCAACATGAAGGTCCCTGATCACCTGGAATATGCGATCGCCCTCCACCTCCCAGCCAACTCAATGCGTTTGCTCAAGGTCTTCACCCTTAGAAGCATTCTTGTTTCTGTTGAAAACAACATGGACAACAACCCTATAAACATCCTAGACATTACCCGCGCCTTAGCCCTTCTCCTTTCTGGTCACACCATCCTCAAACCAAAAATCTTCTCTCCCACCCAACTCATCTATACCGTCCCAGAAGGCACAAAGATAAACCACCTTTTCAACCAAGTTCTCACCATACCATGTGGATCAAGCTTCATCATGGCTAGACTATCAAAATGGTCTTCTGATTTTGGATCTTTCCCTGCCCCTGCTGGTGGCTCCGACTGGGTAGCCATTTCAAATCTCCCGCCTCATCTATGGGAGATTGAGATCTTCAGAGGCATCACACACTCTATCGGGGCTACTCTACAATATATCAGCCCCGAAACCCTACACCCATCTCAATACATCAAAGCTTACTGTCTTTTTTCTGTCAAAGCTGCCATCTCTCTACCTCCATCCATGAATATTAGAATTGGTGAGTCCATCTACCATTTAAAACTTTTAGCTGAACATCCCACCATAAACAACACTGCCTTTTCCGACCTCTCTTCACACCCACCATCCTTGTTTAGCCCAAATAAAGATAAATTATCTACCTTACATTCTAGGGCTTCAAATGATCGAAATCATGTTTGGATCCGGAAAACCTCAAACCACTCTAAAAACTCTTATCCCATTCAAAGCAAAAAAAGAACCAGAACTCCTGAACCTTCTCTCCATGTTAACAAATTCAAACCTCGAAGCTCCACTTTCCCATCCCCATCCTCTACCAAGGAAAGTTGCCCATCGCCAAACAAAAATCATCACACATATTTGAACCAAGCCTCATCTCAACTCAAGGATGATAATTCTCTGTAGAGTTTGGAGCAGGAGAGCCCTCAATAAAAGCTCACATCCAGCTACCTCCAAAAGATCTTGCAGCCAAACTACAAAGATCCAAAAGGTTCTATCATCATCAACAAGGAAAAGAAAGGTACTCTTCCACTTTCCTCCTCCCGCTCATTTAGTAATGTTTCCACTACATCTTCTTTATCATCTTCTCCTACTTATCAAGACAAAAATAAAGGCTTAGATTCTATAGAGGATTGGTCAAACATAAAAAGCTTCACTTCTTTTGCAAATAAGATAGGTTTTCAATTCGAAGATGATGAGGATGCTCACAATGTTCTAAATAACCTAGAAACCTTTATGGGATGGACAAAAAAAAGGGCTTGATCTTGCTAGCACAATATCAACATCTATCAATTAGCCTTTTTTGCACTCAACTATCTTTTTCACTATGAAAATTTCATCGTGGAATATATGTGGAGCTGCTAACCTCCATAGAAGGAAAAAAATACGCTCTCACATTTATAAAAATAATATTGATCTTATTACCATCCAAGAAACAAAAACCTTTCTTACCCCCTTTGCCCTCAAAACTATTGGAGGTAATAGAATCACAAACTGGATCCAACTACCTCCCGAGGGTTTCAAAGGTGGCATCATTGTTGGTTTTAACAACCAGACTCTTGTTCCACAAAACACCTCCATCCTTAAATTCTCCATAACCATTGAATTCAAAAACCTATCCGATGGATTTCTCTGGTCTTTCTCAAGTGTCTATGGGGAACCTGGTTACAATAAATCCCTCTTCCTTGAGGAACGAAACCACCTCATTTCAAACCTCCACACTTCTCCCTGGGTCTTGGGTGGTGATTTCAATCTGATCACCCAAATCTTAGATAGGCACAATTCAAATCGCTCCTCTCTATCGATGTCAGCTGCTGATAAAAAATTCTGTCAGATGCTCACAAACCACTCCCTGATCGACATCATACCCTCAAACGCCCTATACACCTGGTCTAGAAACCAGACTTTTGCCAGGCTTGACCATTTCATTTGTTCAAACCTTTGGGAAGAAAAACACCCTCTCTCATCTGTCTACATCTCCCATAGAACCATTTCTGACTACTTCCCTCTAATCCTTGATACATCTTCCTCCTCGTGGGGCACTCGACCTTTCAAATTTGAAAATAGTTGGCTCTCCATAGACAACTTTTCCAGATCCTGTCTAGAAGCTTGGTCGCTAGCCGACTCACAAACATCAAACATTGGTCTTCATATTCAAAACAACACAAAAAAGATCAAAACTCACATAAAAAATTGGAAACTTCAAAACCCTCTGAACTTATTCGAACTTCAAAAAAATCTTGAAGATCAGCTCCTCTTTGTGGAAAAGGATCCATATGCTGACCCTGCTCTTGTCCTTACCATCAATGCTGAACTTGACCACATTAACAATTGTATCGACACAAGATGGAGGCAAAGGGTGAAAATCACTTGGGCTAAAGAAGGAGATAAAAACACAAAATTCTTTCACAAAATTTGCAACCAAAATTTTTGAAATAATACAATAACCCATCTAACAATAAACGGCAAACTCACATCCCATAAACAATCCATCATAACACATATAAAAAACCATTTTAAAAATATCTTCAATAACAACCACAATCCCATTTGTCTAAATAACTTAGCATGGAACACAATTTGTCAAAAAAACATAAAAAATCCTCATGAACTCATCAAATCCTTCTCCCTCGAAGAATTACAAACTGCCATATCTGACCTTGGTAAAAATAAATCTCCCGGTCCAGATGGACTCAATGTGGAGTTCTACTTGGCTAACTGGAACCACTATAAAAATTATTTCACAGCCTTTTTGTCTGCTTTCCATGCTAGTTCAAACCCACATAATATCATCAAATTCATAAATAAATCTTTTATCACCCTGATAAAAAAATAGTCAACCTAAAAAAATTTCTCACTTCCGTCCCATCAGCCTCATAAATACCTCATACAAAATCATCACTAAAACTCTAGCTAACAGGATTAAGCCACACTTGGAAGACATCATCCCTCTAAATCAATCTGCCTTCCTAAAAAACAGAAGTATTCAAGATGCATTCTTGATGGTTAATGAAACGATTCACCTTTGCCACAAAAATAGATCCCCCCTTCTAGCCATCAAACTTGACTTTGAAAAAGCCATTGACTTTGTTAATTGGCAATGCCTTTTAAAAACTCTTAAGGGTTTTGGTTTTCCTGACATTTGGGTCTCTTGGATCCACACTTGTATATCAACAAACCATTTCTCCACTATCATTAATGGTGTTCCTTTTGGTTATTTTCATAACTCAAATGGACTTAGACAAGGGGACCCTCTCTCTCCTTATCTTTTCATCATCCTGACTACTATCCTTTGCCGCATGATCCAGCTGGGCAAACAAAATGGTCTTATCTCCTCTCCTGATGTTTGTAAGGAGAATATCATTCAATTTGCAGATGATAGCATTATATTCTCCTCCCCTGATGAGTCCTCCCTCCAAAATATCTTTAGGATCATAGGCATCTTTTCATATATTTCGGGGCTAAAAATAAATATTCAGAAATCATCCATCTTTGGGGTAAACATAAATCATTTGACTTTGGAGCACTATAGAAACCTCCTAAAATGCAAGACTGAAGAATTCCCTGTCAAATATCTGGGACTACCCATCACTCCTTACAACATTACAAATGCTATATGGACTCCCATCATATAAAAAATAAACACGAAGCTCACAAACTGGACAAATAACTTCCTTAACCTTTTGGGTAGGCTTACCCTGTTAAATAGTTTCATCACTCCAATTACAACCCACTTCTTGAGATGCATTCCCCTGCCCTCAAAAACAAAATCCATTTTAGACAAAATTAGGAGAAATTTTCTGTAGAACAACTTCCACAAACTAGACAAACTAGGGAAACATTACCATCTCGTAAATTGTAAAACCATACAAGCTCCTCTTGAACAAGGTGGTTGGGGAATCATCAACATTGAAACACACTCTCTCTGCCTTATTGCCAAAATCATTGATAGTCTACTTCAAAACAAACAAAAAATCTGGACCAATCTCATCAAATACAAATATTATCAAGACTCCCCACCCTGGCACCAAACCCCTCAAAAAATAGCCTCCCCACTTTGGAAATTCATCAATAAAAACATCCATACGACAACACAAATCATAAACACTCCACCTCACTCACACAAAAACATCTCCTTCTGGTTTGATCCATGGTTTGAAAACAACTCTATCATAAATCTCAGACCAAATTGGATTATTCCAAATAAACTCCTCAACATAAAGATTGACAAAGCTCTTCCGCTCATCACCAACAATAGATCGAACTCCCTTAAAAGATGTATTCTTTCTCAGATTAGTCAAAATGAATACAGACATCTAACTCTTTCCATGGAAAATAACACCTCAAATACTATCACTTGGAAATGGGGCAGAAAATACTCGGTTAAACTTGCCTACACCTTCCTCTCCTACAGAGGTCTCTCCCCATCATCATCAAAGATATGGAAACAGAAATGGCCTAAAAAATACAAAACATTCCTTTGGCTTCTACTACTCAACAAGCTCCTCTCAGGAGAAAACATCACCAAAAAGGGTTTCATTGGCCCATTTAGATGTGCACTTTGTGAAAAAAATAGTGACTCGGTTGACCACATCTTCTTTAAGTGCATTTTTTCCAAAAATATATTCTCACATTTTATAAGTAACGGTCTTCCTGACCTCAAAGAAGCCACTTTTCCCTTTCAAACTACACCAAATAGACATTACAAAAATTCCAAAAGCAGCGATTTATTCACCACAATCAGTTGGAATCTATAGAAAGAAAGAAACAACAGAATTTTCAACAATAAGAAAAACTTGGCCAAAAACATTATATCTCAAATAGATGTCGATCTTTACATCCTAACAAAATGCAGGTAACCTAGCAGATGGTGGTCCGGACGATTCCGTGGTTGGCGAATCTGAAGCTGCCTTTCTATGTGATCTCAAAGTCATGGTTGACGATGAGACTGATGTCAGTTTGGTTCAGCAACAACTATGATTCCTCTTTCAGGCGAATGTCTTTTTATCAAACTTAGGTTCATCAATCTTCATAACATCCAGAGGCTTGTTATGAGGTGCCTCCCCCTTATTATCAGAAGACTGCTTTTATCTGCTAGCATTTTTTCAATTTTTAACTATGTTACTTTTCCAAACATTCTGTAAGTTCTCCACATAAGCAGGTTTTGCTTGCTTGATGTGCTATCAATATATGTCTCTACCTTTCCTAAAAAAAAATAGTGAGATCCTACACCCAAATTTATGGATATAGTATTTCGGAGGATTGATTTTGCTATAACAACTTGTTGTCTGTCTTCCTTTCATCTCGATGTAATTTTTTAAAATAAGATGAAATTCAAGAGATTCATCTGCCAAAGAGATCTTTAAAAGATGCATATCAATGACAACAATTTCGTTACTCTTCTGAAGACAACCATCGACAACATCAACATATTTTGATATTTCCATACCAATTTCAATCGCATAAAGCTAGGAACGTTTGACTATAACGAGAATCACTTCATTTGAAAGAGCTGTATTTGATCCCGTATTGATTATAATAGCAAATGTTAAAGGAAGTTCTTATATCGGATAATGCATACTAAGTAAAGGATTAATTGGATGATTTTTATACTATATAAGATCATAAAGCCCATTCCTAGTTATTACTAAGTTCGTTTCCTAATGCAATTTCGTTTGCTAGAGCTTTGACATTTTCTACAGAAATTCTTTGGCCCTCCCCAACACCTAGCCCTTGTTTAGTTCGAGATCTAGACTACAAAGTGTGGCCTGGGTTAGTCGATAGATCCAGATTATTTTATTTGGATTCGGTCCTATTTCTGTTTGATTACTTATCTCATTGCAAGCACTCATTAGATTGGACTGACCTCGTAACTTGTGTTCTTTTAGTTTGGCAAATAAAACAAAATAACACAAAAACAGAGTCAAATTCAAAATGAGATATGAAATCATACTTCTACTAGGACTGACTTAGTCTGGATTAGAGGATTACGGAACCAAAACGGACCCGTCAGTCCAATTAAACAAAATAAAACTGGAAGTGGACTGAATCAGTCAGTATTAACGCCTACGTGGCACAAAAAGACAATGCTTAATTCGAATTGGGTCGTGAACCAAAAAACACCCTAGTGGCTGGTTCCGCCACTGGGAAGGTTCCTGCCATAGTCCATGTTTTCAAGTTTTGCGCTAAAGACTGGACTGATCTCCTTCACATGATCTCCAAGATATACACCGATATTCTCTCTCGTTTCTAAAAGTTTCTGTAATTAACTAAAGCAATATGCATTTCGTTCTCGTCATTTTTTTTATTTGACAAGTCTTCCCCTCGTGCTATCGTTTTCCAAGAAGTTCCAATTCTAGTATCGCAGAAGTTTATTCAACTTGTCCGCACATCCTAAAGGTGATGTTCTATCTGTTTGATCGTTGTCCGTCTCCAGAGTGCCGAGGTATATCCTGTGGAATATCCCTCGTCGGACAGATCTTTTGCTCGTGAACGATGGAGGAAGGGCGACGGATGTCCGTCACAAACAAAAGGCGCACTTCTTTTCTTTAGCTGTTCGTTAACCTAATCAATTAAGTAGTTAGAAAGGTATAGGGTTGTTTTATGCTTTGGCGTCTATGTCCACAGGGTGGGGCGAGGCCATCCTCATGTGGACTAGTGGACTCGAAAATAACCACACAGTGAGGAGGATGCTGGAAGTTAGAATTTTAGACACGTTATATCTTTATCTTTATGTTAGGGAAAATAACCACTGCATCACTGAAGAAATCACATGTTGTGCATGGACTAATAAAATGTTTGCGATAAAATGTCATGTTAGGAAAGAAACCGAGGGGTTAAAGGATAAAGCTTATGACTCAACTAATCATATTGAATGGCAACTCTGCAGTACCAGTGTACCGATGTGAATTAAATTCACAACTATGTAATACCAGTGTACCGATGTGAATTAAATTCACTCACACGTTTAACGAAACTCCTTCATTTTCTGAACCCGTAAACTCTCATTTCCCCTATGCACAATAACGTATTTTGAAAAGTATGGTAGTAAAATCTATACATACTATAAAAAGAGTGAGTTCTCCAACCATTTGAAAACCCACCACTTCAGACATCCGTGGCCAATCAGAAGACAACAATTCAAAATGCTGTCATCTCCTTCATTCAATCTCTTCTCACATTTTTCCTCACTTTTTTTATTTTATAAATTGTTTTTTTATTTCAAACACAACTGCCAGCAGCTTGTACCATCCGGCCACCCTCACACATTTGAAATCATTTGAGTTTCACTACCCTTTGCCATTCATCCAACATTCCCAACACCCCATTAACTTGGTACTACTCAGAAATTGCGGCTGTTATTAGTAACATTTTTTTTTTAAATATCTATCCAGTTACAACAAACCAACTTCTACCATCCCGCCACTCTCTTACATTTGAAATCCACGACAGTTTTTAGATTCGCCAGCCTTTCCCGGTGCTGATAATCGACTATAATTATCTACCATAAAATAAAAACAAAAAATATTTATCTATCCAGTTACAAAAAACCACGTCGAAGATCAGAAATTGGTCAAACCTCGACCTGTCCTATGGCATAAAGCACAGTTTAATGTTGATAATCGACTACAATTATCTACAATAAAATAAAAAACTATTACATTTATCTATTAGACACGAATCCATTAAGTTACATAAGACTCCTCCTCCAGCCCCGCTCATTCTTCTCTCTTCATTCTTCATTACTTCTTCCATCTTGGTTAAGCATGCTCAGCTCCTGGTACTTTGCGGAAGCCTCCCCTGGACAAAAATACAGGTGAGATATTGTAGGTATCACAAACATTTACATATCTTATATCATGTTCTCACACCTTGTTTAAACTTTTCGACAATGCTATCAAACCACACTGATCTTCCTCATGACGGACTGAACAACCAACACCTATGTTGTTGTTGATCTTCCTCACGATCCAACACAGAAAGTTCCTATGGTTTTTTCTTCACTGTTGCCGGAGACATCTACAGGTAAACAATGAAACAAGGAAGAATTGACATTTAAATAGTAGTAAGTAGTGTAAGAAAGTTTTATATTTGAAAAAGCAAGTGTTCATAAAAATAAACGTTCAGATAGAGGCTACGGATTATTAAGTTCTTGTGGTTTTCTTGCTTCACTGTCGCTAGAGACATCTCCAGGTAAACAATGAAACAAGGAAGAATTGAGATTTAAATATTAGTAAGTAGTGTAAGTAAGTTTCAAGTAAACATAGAAATAAATGTGCAGATAGAGGTTGTTGATTCCTAAGTTGAAAAAGATTTTGCTTCACCGTCCCCGACCCCCGATACTTCTCCAGGTAAACAATGAAACAAGAAAGAATTGATATTTAAATATTACTAAGTAGTGTAAGTAAGTTTTATATTAAAAAAACAAGTGATCATATAAATAAACGTGCAGATAGAGGCTGCTCATACCCAGGTTGAGGAGGATTTTTCTTCACTATCCCCGGCCCACAATACTTCTCTAGATAAATAATATATGAACCAATATTTATTTATTTTTCTATCATTTTTGTGCAAGTACATAAAACCAACTGTTCATAGAATTAAACATGTAGATATATGCTGCGGATTCGTAAGTTGATGAGATTTTAGATTCACTATTCCTGGCCCTATTACTTCTATAGGTAAATAATATATGAACCAATATTTTTATAAACGTGTTTAGTATATTTAATTTTGTCTATCATTGTCTGTGCAAGTACGTAAAACTAACTGTTTGTAGAATTAAACATGCAGATATAGGCTGCTGATTCATAGGTTGAGGAGGTTTTTGCTTCACTGTCCCATACCCCCAATATTTCTCTAGGCAAACAAACTTTAAACCAATATTTTAATGCACATATTTAGTATATTTGAATGTGCAACTAATCATAGTATAGAAATAAACATGCCCATTATTCATTCTAGCATCTGATAGTGACAATATATACACGTAGATCTAATATAGATTCATTTTATTCATGTATTAATATTTCGTGTATATATAATTTTTTATCATTGTCAGTGCGAGTAAAAAAAATTACTCACAAAATACCGTGTTGGGAAATTTATCAAAATTCAGTAAAAATATCCATTCAGTTCCATAGAACATAGAAATCAGTAACAACGTTCAGATCAAATAAGGAGTTGACGATATAGAAAACTCAAAATATCAAGTAACCAAACTAGCGAGAAAAGAAGAAATATAATCATGGCAAAGAAACCAAGACTTATCTTTCTTTGCAAATTCTAGAGTTCACCATGCTTGCATTTAGTAGGTTAGACCTATAAGGAAACAACTAGATGTCCTACATGAAGGGACATGTACCTACAACAATGTATAGACCATAATTATCTAATGTTATTAGTAACCAAGTATAGAAATAAATGTACCCATTTTTCATTCAAGCATTTGAAAGTAGCAATATATACATGTAGATCTAATACAGATTCATTTTGTACATGTATTTATATTTACTCCATAATAATATTTTAACATTGTCCGCGCAAGTAAAAAAAGTTACACATAAGGAGTTGATGATATTGCAAATTCAAAGTACCAAGTAATCTTATTAGTCAGATAAAAAGAAATATAATCATGGCAAAGATATAGTTGAATCATGATTTATCTTTCATTTAGTAGGTTGGACCTATCAAAAATCAACTAGCTTCCCTACATGTGGGTGACCAAATACTTGCAACAAGATATAGGCCACAATTATCAAATGTTATTAATAACCAAGTATAAATTAAAATATTGAAAAGTATATACACATTAGAAAGGACCCCTAAGGCCGCATCATACCTCATGTAATCTAATAGAGACTCAAACGCCACCTTGTGGTTATATATGAAGGGAGCGATGACTGCATTCAAATAGAGAGGCCACACTAATCAGATGTAGACACTAGGTATGTATTTTAGAAAGAAATACAATAGTTGTCATGAAATTCTTATTACGGTCATAACTTTTAAGTTAACTGCATATCCCTGATGTGGGCCTAAGATAATCTCCTTGAGCAACAAAACAACAAGATCCACACATGAAATGTGGAAACTAAATGCAACCAGAAACACATTTATTATTCAATGATTAACTTATTAGCAAATAGAACTCCTAAATGTTTTTATCATTACTTTAGCAAGCCCCGTGCTGACTCCAATGTCTCTGAAGTCAGACTTTAGATAATCTCCTTCAGCTACATAGCTACAAGACCACTCATCAATTATGACATATTAGAAAGTTGAATTCAAACGTAATACAAACAACCAACCTGATTTGACGTTGACTACAAGGTCTGAAGTTGGTCTTCCTACCTACATCGAGAGAGGCCCCACTAATCAAATGCAAGCATCATTCACTACAAAGACAAAAAAACTAAATTTTCATCATTGGCTTAGTGCGTCATGTTGTTACCTTTGTTTTTAGAAGTTGACTATAAGTTCTGAAGATAGACCTAAGATAATTTATGTGAGCAACACAGCTACAAGACCCACCCATGAAATCTGGCAACTGAGTGCAATCACAAACAAAATACATGTTCTGCCCTACATGAAGGGACATCTATATGCAACAAGATAGAGGACACAATTACCAAATGTATTCAGCAATCAAGTTGAAACTAAACCTTGAAAAGTAAACACACCATATAAAGGACCCCTAAGGCCGAATCATACCTCATGGAATCTATCAAGAGAGATCGAAAGGCTGCCCTGTGGTTATATATGAAGGGACCCATTACCTACATAAATAGAGAGTCCACACTAATTAGATGTATACACTACTTATGTATCTTAGAAAGTGGTCATCGAAATTGTTATTTATACCTTAAAATCACCAAGTTGCTACCTTCATAAATGTGTTGATATGCCAATCAAGGACATAGTTGATAAGCCCAAATAAAGTCTTTGAAGACAGACCTCACATAGCATACATGTGCTTCCCTACATGAAGGGACCTGTACCTGCAAAAAGATAGAGGCCACAATTATCAAATGTAATTAGCATTCAAGTATACATTAAACCTTGAAAAGTACACACACCACATAAAGGACCCTAAAGGATGAATCATAACTCATGTAATCTATCAATATAGACCCAAAGGCCACCTTGTGGTTATATATATGAAGGCACCCATACCTGTTGTTGGTATGGTATGCCCAGAGAGCCAATCATATGATGATTGTAATGAGGCATTAGATATCTGATTTGATAATAATAAAGGTAATTATGTATATTATGTTTGTCTCAATCATGAGATGATGACACATACATGATAGATGTCTAAAGAATGATGTGACTTGATGACACATACATGATAGATGTCTAAAGAATGATGTGACTCGATGACATATGTCTTCAGGTTGAGGACCTGAACAATGAGACCATATGTATGATAGGAGTACATACATTCTTGATATGTCCCTAGTCAGATATTACTGTGGAAGCAAAATAGACAATAATAATACATCAGACTAGAGTGTGTGTTGACTGATGACAAAGTCTCATTAGTCATGATATATGATATCAAGTCAAGCACACAAATATATGTTAGAGAATAGTATATCAGACAGACCCATCATGAGAGTGATACATGGATACCATGGAATGGTAGTCACAATCATCTCTCATAATGATAGTGGTTCTTAGACCTAAAATCACTGCACTCATCACATGTGATTGGGTACACTTTGACATCATCAAACACAGTCTTGAAACATGGGTTGTTATAACGGTGATGATTGGGTGACTTTGACACATGGGGATAGACTGTGAGTGATAGAGATGGGATTTGTCCTTCCTACACGGAGTATGATATCCAGGGCCCCTTGATAAGCGAGATTGAGAATTGTATGGCCATAATCATGTGATTCAATATATGATATGTGAATTCATATGCATCTCAGACAGTCCGCTCTAGGTCAAGGAACAAGGATTGAATGTTGAAGAGGATGACTTTCCATGCCTCGAGTTCAATCCAGATGTCAGAGACAAAGGAACTATACAATCACTGTGACACTAATCATAGATTGTAGGTTGAAGTTGTTCTCCAACTTTCTGAGTTACATGGATAGCAATGATGAGTTACTAGATTTTTCTCATTGCTTGTGATGTCATAAGTTGTTATGAACATTCACTACAAATGTAAATTGGAACCTATAGGGTCACACACAAAGGATACCCATGGAAGAGGAGATTGTCCATGAATGATGTTTAGATTGAGACTAAAGTTGTTTAGGTACTCAGTTAAATGTATAATTGACTGATTAGACTCAGAACTATCAAGTTCAAGTGTTGAACTAGCTGGTTAGAGTGTCAGGTCAATTGGATACAACATTAGCAATGTCAGGACTGCCAACCGACCAGTTCACCCTGGTGAGCCGATCGACTGGTGTGTGCCAATCGACCGGTTCACCCTTTTGAGCCAATCGGCTGGTGTGAGCCAATCGACCAGTTCACTTGGTAAACCAAGCAGCTCACAATCTTGCCAACTGAGGAAATTGAGATTTTCCCGGTTGGAAGAAAACTTTAACGTTTCACTTGTTCAATTCGATTGGAATAAGGATTAATCTTTGCATTAATTGGAAACGATCGAGGAAAGTCAATTCCAGGCAAGTCTGAGAAGTGAAAGGACCGGTTCACTTAGTGAACCAATCAATTCACACTCCCAATCGACCGATTCACTAGTGAACCAATCATATCACCTTGCCAAATTACCGTTTCAGTTGTGAGATGATCAGTTTGCCTGCCGTAGTGCAAGTTTATCATGGATTTTCCAAATTGTTCTACTCCCGAACAGACTGGGAACCCTGACCCTGACCTCTACTATAAGTAGATGGGTACAAGGGGCTTCTCAGAACACACAACTCAGAACATCAGTTGCTCTATAAAGTTGTTGTCCTCTCTGGTTTCGATAACCGAGAGAGTACCCGACTAGGGAGGCAGAGTGAGGGAAAGACAATTGTAGAAAAGCAGTCTGAGTTTGGGAGAGTAGGTTGGTGCTAGTACACCAATAGGTGGGTCATCTCCTTACTGCAAGTTCTTCTTGAATGGCATGAGTTCCAGGTGTTCCGTGTGGACTATCTGTAGAGGCGGGAGATGTCTTCCGCTTAGGAGGACCCATTAGCCGCAGTCCGTGGTGGAGGCCAGAGTCCATGGCGAAGACCAGGAGCTACACAGACACCGTCCAAGATGTGGTGTTGAATATCGTACATGGCTGCAAGGTATGGCCCTTGGGAAAGCCCTAAGACTAGGTATATCTTGCTAAAACCATCCTTCCCATTACATATTCGTTGATGCGATCTCCTATTATGGGTTAATTGCCAATAATTTTTTTTCCGCTGCCTACTCTGAGGCCATACAACCCAACAGTGCTATAAGAGCCACATTAATATTCTGTGTTTTGGGATAAATCGATATGATCGGATTTTGGTTTTATCATCATGTATTTATTGCATACGATGCGAATATTTAAAATGACTAATGTGCATATTCGACTAAATACCACATGCAACCACAAACTAATATACATATATGATATGGTATATATGTAATTGATACATGTCACCCTAAAATAGTTTTGATGGTAGATGTGTAGCATGGTTATGGCCTATAAACCCTATGTGTTCTTGGTTGGTTATGGTTGTTTGCATATCGGTCTGCGTACCGAGTCCTCTACCTTCTATTCCACATGTAACTTGAGCTAACTCGAGATCATTTCTCTTCTACCTTTGCTCCCCTCGAATGTAACTCGAGGTTTCCCAAAGATTATGTAAAAGTAGGATAGTTTATTTTCTATTACATTGAAGAGCACTAGAAAACCCGACTACCTGGAGAATCGAGGAGGATTGCAAAGGAGCCAGATCGATCGGCTGATGGCCCAACCACTTTTTTTTAAAATTAAGCCAGGAGGTTCTCTATTCATCCCACCCTCCTCGTGTGGGCCAAATCATCATAGAAATTACACCCCTACTTATAAGCTACATGTCTGTTCCTGTGTCTGTATCAACCCAACATCACAAGAAAACTCAACTATATATCCACCTTATTTAGAATCACATATGGAGTATGTCTCTTCTCTTGAATCGCCATACCTCTAATCTTAGCTAGAAGGCTATGTATATCAGTACATACGAACAAATCTTCATTGTTACCTCCCCACCTCCCAATATCCTTTGGAATCGAGTTCACAGCCTGATGTAGCAAGGAACCAATTATGTACGATCTCACCATCTCTGCTTGAAGTTCTCTAACAAAAGGTTTCGTGCACCATGGCTACAGGGCATTGTTCTAGAGAATGTTGTAAATTGAGCTATCATCTATCTCAATGCTCGATATATTTAAGATATGATCACCTACCAGCTTCAATCCTATAATGCATGCTTGCAGGTATGCGTGGGAAAAATCTGACGCCTTAAGACAAGCTCGAAATGCAAGACAGATAATAGCATTATGGTTTCGTATTACTCCTGCCGACCATCTATGTCTGAAGCCGTTCCCATCTAGGCTCCTTCCAATTGTTATGTTCATCTTCAAATTATGTATGTCTGGTGTGACCCAACGGAGAAGCTAGACTTCTCTTAGTCTAATTCTAGGGTCATCAAAATTGGTGTCCTTCATCTTCATATAGATATGTGTATCCTACGATAAAACAAAAGACTCCTTGTGCATCATTCTGTTCACAAAATATATATTCCTCTCCCATTCCTGTACGATAGGTTGATATACATCTTTAAATCTGGCTGCACATCACATTATCCATATGCTAAGCAGAATGTGCGTCGCAATTCTCCCAGCCAATCATTCTGCCACATTTTTGGAATGATCGCGGACACATATATCTAGCACGGAATTCATGTCCTCTGGCGATATCATTTCAGTAATGTCATTGAATTTCGTCCAGAAGAACGTAGCAAACTGCCCTCTAAACAACAGATGGTCTTCGTCTTCCACCTGAGGCTCAACACAATAGTTACATCTAGAGGCTAGGGGGATACACCATTTTCTAATAATGTTGTCATCCATAGGTACCACCTACCTAGCAAACTTCCAAATGATCGCGTTTGCCTTAATGGCACAACCACTTGTTGAAGGTGTCCAGACATCAGAGGCCAGACTGACCAACCAACCGACCATGAGGTGAGCCGATTGTGTCATAGGATGAGCCGATCAACCCAGAATGGTTCAAGCATAAAGATCTTCATCAATAATAGGTTGCATATGATGTAGACCTTAGATGACCGTAATTCCTTGTGGCTCCAAGGAATTATAATAGGATGGCCATACTCATTGCTTTTATCGATATTGCATGTTTCTTGTTGTGGTTATAGCATGTATATGATACATACTATAATAATGTGGTGATTGGATATGTATATGTATATAAATACCAAATCCCTCAATATAAATATTAAGTTTAAGACGCCTTCCAAAAGCAACACCCATGAAAAACTTGATTGACTAAGTGTGGGCACGTCCTAGCATGGTGCACCATCTATCTCGTGGAAATGTGATGGTGAATATGTGGGTTTGCCCTAGCAGGGTGTATATTCATCATGTTGGCTTTTGGGTCGGACTTAACTTGGTAACCTTGATCGAATCAAGCACCTTGAGGCATGCATATTTTTATGGCAAAGAGTTGCACATATTATCCAAGAAATGCGTATGATGCAATTGGTATGATTTCCTACCTTAAGATTTGGTCATGAGTGCCAGCGTTGGTTGGGTATTGATGTAATTATTTTGGATCTTCGCCACTAGAAGATTGTACGCTGTAATCTTCCAAATTGATACTTGAGGGTTATCAATTTGCACAAAAATAGTGGGAGTGATAATTAATTAAAGGCCTAATTAATATCATCAAATTTATCAAATCAAACAAATATAAAATGTTTTGAAAAAGTTGCAAATTCTTTTGTATAATCCAAATGACAAACACAAATAAAATATCATTGTGATCAGTTCATAAATGGGATAAACTTCGAATCTGGTTTAGGACCTTTGAGAAGTGTTCTCAATAGTGAGTGTAAACTCTAAAGTCCTTGGAAAACCAGAGCCAGTGGAACCACACCAAATGCGCCTAAGGCCAAAATTGAATGCTTACTTGAAGTATTCCAATGATGCCTAAGACATCAAGAACCTTATGCTAAGCTATATGAACTATGAGTTGCATAAATAGCTTGAAGCATGGACATTCTTGAGATGGTTGTACATCTTAAGAATCATGTAAAGCATGAAAGGTATAATGTCTTCAAAGTGATGTTTGAGTATAATTAGACATATGGAGATCAAGTATAATCTCATATGCTCAATATGATTGTGCATTAAGATTGACTGTGATTTCTTAGAGGTCAAGAGTTGACCAAACATATGATTCTACAAATCATTGTGTGAATCATATAGCCAATTTATCAAATGTTGAGAAACTTAGCCAAACTAATGTCTGAAGTGCTTGGCATGTTGATGCCAAAGCAAGAATGAAGAAAGGACAAAACAAGTGATAATGATCAATAGAGTGAAGTCTGTAGACTAAAGCAAGGTCAAGAAGTGTTCTAAAGCCAAACTTAGGTCTAAGTCTTCATCACTCAAGATATGGAGAGGGGTAAGTAGGAAATGAAATAACCTCTTTATAGAGGATCTCAAAAAGATGATAGAGATAGAGATCTCTACTTCAGGACCTGAGAAGAAGTAAATTAGAAACTGTGCAGAGTAAGAGTTGCTATCATTATAGTTACATTATGACATTCATGGGAATGTAATAGAATTAGTGATTTGCTATTATATACTTGCCATTAATGAAAACATCATACATCTTGTATGGACACAAATGTTATGGACTGATGTTTCATTTTAAAGATATGATCTTTGATGATAATGTCTATGTCTCATCAACTATACTTGATAGTTAAAGAGACAAATGAGTGTGACACATGTAATGAATGACATAATAACTCAAACTTGAATGCCTATAGCATAGTCATCTGTAGTGCATAAATGAGAATTGAATTTCTAGAAATCTATATGATGGTTATCTAGACTCTTTTGGTTGTTGAACCAATAGAGACATGCTAATATCATTCATTGTGCAATATGACAAAGGTTCTTTACTAGATGTAGTGGGAGGACACTTATTCTACTAAGGATTATACATATTGGTGTACATAGACCTTTTAGAATAAACGCTAAAGGTAATCAATAGTACTTTAATATATTTACTGATGACCTCAGTTAATATGATAGTTTGTATTTAGTAAAATGCAAACATGAATATCTTGAAGTGTTCAAGAAGATCATAATCAAGTACATAATTATCTTGGTATAAGTATTAAATTTCTATATTATCTATTTGGAGATACTATGAACCAAGAGTTTGAGAACCTTCTGGAAGATCATGATAATGTATCATGATGGACTCCATCTGATACACAATGACAATGTATCATGAGAAGTGTATCAGAAAGAAGGAATCACTCCTTGATAAGTCAGAGTGTGATTACTAGCTAAATTTTCAAATTTCTTTTTTTGGGCAAATGCGTAACACTGGGAATAAAGAGATTCACAAAATGTTGTCGAATCTCTAAGTTCTTTAAGTAACACACATAACTCATGTTCTTGTAGAACATACGTAGAGCTTGAATGATATATGATATCTTATGGACAAGAAGGTGGTGAGTTGATCATATGATGACCTTTTAGGTCTACTAGAAGAAAATTGACATGGAGGGTAATTTTGTTGTAAAGAGTTTCTAACAAGTTCAAGGTGTTGAACATGGTGAAATCTTTTTAGCAGTTACTAAGGATAAAGCCATCAGGATAATGCTTTCTATTGTAGCTTAATATGACTATGATATTTGGCATATAGATGTTAAAACCACATTCCTTAAATGGAATATTGTGCAGGATGTGTACATAACACAACCTAAAGGTTTTATAAATCCAATAATGCAAATAAAGTCTATAAAGCTATATAGATCAATCTTTGGATTGAAGCAAGAACCTCAGAACTAGATCTTCACTTTGACAAGGTAGTCAAAGAGTTTGACTTGAGTTAGAATGAAGATGTAATGTGTGATTACAAGAATTTAGTGGGATCATATATATATATATATATATTATATATTGATGGGGAGTATCATCCTTATACTACAAAATTTGGCAACGAAGTGCATTCTAAAATGTTTTTTGAGAAGCATCCTATGTGATAGGAATCAAGATCTATAGAGATAGATCAAGAGAGCTTCTTGACCTAAGAATGAGAACATACTTTGGCAAGATGCTGAAAGGGTTCAATATGGTGAGAGAAAACTTTTCCATGTTCCATAGAGTTAGTCTCTCAAGAGTCGAGTGCCCCAATTCTTATGAAGAATAAGGAACACACGAATAGATGCCATATGCATTTTCAATTGGATCTATCACATATGAACTCATCTTGTTATCTTGTATGTATTGGACATGACAAGAAAATATGAACCAAGTATATTGTATGTATTAGACATGACAATAATATATGAACTCATCATCTTGTATGTATTGGACATGACAAGAAGATATGACATCGTCATCTTATATGACAAGATGATATAAATATCCAGTTATCTCGTATGTATTGGACATGATGAATGGATATCTATCAAACTCCAGTAAGAGTTATTGGAATACCATGAAGGACATCTTTATGTACTTGTGAATTACTAAAAGGATTAGTTCTTTAGTTATGGTAGTAAGGAAGAGTTGGGTGTAAAGAGTTACAATGATGCAAGCTTCTGAAATGACAAAATTGTGATTGACCTTAGAATAAGAATTGTTCGTTGGAAATATTCCAACATAAAACAATTGATTAATTCTACAATAAGAAGCCAAGTACCTTAGTTTTACAAACATTGTAAAGGATATTGTATGGATCTAGAATTCATATTGATGAACTTGTGGGAGGTTCTGAACATTGATGACTTAGTAGTAATACTGTAACAACAATGGAGCTAATGGTTAGGCAAATGAATCTCAGATAGCATACTACGGCTTCCATCTCATACAAGTTGTCGTACAATGAGGGGATGTGAAACATGCAATATACCGACTTGAAGCAAATGTTGCTTTCCCTCTATAAAAGCACTTGTGCAGCAGAAACATGATGGACATGTTGAAATCACTTGGAATATGATTTGTGGGTGATTGGCTCTAAGTACAAGTGGGAGGTTGTTGGTATGGTATGCCTAGAGAGCCAATCATATGATGATTACAATGAGGCATTAGATAACTAATTTGATAATGATAAAGGTAATTTTGTCTATTATGTTTGTCTCAGTCATGAGATGATGACATATACATGATATATGTCTAAAGAATGATGTAACTCGATGACATATGTCTTTAGGTTGAGGACCTGAACAATGTGACCATATGTATGATAAGAGTACATACATTCTTGATATGTCCCTAGTCGGATATTATAGTGGAAGCAAAATAGACAACGGTAATACATAAGATAAGAGTGTGTGTTGACTGATGATAGAGTCTCATTAGTCATGATATATGATATTAAGTCAAGCACACAGATATATGTTAGAGAATAGTATATCAGACATACCCACTGTGAGAGTGATACATGGATACCATGGAATGGTAGTCACAATAATATCTCATAGTGATAGTGGTGATAGTGGTTCTTAGACCTCAAATCACTTCAATCATCACATGTGATTGGGTACACTTTGACATCATCAAACACTGTCCTGAAACATGGGTTGTTATAACGGTGATGATTGGGTGACTTTGACACATGGGGATAGTGTAACATCCCTGACCTGGGTTATAAGTTAACCCTAGGTGTTTTGCTTAATCATGTAATTAAACACTTGTGATTATCTCCTGGCATGTAATTAAGTTCCTAAGGAACATACATTTTCATTTATGTCCTTTTAAACAATGTTGTAGTATTGTTTTGTAATACAGGGATCTATGTGCAAATTACCCAATTTAAGGGGTTAACTTGCAATTTACACATGTTTATATGTTCCTTTGATGTCGAGACATCATAAGAGTAAATGTGATGAAGTATGATGGATTTCCCAAGTCTGGGCACTGAGATGCAGCTTGTGGGGCAATCCATGTGCTTAAAACCCTAATTTTGGTGTAAAGTACAATTTACCCAAAATGTGGAATGCAACTTGTAAAATACACCTTCTAGAATATCTTCTATGACTTTTGACCTCATTTAGAGTAATAATGATGAAGGGGGCACTTCATTTGAATAATCATAAAATAAGGAACACCTTTGTAATTGAATCACCAAGTTATAAGTATAGTAACCCTTGTATATATGCACCTTAGTGGTAAGTGGACTTTCTTTGCCTTTAATTCTTGGTCTTAGAAGAAGTTTTACCTTAGATATAAGGAGGAGGGACGTGCAAATAAGAAAGGAGGGACCTAGATGAGAAATGAAGAATTAGATGTCCTTATGTTGAAGTTTCACCCAAAGATATATATACAACTTTCCTTTGCAAACAAAAGAACATTTCCTTTCTTCTATCACTTATCATCTTGCTCAAACTGACTAAGGCAGAGCTATGGAGCAGAGGAGAATGACCAAGGAGAATCTAGGTAAGTTGGGTCATCTTCTTGCTCGATTTCATGGAGGAAAGTGGATTACAAGGTTGGTTTCATGGTTAACTTACTTAGTTCTTTCTTTCTAGCCGATCTTTCCCAACCCTTTTCTTGGAGAAACTCCTTTGGCCAACCTGTGGAGCTCAAGATTCCATTAAAGGCTTGAATCTTGGAAGCTTGGATCTCTAGGAACAACCATAAGGTGGGTTTTATAACTCAAAACCCTTTGCTTTATTATGCATAATTGTGTTCCTACAATATATAGTTAGTTCTTCTTCTTCCCCATCTTTCCTTGCTTTCTTGTAAGAAAATCCACGAAGTAACCGACCTGTTCCAAGGTTTAAGATGATGGGCGTGAATTCCTAGGTAACTTTACCAAACGATCTTGGACCATTTGGTCTAAACGGTTTGCAAACCGTTTGAAATCAAACGATCTCAAGACCGTTTGATCTCATGCGGTCTTGCAAGACCGTTTAGATTCAAACGGTCTCCAAAATCATTTGGTAGGGTTGACCAAGTGAAGACCATTTATAGGTCTTTTGTACACATGTTGAATTAATTATATACAAAGAATCATATCCTAATTGCAAACCAATCACAAGTTGAAGGCACTTCAGCCTTCTAAAACCCTAATCGGGTTCATTTGCTGAATTCAATGATCAATTTGGTTGAACCTTGGGTTGAGTGGACCAAACAGTCTCAAGACCGTTTGGGGACCACTCAAACGGTCTCAAGACCGTTTGGTGACACCCCAAGGCCATTTGGAGGTCTAGGGTTAAGGTAATTTGATCAATTGAAGGTCCAATCCCAATAGGTTGTTGAATTAATTGAAAATGCTGATTTGAGACTTAATTAGGGTTCAACCCTTATCAAATTGACTTAGATTTTGATGAGACTTTGGGAAAAAGGTCTCACGACCATTTGGAGGGTGTCCAAATGATCCTGAGACCATTTGGGCCAAGTTGGGGCCCAATTGAATGTCAATTGATGGGTTCAACATCAAATAAAATTATGTTGATGGACATTGATGGTTAACCGATTACAAACCCTAATTGGATTGGTTTCAACCCTAATTGGCTATCAATTGAGTGTCCAATTGGTTAAGGTTAACCTTAGTTGGCTCAATTTATAAGTGGTTAACATAAATGTGGCCAATTGAAGGCTTCAACATGGAAAACCCTAATCGATTACAACCTTTGATGCACCTTTGAGGACCATGCGGTTTTGAGCCCATTTGGACCAAACGGTCTCAAGACGATTTGAATCCAAATGGTATCAAGACCGTTTAGGGCCAAACTATCTTAAGACCGTTTGGGCTCAAACGATCTCAAGGTCGTTTGGTCCAATCAATCTCAAGGTCGTTTCATTTCATGCGGTTTTAAGGTCGCATAGATTCAAACGGTTTCAAAGTCAACTCTTTCAAACAGTCAACGTACTCATGCGGTCTTGGAGGTCAAGGTGTCCAAACGGTCAACGCCCCAAACGGTTTCAAAACCGTTTGGAGGTTGAGGTGTGAAACCGTTTGGGAACCTTTAGGGATATGATTGCTTAGTGACTTGAAGGCTTAATTGGTTCAATGGTTGTCTAATCCAATCCTAATAATACCTAAAGACAATAAGGGGCTAAGTAATTAGTAGATTAAACCATGTGATGATTAATGGTGTACATTACCAATGTGCCCTTGAAGGGTTCAAGTAGACAACACCCCTTAATCAAGCAAACCCTAATGATATGTCAGTGGTGATTTAGCTTATGATAATCAAGATTGACTTGACCTAACCAAATCTAGAGTGATGTAATCACCATCTATTAGTAATAGGAGAGAGAAGGTGCCATTTATGGTTGAAACTCAAGTAAAATACCTTCAATGTATATGAAAATGCATGATTAGGGTATGGTCCATCTATGTGAGATCATGAAAAACCTAGTTATGATATTGGATGAATCTTAACCTAATTTGAGGGCATCAATGATGATGTTCTCATACATGATGATGCTATGAGTTTAATTCACCATGAAGTGAATAGTAAACCCTAATTGAGGGTGATGTGATGAAATGTACAATAAACCCTAATTCCGGATTATACTTTTAAGCATAAAGGTACAACTCTTAATATGAATTGTTTATTGTTGATTAATTGAATTAACCATGCAGGTTCTTATAAGAGAATGATCATATCCATGTAAGAATTATGATATTATATTCATTGAAAGCATGTTATTAGCTTTATGAATAGTGATATGCTATGTTGCCTAAGTTTAAGTGGCATCATATGAGATGATAGGCTGAAAGAGCCATGAGTATCATCAAGATCATGCTAATTAGATGACTTGTGATGAGATGATTAAGAAACGATAACTGATGCAAGTTAGACCTGATACATTTAGTATTCTACTTTCATAGCTGCTGTTTTAATGATTAAATGTTTGAGAACATGTTTGATGCTAAAAGAATACTGAAATGTACCTAACTAATCAAGTATAATCATACTATGTAGAGCCCTGATCATAGATCCATCATTGTCAGAAGCTAAATGATGGTGAAACAGGTTTTCCTAAGGGAACTCCTGGAACACATACTTTTGAGTATGTGGGGGAATATGGATGTGTATATCCTTACATCCTAGTGTAGGAATTGATGTAGATGTACATTAATCTATCAACCCTTGACTATATATATTTATGCCGGGGTGATGTATCACTATTCTCCTGAGGAATTCTTAAATACCGCATCGATGAGAGATAAACAAGAGATCTTTTGATGGCAAAGAGAGTACAGAATGCCACTGTGACTCTAATAGAGAAGTACCAGAATACCCTGGTAAGCTATAGTAGCAGAGACACTAGATGTCCTGCATGTTGATCCTTACACTGACTGAGGAAGATGAGGTCATAAGAATCCAGCTCTTTTGATGACCTAAGTATGATACCGATGCGACTTAATAGTGATCGGTTGGAGTATGAGAAGTATACCTCATCTCCGCGGGGCATAATAATGTTTGCAAAACATAATTAATCGCGTAGTATATCTGCTTAGGTTGACCTACGATAAACAATGATTGATGTTACATAGTTTACATCATTAGCCTATTCAAGTACCTAGCATACATATTCTTCATATATTTTAATGAAGTGATTTCTTAAAGTAAATGTTGCTTTACTTTGTCAAATCTGCCGTTGATGTTTTAAGTTACCTTGCTTATGTTATTCCTTATATGCTTTAACAAATCTTCTGGCACAGAGTTATAACTCTCACTGGGACAATTGTTTAAAATTGTCTCACCCCATAGATTTCAACTTTTTAGGTGGTCGTCAAGGACGAAGGAACCAATCTATAGGTGAACAGTATCAGTAGCAGCAACATCATGAGCAGCAGTGAATCTCAAGTGGAGATACTGACTGCTGAGTCATGTAGTTAGTTAGTCTTATGCCGTCTCTGTACTCTCAGGTCCTTAGAGTTAGTTGGTTTGAGATTTTGGTTTTGAATCTTGAGACTTTGTATCTGGTTGTGTATAATCACTCAAGAAGTGATTTAATAGAGATGTAAACTGTTTATCTTGTTTCTTATAAAAGAAGTTTTATGATTTCAAGATATTGTCTCAAAAAGTTTTAATTTTCGGTGATTTTTTGTATTCCGCTGCTAATCGAATCGCTTCCGCTATGTTTATTCCGTGTTTTGGAGATTGGAGCCCACAATTAAGTGGTATCAGAGCTGAGTCTACAAAGACATATGACTTAGGATGTCAAGTTTATTCTTAGTATTTTCCAGTAGATCTAATAGTGTCTTCTGCTCCTCAGGAGAAGAAGATAAGTAAGGATGTCTGGACCACACGAGGAGTATGTGGCAGAAAGTAGTGTTGCTGCACCCCGAGAAGGTGCAAGGAACCCAGAAATAGAACAGCCCGTACCTGAGCCACCAAGGGAGCCAACTCAGTTTGACCCAGCTGACATGGGTAACCCAGCTGACATGGGTAACCCAGCTGTTCAAACTATGTTCGGGCAGTTTATGACTGCCATGACACACATCACCAACAGGATGCCCATGCCTGCACCTAGGGCACCTGCCCAACCTGAAGGACAAGGTATCAGTAAGACATTCGAGTGACTTTGTCATGTCAGAGCAACCGAATACTTTGGAACTGCTGACCCTGCAGATGCCGATCTGTGGTTGACCGAGTTAGAGAAGGCTTTTAGAATCCTGAACATCCCAGAAGCTGAGAAGGTTAGACATGCTGTCTATCTTCTCAAAGGAAGTTCTGGTCACTGGTGGACCATGGAAGAGCAGAAGAGGCCAGGTGTGGAAGCTACGTGGGAGGTCTTCCAATGGGAATGTATGAATAGATATTTTTCAAAGACCTTCCTGGATGAGAAAATCTCTCAATTCGAGAGGTTGAGGCAAGGTCTGATGAACATTAGCGAGTACGAAGCTAAGTTCATGGAGCTGTTGCGGTTTTGTCCGCACATGGCTGCTACAGATGAAGAGAGGATAAGGCGGTTCGAGAAAGGGTTGAATGCTGAGTTGACTACTCCCGTGTCTGCCCTAGAGAAATGGGAAAGGTTTGCTACCTTCGTTGAGTCAGTTTGAAGGATAGAAAGGTCCATAGCTGAGAAAAGACAAACCCATAAGAGATATCCTCAGTTCCAAGGATCTTCATCTAGAGACTTCAAGAAGCCTAGATTTTCTGCTCCTACACCACCACCACCTAGACCTAGTGCCCAGACACAGTGGACACCGAGTAGAGGTAGAGGACGAAGCCTACCATTACAAGGGCTTGCAGTTCAGCATCGGTGTCAGTTACAGGACCACCAAGACCACAACAACTGGAGAGAAGCTGCTACAACTGTGGGAAGGTGGGACACCTGATGAAGGACTGTAGAGCTAGGCCTGTTAGTGTGATAGAGCCACAGAGGCAGAGTCAGCAAGGATCCCAGAGGAGGCAGTTTCAAGGAGCAGGTAGAGGATGTGGACAAGCATCCCAAGCTGGATCGTCAGCACCGAATCAACCTCAGGCGACAGCAAGGTTCTATGCAATGAACCCACCTGATGCAGTGATCAACCCACGAGTTGTAGAAGGTCAGATGGAGTTGTTATATTCTAATATGTCTACATCTTGTGTTGTATCTGTTTTGATTGACCCGGGTGCTACGCACTCCTTTATCACTCGAAGAGTGATTCGTAACTGCAATATGATAATTAGTCATAGGGCAGATAGCTTGTTGCTTGAGACTCCGTTGAGAGGGTCTGCTGTGTTGCAGGAGGTTTGCTCTCCCTGCATCCTTTTCTTTTCTGATCATCGCATTCAAGTGGATTTAATACCACTTGAGATGTAAGGATTTGACATAATCCTTGGGATGGATACCTTGGAAAGGTATATGGTTGTCTTGGATTGTGAATCCAAGCAAGCTGTGTTTGCTGATGATAGCGACACATGGATCTTTCAAGGAAAAAGGAAGATTCTACCCACCTATCTTGTGTCAGCTATAGTTGCTGAGAAGTTGATGAGGCAATGATGTTATGCATTCTTAGCCCATGTAGTAGATACTACCATGAAGAGTCCTAACCCTGCTGAAGTTCCTGTAGTCAGGGAATTTGAAGATGTGTTTCCTGAAGAACTTCCAGGTATACCACCACCTCGGGAAATTGATTTTGAAATCAATTTGATCCCAGAAACACAACTTATAGCACAAACACTGTATAGGATGGTGTGTGCTGAAATGGTAGAACTCAAGAAACAACTTCAAGAGTTGTTTGAGAAAGGTTTTATCCGATTGAGCACTTCACCCTGGGGTGCTCCGGTTTTGTTTGTTAAAAAGAAAGACGGGTCAATGTGGTTGTGCATTGATTACAGACAACTAAACAAAGTAACAATAAAGAATAAGTACCCTCTGCCGAGGATTGATGATCTCTTTGACCAGTTGCGTGGTGCAACCGTCTTCTCGAAGATAGACTTGAGGTTAGGATATCATCAACTTCGTGTCAAGGACAGTGACATATCCAAGTCTGCTTTCAGGATAAGGTATGGTCACTATGAGTTCACAGTCATGTCATTTGGACTAACTAATGCACCGACTACATTTATGGAACTCATGAATAGAATCTTCTGACCTTTCCTCGATCAGTGTGTTGTTGTCTTCATAGATGACATTCTGATCTATAGTAGAGATGCTCAGCAACATGAACAACATCTTCGTCAGGCTCTAACTTTGCTAAGAGAACATAAGCTATATGCTAAGTTTAGCAAGTGTGAGTTCTGGTTACCGGAAGTATCTTTTCTTGGACATGTGATATCTGCCTCGGGTATTCGTGTTGACCCTAAAAAGGTGGAATCTGTTCTACAATGGGAACAACCGAAGACACTGAAGGAGATTCGTAGTTTCTTAGGGTTGGCTGGCTATTACCGAAGGTTCATTAAGAACTTCAGTTCCATGTCCTTACACTTGACTAAGTTGACCCGAAAGGAAGTTCCTTTTATCTGGAGTGATAAGTGTCAGCAATCTTTCCAGCTGTTGAAGGAGAGGTTGACAAGTGCACCTGTACTTGTGTTACCTGAGCAAGGCAAAGGATATATAGTTTTCTGTGATGCTTCCAAGAATGGACTCGAATGTGTGTTGATGCAGGATAAGCAAGTGATTTCTTTTGTTTCCCGACAGCTTAAGAAACATGAGGAGAATTATCCAACCCACGATCTGGAGTTAGCTGTTGTGGTTCATGCCTTGAAGATTCGGAGACATTATCTCTATGGAGAGACATTCCAGATTTTCACTGATCATAAGAACCTTAAGTACATCTTCTCTCAGCATGAACTTAACATGAGGCAACGTCGCTGGATGGAGTTAATCAAGGACTACGATTGTACAATTGATTACCATCCAGGGAAGGCCAATGTAGTTGCAGATGCCTTGATTAGAAAATCAGCAACATCAACCATGGATAGGGCACAACTAAACTCTTTAGTATGCTCTAGAAAAGATATGCTTATCTCCTTGAGGCAAAACAATGTACAGTTGAAGGTGTCATTGTTATCCGGTTTGTTAGCTAAGATGCATATTAAACCTACCCTAAGAGAGCAGATTAAGGAGGCACAACAAGTTGATGCTGCAGTCCAGCAGATCAGATCGAAGTATGGTGATGAGAAGAGAGATGGTTTCCATGACTCAGATGATCAAGTGGCATGTTATCATGGGAGGATGATAGTGCCAGATGAGGACAACTTGAGGAAGTTAGTCTTGGAAGAAGCTCATTCTTCGATGTATGCCATGCATCCAGGGAGCACCAAGATGTATCAAAACTTGAAAGATATGTATTGGTGGCCTGGGATGAAGAAGGATGTTGCAGAGTTTGTGATGAGTTGTCCTGTGTGTCAGTAAGTTAAAGCTGAACACCAGAAGCCTGCAGGGACAATGCAACCTTTACCCATACCACAGTGGAAGTGGGACCATGTAACCATGGACTTTGTTGTTGGCCTACCAAGGACAAACAAAGGACATGATTCCGTTTGGGTAATAGTTGATAGGTTGACAAAGACATCACATTTCTTGCCTGTTAAAACAACCTATTCTGCTGAGAAGTTAGCACAGCTATATGTTGAAGAGATAGTGCGACTGCATGGAGTTCCAGTCACTATAGTTTCTGGCAGAGGTCCCCAGTTTACAAGTCATTTTTGGGAACAGTTGCACAGAGCTTTAGGCACCAAGTTAAGGTTTAGTACAAACTTTCATCCACAGACTGATGGACAGTTAGAAAGGACTATACAAACCTTGGAGGACTTGTTGAGAGCATGTGTTCTCCAGTTTACAGGGAGTTGGGATCTACACCTAAGCTTGATAGAGTTTTCCTACAACAATAGCTATCAACATAGTATTGATATGGCACCTTATGAAGCTTTGTATGGTAGACGTTGTAGATCACCCTTATGTTGGTATGAGACTGGTGAACATCAGTTGTTAGGTCCTGATCTTGTGCAGCAGACCACAGAGAAGATTAAAGTAATACAACAACAGATTAAGACTGCACAGGATAGGCAGAAATCTTATGCTGACAAGCGTCGTAGACCTTTAGAGTTCCAGGTTGGAGATAGAGTGTATCTCAAGGTCTCACCTTAGAAGGGAGTTCTGAGGTTTGGAAGGAAAGGGAAGTTAGCTCCTAGGTTTATGGGGCCTTATCCAATCATTGAACGGATTGGGAAGGTAGCCTATAGACTAGAGTTACCACCTGAGTTACAGAAGTTACACCTTGTGTTTCACATTTCTATGCTAAGGAAATGTCACCCTGACACCGAGTCAGTTTTATAGCCTTTGGAGGTAGAATTGAATGATAATATAACTTATGAGGAAGGACCAGTGTCAATCCTTGATAACAGAATTAAAAAGCTAAAGAAGAAAGACATAAGTCTTGTGAAAGTCCTCTGGAATCATCGTGGAGTCGAAGAAGCCACTTGGGAACTAGAGGAAGAGATGAGAAGGAAATACCCTGCTCTTTTCTCTTAATATGTTTTGTTGATTTCGGGGACGAAATCCTTATAAGGGGTGGATAATTTATAACATCCCTGACCTGGGTTATAAGTTAACCCTAGGTGTTTTGCTTAATCATGTAATTAAACACTTGTGATTATCTCCTAGCATGTAATTAAGTTCCTAAGGAACATACATTTTCATTTCTGTCCTTTTTAAACAATGTTGTAGTATTGTTTTGTAATACAGGGATCTATGTGCAAATTACCCAATTTAAGGGGTTAACTTGCAATTTACACATGTTGATATGTTCCTTTGATGTCGAGACATCATAAGAGTAAATGTGATGAAGTATGATGGATTTCCCAAGTCCGGGCACTGAGATGCAGCTTGTGGGCCAATCCCTGTGCTTAAAACCCTAATTTTGATGTAAAGTACAATTTACCCAAAGTGTGGAGTGCAACTTGTAAAATACACCTTCTAGAATATCTTCTATGACTTTTTACCTCATTTAGAGTAATAATGATGAAGGGGGCACTTCATTTGAATAATCATAAAATAAGGAACACCTTTGTAATTGAATCACCAAGTTATAAGTATAGTAACCCTTGTATATATGCACCTTAGTGGTAAGTGGACTTTCTTTGCCTTTAGTTCTTGGTCTTAGAAGAAGTTTTACCTTATATATAAGGAGGAGGGACGTGAAAATAAGAAAGGAGGGATCTAGATGAGAAATGAAGAATTAGATGTCCTTATGTTGAAGTTTCACCCAAAGATATATATACAACTTTCCTTTGCAAACAAAGGAACGTTTCCTTTCTTCTATCACTTATCATCTTGCTCAAACTGACTAAGGCAGAGCTCTGGAGCAGAGGAGAATGACCAAGGAGAAGCTAGGTAAGTTGGGTCATCTTCTTGCTCGATTTCATGGAGGAAAGTGGATTACAAGGTTGGTTTCATGGTTAACTTACTTAGTTCTTTCTTTCTAGCTGATCTTTCCCAACCCTTTTCTTCGAGAAACACCTTTGGCCAACCTGTGGAGCTCAAGATTCCATTAAAGGCTTGAATCTTGGAAGCTTGGAGCTCTAGGAACAACCATAAGGCGGGTTTTATAACTCTAAACCCTTTGCTTTATTATGCATACTTGTGTTCTTGCAATATATAGTTAGTTCTTCTTCTTCCCCATCTTTCCTTGCTTTCTTGTAAGAAAATCCACGAAGTAACCGACCTGTTCCAAGGTTGAAGATGATGGGCGTGAATTCCTAGGTAACTTTACCAAATGATCTTGGACCATTTGGTCTAAACGGTTTGCAAACCGTTTGAAATCAAACGATCTCAAGACCGTTTGATCTCATGCGGTCTTGCAAGACCGTTTAGATTCAAACGGTCTCCAAAATTGTTTGGTAGGGTTGACCAAGTGAAGACCATTTATAGGTATATTGTACACATGTTGAATTAATTATCTACAAAGAATCATATCCTAATTGCAAACCAATCACAAGTTGAAGGCACTTCAGCCTTCTAAAACCCTAATCGGGTTCATTTGCTGAATTCAATGATCAATTTGGTTGAACCTTGGGTTGAGTGGACCAAACAGTCTCAAGACCGTTTGGGGACCACTCAAACGGTCTCAAGACCGTTTGGTGACACCCCAAGACCATTTGGAGGTCTAGGGTTAAGGTAATTTGATCAATTGAAGGTCCAATCACAATAGGTTGTTGAATTAATTGAAAATGCTGATTTGAGACTTAATTAGGGTTCAACCCTTATCAAATTGACTTAGATTTTGATGAGACTTTGGGAAAACGGTCTCAAGACCATTTGGAGGGTGTCCAAACGATCCCAAGACCGTTTGGGCCAAGTTGGGGCCCAATTGAATGTCAATTGATGGGTTCAACATCAAATAAACTCATGTTGATGGACATTGATGGTTAACCGATTACAAACCCTATTTGGATTGGTTTCAACCCTAATTGGTTATCAATTGAGGATCAATTGAGTGTCCAATTGGTTAAGGTTAACCTTAATTGGCTCAATTGATAAGTGGTTAACGTAAATGTGGCCAATTGAAGGCTTCAACATGGAAAACCCTAATCGATTACAACCTTTGAGGACCATGCGGTTTTGAGCCCATTTGGACCAAACGGTCTCAAGACCGTTTGAATCCAAATGGTCTCAAGAACATTTAGGGACAAATGATCTCAAGACTGTTTGGGCTCAAACGATCTCAAGGTCATTTGGTCCAATCGATCTCAAGGTCATTTCATTTCATGTGGTTTCACGGTCGCATAGATTCAAACAGTTTCAAAGTCAACTCTTTCAAACGGTCAACGCACTCATGTGGTCTTGGAGGTCATGCGGTCTTGGAGGTCATGTGGTCTTGGAGGTCATGTGGTCTTGGAGGTCAAGGTGTCCAAACGGTCAATGCCCCCAAATGGTTTCAAAACCGTTTGGAGGTTGAGGTGTGAAACCGTTTGGGAACCTTTAGGGCTATGATTGCTTAGTGACTTGAAGGCTTAATTGGTTCAATGGTTGTCTAATCCAATCCTAATAATACCTAAAGACAATAAGGGGCTAATTAATTAGTATATTAAACCATGTGATGATTAATGGTGTACATTACCAATGTGCCCTTGAAGGGTTCAAGTAGACAACACCCCTTAATCAAGCAAACCCTAATGATATGTCAGTGGTGATTTAGCTTATGATAATCAAGATTGACTTGACCTAACCAAATCTAGAGTGATGTAATCACCATCTATTAGTAATAGGAGAGAGAAGGTGCCATTTATGGTTGAAACTCAAGTAAAATACCTTCAATGTATATGAAAATGCATGATTAGGGTATGGTCCATCTATGTGAGATCATGAAAAACCTAGTTATGATATTGGATGAATCTTAACCTAATTTGAGGGCATCAATGATGATGTTCTCATACATGATGATGCTATGAGTTTAATTCACCATGAAGTGAATAGTAAACCCTAATTGAGGGTGATGTGATGAAATGTACAATAAACCCTAATTCTAGATTATACTTTTAAGCATAAAGGTACAACTCTTAATATGAATTGTTTATTGTTGATTAATGGAATTAACCATGCAGGTTCTTATAAGAGAATGATCATATACATGTAAGAATTATGATATTATATTCATTGAAAGCATGTTATTAGCTTTATGAATAGTGATATGCTATGTTGCCTAAGTTTAAGTGGCATCATATGAGATGATAGGCTGAAAGAGCCATGAGTATCATCAAGATCATGCTAATTAGATGACTTGTGATGAGATGATTAAGAAACGATAACTGATGCGAGTTAGACCTGATACATTTAGTATTCTACTTTCATAGCTGCTGTTTTAATGATTAAATGTTTGATAACATGCTTGATGCTAAAAGAATACTGAAATGTACCTAAATAATCAAGTATAATCATACTATGTAGAGCCCTGATCATAGATCCATCATTGTCAAAAGCTAAATGATGGTGAAACAGGTTTTCCTAAGGGAACTCCTGGAACACATACTTTTGAGTATGTGGGGGAATATGGATGTGTATATCCTTACATCCTAGTGTAGGAATTGATGTAGATGTACCTTAATCTATCAACCCTTCACTATATATATTTATGCCGGGGTGATGTATCACTATTCTCCTGAGGAATTCTTAAATACCGCATCGATGAGAGATAAACAAGAGATCTTTCGATGGCAAAGAGAGTACAAAATGCCACTGTGACTCTAATAGAGAAGTACCAAAATACCCTGGTAAGCTATAGTAGCAGAGACACTAGATGTCCTGCATGTTGATCCTCACACTGACTGAGGAAGATGAGGTCATAAGAATCCAGCTCTTTTGATGACCTAAGTATGATACCGATGCGACTTAATAGTGATCAGTTGGAGTATGTGCGGTATACCTCATCTCTGCGGGGCATAATAATGTTTGTAAAACATAATCAATCACGTACTATATCTGCTTAGGTTGACCTACAATAAACAATGATTGATGTTACATAGTTTACATCATTAGCCTATTCAAGTACCTAGCATACATATTCTTCATATATTTTAATGAAGTGATTTCTTAAAGTAAATGTTGCTTTACTTTGTCAAACCTGTCGTTGATGTTTTAAGTTACCTTGCTTATGTTATTCCTTATATGCTTTAACAAAGCTTCTGGCGGAGAGTTATAACTCTCGCTGGGAAAATTGTTTAAAATGGTCTCACCCCGTAGATTTCAACTTTTTAGGTGGTCGTCAAGGACGAAGGAACCAATGTACAGGTGAACAATATCAGCAACAACATCAGGAGCAGCAGTGAATCTCAGGTGGAGATAATGACTGCTGAGTCATGTAGTTAGTTAGTCTTATGCCGTCTCTATACTCTCAGGTCCTTGGAGTTAGTTGGTATGAGATTTTGGTTTTGAATCTTGAGACTTTGAATCTGGTTGTGTATAATCACTCAAGAAGTGATTTAATAGAGATGTAAACTGTTTATCTTGTTTCTTATAAAAGAAGTTTTATGATTTCAAGATCTTGTCTTAAAAAGTTTTAATTTCCGATGATTTTTCGTATTCCGCTGCTAATCGAATCGCTTCCACTATGTTTATTCTGTGTTTTGGAGATCGGAGCCCATAGATAGAGTGCGAGTGATAGAGATGCGATTTGTCCCTCCTATAAGGAGTATGCTATCCAGGGCCCTTTGATAAGCAAGACTGAGAATTGTATGGCCATACTCATGTGATTCAATATATGATATGTGAATTCAGATGCATCTCAGACAATCTGATCTAGGTTAAGGAACATGGATTGAATGTTGAAGAGGATGACATTCCATGCCTTGAGTTTAATCCGGATGTCAGAGACAAAGGTACTATACGATCACTGTAATACTAATCATAGATTGTAGGTTGAAGTTGTTCTCCAACTTTCTGAGTTACTTGGGTGGCAATGATAAGTTACTAGATTCCGCTAATTTCTTATGATGTCATAAGTTGTTATGAACATTCACTGTCAACATAAATTGGAACATGTAGGGTCACACACAAAGGATACCCCTGGAAGAGGAGATTGTCCATGAATGATATTTAAATTGAGACTAAAGCTATTTAGGTACTCAGTTAAGAAAACAATTGACTGGCTGGACTCAGAACTATCAAGTTCAAGTGTTGAACTAGCTGTTTAGAGTGTCAGTTGATTGGAGACTATATTGGCAATGTTAGGACTGCCAACTGACTAGTTCACCCTAGTGAGTCGATCGGCTGGTGTGTGACAACCTACCGGTTCACCCTTGTGAGCTGATTAGCTGGTGTGAGCCAATCGACTGGTTCACTTGGTGATCCGGGCGGCTCACAATCCTGCCTACCAAGGAAATTGGGATTTTCCTGGTTGGAAGAAAACTTTCACGTTTCACTTGTTCAATTCAATTGGAACAAGGATTAATCTTTGCATTAGTTGGAAATGATTGAGGAAAGTCAATTGTAGGCAAGTCTGGGAAATGAAATGACCAGTTCACACTCCCAACCGACCAGTTCACTAGTGAACTGATCGGCTCACCTTGCCAAATGACCGTTTCAGTTGTGAAATGATCTGTTTGACTACTACAGTGCAAGTTATTCATGGAATTTCTAGATCCTTTTACTCCCGAACAGACTAGGAACCCTGACCCTGCTCTCTACTATAAATAGAGGGATACATGGTGCTTCTCAAAACACACAACTCAGAGCATCAGTTGCTCTGCAAAGTTGTTTTCCTCTCTGGTTTTGGTAACGAAGAGAGCCCGAGCAAGTGCTACTCGACTAGGGAGGTACAATTAGGGAAAGACAACTGTAGAAAAGTAGTATGAGTTCGGGAGAGTAGGTTGGTACTAGTACACCAACAGGAGGGTCGTCTCCTTCCTGCCAGTTCTTCTAGAATGGAAAGAGTTCCAGGTGGCCCGTGTGGACTATCTGTAGAGGCGGGAGATGTCTGTCGCTCAGGAGGACACGTCACCCGCAATCTGTGGTGGAGTCCAGAGTCCATGACGAAGACCAGGAGCTACACATACACCATCCAAGACATGGCATTGAAGACTACACATGGATATGAGGTATTGTCTCTGGGAAAACCCCAGGACCAAGAATATTTTGCTAAAACCATCCTTCCCATTACATAGTCATTGATGCGATATCCTTTTATGGGTTAATGGCCAGTAAAGTGTTTGTTTCTGCTACCTACTCCGAGGCCATAAAACCCAACATCTACATCAATTGGGAGTCCATACTAATTAGATTTATACACTACTTATGTATTTAAGAATGTGGTGATCAAAATTCTTATGAATGTCTTAAAATCACCAAGTTGTTACCTTCATAAATGTGTTGATATGCAAATAAGGAACACAATTGATAAGCCCAGATCAAGTCATTGAAGCCAGACCTCACATAGCATACATGTGGTACCCTACATGAAGGGACTTGAACCTACAACAAGGTAGAGGCCACAATTATCAAATGGAATTAGTAATTAGTAACCAAGTAGAAACTAAACCTTGAAAAGTACACACACCACATAAAGGGCCCTTAAGGCCAAATAATACCTCATCCAATCTATCAATATAGATCCAAAGGCCACCTTGTGGTTATATATGTGGAGGCGCCCATACCTGCATCAATAGGAGTCTACACTAATAAGATGTATACACAACTTATGTATCTTAGAAAATTGTCATCACAATTCTTATTAATGCCTTAAAATCACCAAGTTGTTACCTTCATAAATGTGTTGATATGACAATTAGGAACACAATTGATAAGCCCAAATCAAGTCAGTAAAAATTTTGATAGTATGTTGAATGGCATATATACTTTTCGAGTGCAGGGTCAAGTGTATCATTTCATTAATAGATTACTACCTAGGAGTGATGGATCCAAATACCTACAACTTTATTTCTATGATACTGAGTGTGAGGTACAAAACATAATGAAGGCAACTCCTTCACTAAATAGTGAATTAGTTACTAAACTGATGCATGTATTGTCAGTAAATCCTTATGCCCAATTTTTTCAGAGCCCCAAGGATATTCCAATGTCAGATAACTTTAGTATTTCCATCAATAAAGATGACCATCTAGATCAGTGGACATATAATTCTCCAACTGATTCACAAGTTGTGGGTATCTAGATTGAGGACAATGATGTTAGTAGTGCACACCAACAAAACATAGTTGTTTATGCCAATTCAGGTGAATCACGTATAATGCAGTCATATTTAGGATGTTATGATCCTCTGTCATATCTCTTGTTGTTTCCTAAAGGTGAATTCGGTTGGCATCCACACCTCCCCAAAGTTGGTGTGCCATGGGATTCCATGCTACATAACCCATTACATTCTATTAAAGATGTGATGGGATCGAACATAGAAGATCAGTAGAATATATATTCATAAATTAATAAATTATGTATCAATATAACATAAATTGTATTTAACATGAATTTTTTTATGATTTTTAGATGGTGGTAGTAGGAAAAAGATATCTACGAGAGAATACTACTGTAATAAGCTACAAATTTGTGTGCTTGACAAATCAATCTTATTGCATGGGGGTCGTCTCCTTCAAAAATATGTTATTGACATGTACATCAAGATAGAATCAACATGTTTATACTATATCACAAAGGAGAAAAAGTGAATATATGCTTATTTGTATCAATGAATCACTGATAGCATTAGGCGAAGAGAAGTCCATAGCAGCATGGTAGGTAAAAGAATTGTGCTACCTTCATCCTTTATTGGAGGACCATTTGGTATACATCATAGATACATGGATGCCATGGCATTGGTACAATGATACGGTAAACCTGATATTTATTTAACAATAATATGTAATCTAGATTGGGATGAGTAAAATCAGAGTTATTCCCAAGACAACTTTCTCAAAACATACCTGATTTAACAGCTAGGGTTTACAAAGAAAAATTGGAGGATCTAAAGGACCAACTATTTTTAAAAAATGTATTTGGCATTGTAGCGACACATGTTCATGTTATCGAATTTTATAAAAGAGGAATTCTGCATGCACACATTCCTATCATCATGAAACATGACTACAAGATTGTAAATTTAGATCAGTATGATATCATAGTTTGTGCTAAAATCCTAGATTCTGAATGATACCCCATATTACATGCATTGGTTGTCAAACACATGTTTCATGGACCATGTGGTGTCCTAAATCCTAAAAATGCTTGCATGGTAAACAAGGAGTGTCACTTCTAATATCCAAGGAACTTTTGTTCCATTACCATGCAAGGCAAAGATCCATATCCAATTTATAGGAGAAGAGACAATAGACTCATTATTGATGTAAGAGGAGCCACACTAGATAATAGGTGGATGGAACCATAAAATTCATATTTTTTACAAAGATATATGTGTCTTATCAACGTAGAGGCATGTTTGAGAATCAAAGCAGTGAAATACCTCTTCAAGTATATATATAAGGGGCATGATCATGATTCAATCAACATAGCTCCAGATACTACAGACCAGTTGGCCAATGAGGTGAATCAATTTTGAGATGCTCGGTGGATTTTTCCATAGGAGGCAATGTGGAGGATATTTGAGTTCAAACTTAGTGAGATTCAACCATCAGTAGTGTCCTTACAACTACATATACCTAACATGCATAATATCACATTCATATAAAATGATAACTTGCACAATGTTATGGAATGAGATGGTGTTTGTAGGACAATGCTCACTGAGTATTTTGCTACGAACTCGAATGATGAAGAATCTCATCAATATCTATACAAACAATTCCCTAAGCATTATGTGTGGAATAACTCTGGTAGATTTTGGCAGAAAAGAAAGCAACGAGAGGTTCTCGGTTGTATTATTACTATAAACCCTATTGAAGCTGAGAGGTATTATTTTAGGATATTACTAAATCATGTAAAGGGTTCAACTTCCTTTGAGAGTTTGAAGACCGTTAATGGTGTTATCCAACCAAGATTCAAACTTTCGGTTGAACATGAAGGTCTAATTAAAAGCGATGATACAATTTTTGAATGTTAAGGTGAAGCAACACAGTTTGAATTCCCAGCTTCACTGTGGAGATTATTTGGTACAATGTTAGTGTATTGTGAACCAACGAATGCAAGAGCTTTATGGTATGCAAACCTCAATGATAGGGCAGAAGATTTATGTAGGACTGGAACTACCAATGAGCATCTATTGGAGCAGAGAGTGCTACAAAGTATTAAATTTGTTTTTGAGAGCATGGGGAGGAATATATAGGATTATGACTTGCCAATGGTTGATGAAGACTTTTCAATAAATACTTGGGACACCCTACGCCAAAAACCAACGAGATAAATCCAAACTAAACACAGAAACAAAACTAAACAAGAGAATTACTAGATAACACTAAAAATTAAAACCATTTTCATTAAACACCAAAGGGCAAAACCATTTAGATATAGCTACTCATAGGATACCTATATCGGATATCATAGATCACAAGGCGCTTACATCAATATGTTCTTATTACGTATGCCATTAACCTATTACAAGGAAACCTACTCCAAACATATATACATATCTACTATATCGCTACAACAAAAAGGGGCACACAAGACAAAACCATTTATAAGAAGCACTTCTACACAACACACCCAAAAACCATCCCAAAGAGCTGAGTGTACAATGACTCTAGGACTCTACACCAAAAGACTAGTAGGACTTCCAATCTTATTAGTCACTATCCTTCTTGCTACTACTCTACCTCAGTTGCACAATCTCTACCTCCTCTTGCATGTCCACCTAAAAGATATGGAGAACCCATAGGGTGAGATCCAAATCTTAGCAGGAGATATAACTCTCCACCAACACTATTATTAATATACATATGGTAATAAAGGACAAAAGTAAAGTTACAACTACGATAAGTAGTTAATCATTACTAAACATAATAAGCAATTGCAATTGGATTGTGAAACATCTTATCATCACAAAAGGAATATGAATAACATGTATATTTACTACCACCTACAGTGTACAAAAGAAAACAAGGCCTCATCCAATGTTTTCATATTTGATCTTAAGAAAGTATACTACATGGCTGATTATGTATTTTAATATGCCCTGAGGATTTGAGTCGTACCACCCAAATCCAACCGACCATTACTAAGTTGAAATCAGTTCCATACAAGGTCTATGGAAGAACTGGAATCCACGACTTCACTAAACCTCATGGTCAGTACATGAGTACACAACAAAGACATATCAGTCAACTTCAACCTATGACATATAGTCAAACAGTGAAAGTCCTATCCCACCTTAGTACAGGTGATGATGCTAGTGAAACTAAGCTACGAACCGCAAGTGCACTCCTTCCAAGGTATGGCCCGCAACGAATCCTATGAAACCTCAAAAGCAACATATCATTGAGCAACTACCTGTAGCCACAATCCTGCCAGGGTATGGCCCACAATCATCATGTGGATGCATATACTCAACAATATATGACTCCAAGCTTTCACTAAGGAAAGCCCATTTCACCATCCAGAAAAAGCTGACACTAAGATGGATCTATGACACATGGAAAAACTAAATGATTAGGTTCCACTTGATTAGTTAATTACAAAGTATAAAGTCATAACAAACTCTACAAACATAAGGGCATAACACACTTCCAGAAGATATAACATATAAGGTGTGAACATTATGCTTGTATTATTGTCATTCACCACATTATCAATACCACAAGTCACATGCTATGGGATATCAATCCCTCAAATCATCATTTTCTGTATCACAAGTGTTTCAACATGCCTTTTGAAGGCTCATATAACCTGTATCATGTCTGATCACCACAACATACACTAGCTATGATTACCAAGATCATAACACCTGCATGGTTAAAAGTTCATGAACAAGAGAGATAATCATCATAACATTATAACCATTCCACGAGCGAGAAATAAGAAAGTCTCATTGCACATCATTAGGGTTAGGGTTCTTCTTATCTGATTAGGTTTTACAAAGCTAGGTTCAAACACCAACCCTAGATTCACCACTTCCCATCATCTTGGAGTATATTAGGGTTAAGGAACATCAATAGAGTTTATTAGATGTTATTCCAAATAGCACTATGCATGGCCTATTCATCACATATATCAAAGTGTCATTAAGTGTCTAAGCATACCCCTTCAACCACCATATTCATCATGGTGGACCACATAGAAACTAGGTCACAAATACCCAACCTGATCCATGTTATGACTGTGACACCTATGATGTTGTGACCGCTCATACCAATAGGTCGTGACCCCTTACACCTAGACCATGTCGCGCCCGCAACATCTAGGGTTAGAGTTCTAACCTACCATTAACATCTATCCCACCAACCAACCACTAGGTCACGACAACACCACCTAGACCATGTTGTGACCGCGACACCTAGGGCTAGAGTTCCAACCACTCCCAACTGTTGTGACCTAGGGATGTCTCAACCTCAACCTAGCAGCAAGTTACGACCCGAAGGACACTATGTTGTGACCTCAACATCTATGGTGTGCCAACCACGAAACCTATGCGATGACATCTTGATCTACAAATGGACCCAAAACCAAGGAGAAAATCAAGGTCACCATGAGGGGAAGGCTCAAGCAAACGATCATCAACAACCCTAAGATATTGGTCAACAAACTATTAAGAAAGAACCTTGTCTAAGGAAGAGAAAACCATGGTCAAGGTACGTCCAAAACAGAACCTAACCTCCCTCCAAAATCTAGGGACATGTCCACCATGCATGAGGTCAAGATCAAGGTTAAAGGATAGGGAAGAACCTACATAACATATCAACCATAAAAAATGGGTGCAAGAAAATTAGGTTTTCATATTTCCACCAAACCAAACAAGATATCACCACCAAACTAGTACTAGAAATTATCACTATCTTCTAGCATGATAAGGGAGAAATTGAGAGAGAGAGGATAGTAGTAAACATGCATAAAATAATGCAATAATAGAGTAGGTTAAGTGTTATATAACCCACCTTAAAAATATCACCACCAATAATCCCAAGCTCCAAGATCAAGAGCTCCAAGCACATGATATAAGGGTTGAAGAAGCTCCACTAAAAGCTTTACTTTGGGCCACAAGATCACCTCAAGAAAGCACAAATACCAAGGTCATAGGATAGTTCAAGAAAGAGGGCAAGAAGTTCAAGGACGAACCAAAAGAAAGGAGGAAAATAGATAAGAAACTCTCTCTCACTTGGGTGTCACCTTGTCAAAACATGACCTATACCCTTGTGATGAGGAGCTTACTCTCAAGAACGACTACCATGTCAAAACATGGTATAGGGTCAAGAAAAAGGAAGAAGATGGAGGTAAGATATAAAAAGAAGCAACTTCTTCAAAGGTAAACCCTTACCAAGGGTTGAGGATGGGTTATGGTCACCACAAGCACCACATGATAGAATAGATCGATCACCAAAGCTCCAAGGACAGATATCCTTGCTCCACCAAGCTCCAACAATAAGAAAAAGAGAAGGAAGACAATGGAGGGCCAAAAGGGATACAATCATGGAGAGATAAGGGATTATATATTAAGGGAGATGAGAGAGAAGGTAAAATATGAGGTGTCAACACTCCAAGGTACCAAAGGGACACTTGTCCTCACAAAAGACCAACATGAACCCCAATGCAACCACCTTAACCATGCATGCAAGACACTGTGATACCCTCTAAGTTGGATACATACCACCTAGGCTATCCAACCCTCATGTTGTGATGCAACACACCAAGGGGCCACACATGGTCGTGACACACCACCAAGGACCACTAGGTCGCGACACAAGGTCACCACAAACCCTAGGCCGAGACACTCTTCACATGAGTACCCATCTCAAACCAAGACACCCAAGACCACCTTGGTAGTGAAAACCACACAAAAGAAGGTGTCTCGACTGCAAAACCCACCAACCAAGCCATAGGTCGCAACCTAGGTTGAGACAAACCAACAAGGGTCACAAGGTCAGGGAACACCAACCCTAAAAACCCTAATCACCACTAGGAACGACACCACTCAACTAAGGGTCCACTAAGGCACCCCAAAGCACCACAACCTCTCTCATGAATCCAAGAGAGATAAGAAACACTGTAGAGGTGGAAATTATAAGAATACCCCCACAAATGGGTAATTTGTAATTTGCACCAAAACTAGCACATAAAGTACAAACATCATCCAAACAAGCTCAAACATGAGATCTAAGATCTCCACAAGCCATAATTACATATCAAAAGATTAGAGCAACATTCTATGCACATGATTATGCCATAGCAAATAGGGTTACCCCAAAACTCATCAAGGGTCTTATGGGCCATAAACCCCTAACAAGGATTTAGCCCCCAAAATTCTAAGAGAAAAGAGAGGGGTACTTACTACTCATATCTTCCTCGAATTCCCATGTGGATTTCATAACACCATGGTGATGTCGTAGAACCTTCACATGCACTATGTATTTCTTCTTCAGCTTCTTCACTCTTCTATCAAGGATCAACACTGGGCTTTCCACGTAGGACATATCCTCATCGAGCTCTACCTCTACAGGATGTAACACTAACTCTGTATCAAGATGGAACTTTTTCAGCATACTCACATGAAACACTAGATACAACCTGTGCAACTCAAGTGGAAGATCCAACTTGTAGGCCACCTTTCCAACACGTGCCATCACAGGGTAAGGTCCCATAAAATTGGGAGACAACTTACCCTTCTTCCCAAACCTCAAAACACCTTTCCAAGGAGAGACTTTTAGGTACACTCTGTCTCCCACTTGGAATTCCAAGGGTCCATGTCAGTTATCATCATATGTCTTTTCTTGTCCTATGATGCCTTCAATTGTTGTTGAATCACTTTGACCTTTTCTGTTGTCTGCAACACAAGCTCAGGACCAAAAAGCTGATATTCTCTTGTCTCATACCAACACAACTGAGACCTACAACATCTTGCATACAACACCTCATAAGGTGCCATGCCGATGCTTCACTGATAACTATTATTGTAGGTGAACTCTATCAGACTGAGGTGGATATCCCAACTGCCCAAAAACTAAAGAACACATGATCTTAGCAGATCTTCCAAGGTCTGAATGGTCCTCTCAGATTGACCATCTATTTATGGGTGGAAAGCAATTTTGTAACATCCCCGATTCAACCACCTAATTTTCTTCCTTCAAAAATCAAGTAGCTAAATCTGAGCCGTTAATATGGCACTGGTAACCTCTCACTTTGTGATGTTATTTTATTGGTTTTTCTTTGTTTTTCATACTCTTTCTTAGATAAAATAGATAGAATCATTAACTCTTTACCTTATTGCTGACACATCAATAGATTAACTTCCCTCTTCTTTATCCTTGCAGAAAAATACAAAAAAAGAAGAAATTACAAGACTGTTCAAGCCCAAACGGTCCCAAGACCGTTCAAGCCCAAACGGTTCCAAGACCGTTCAGCACCCAAACGGGTTCAGTGCCCAAACGGGTTCAGCGCCCAAATGGGTTCAGCGCCCAAATGAGTTCAGCGCCCAAACGGGTTCAGCGCCCAAACGGGTTCAGCGCCCAAACGAGTTCAGTGCCCAAACGGGTTCAGCGCCCAAACGCGTTCAGCGCCCAAACGGGTTCAGCACCCAAACGGGTTCAGCACCCAAACGGGTTCAGCGCTCAAACGAGTTCAGCGCCCAAACGGGTTCAAGACCCTTTGGGCTCCACTTAAGCCTATAAATAAGACCCAAAGGGGTCCTCAAAAAGTGGGGAAGCTCAGATGCCCAAAGGTTGCCTCAATCGTTCCAGAGCTCTTGCTACTTCCACCCTCCGCCCTGGGGTTGCCGGTCTGAGACCCATACCCCATCTTTAAGCTGCTTTCTCCTTCTTCGCCAAAGAAGGTAGGCAGGGAAGATCTCATCATCGTGCAACCTTTGAAGACTGGTGGATCGTTGCTCTCTCCCTCCAAGGGGTTGACCTTCCAATCTCCTTCATGGGTATGATGCTCTCTCTCTCTTCCTGCCTCCTTCTTTGTCCTAGTCATGAGCGAGTAGTCTCTCTCACTAGGGTGCGGGGAGTAGCCCCGCTACCCATGCTTTCATAACATGTAAATGTAATCCTTAGGTTGTAATATAGAGTTCTTATTTTTGTCAGTTCGACATTAAACGATTAATGAATGCATGTTGCTTGATCTCCAACTTGTGTTATCTTTTATCTCTTAGTATGAATTGTCTACGTTTGTACTATTAGATTCAAAACTCATTTGTATGTTGGTTCTTGGTGCATGTATTCACCATGCATCTGTTTCGGTATCTAAAACTGTATCTCAAGAAGTGGAGTAAACTCACTATCATCCATTGCACTTTCATACTATGAAATGGAATCAGTTGACGTATGAAAGTGCAACCTTGATAAGTCGAGGAACACGCTTTGCGAGGGAAATGATGCAAAGTAATGTGACCATTTGCTCGGGAATGGCTGGAGTTGCAACATTCTCGCACTTCTCATAGTTAGTTCTCCGAAAGGAAGCTAAGTCTACAAGGATACTAACTGACTGGACTCTTTTTGCAGGTTAAGTTTTACTTTACATGTGTTGATCGATGTGTAGTGGTGGTGAAAAACCGATCACACCCTAGTGATCTTTTATCATAGTTTAAGTCATTAGATTTACCTGCTTTCTTTACTTTATTTTGCATTTAGCTTAAAAACAACCAAATCAACCTTTTGATCTAAATACTGACTATTGAGTGGTTAAGTGAAATTTCAACATTTTCCATCTTGTTGGCAACAACAAGACTGTTGTCTCGAGGATTCGACCCTTAACTATACTACGATAAGACTTCCACGTATCTTAGCATACGTGGGTGGAGTTCTCTATCTAGTATAAGCAAGGCTAAACTTAAAGACTTACCATCTTTAGGATTTTTAGTGGTGCATGCAATTCCACGTGAGTGGAAGCTCCATCAAAAATTGGTGTCGTTGCCGGGGACAACGAAACATTGTAATTTCACTTGGTACCTTTCTAGTTGGTTAGGACTTTACACTTTCTTTAATCATAACTCTATATCTTCTTGAAACTATTATATTTTTGTCATTATCTAAAGGTGTTTCTCTCTACTCAGGTAGAAATCGTGTATGCAACCTGCGTATAACCTCAGATTCTCCCCTGATCCAGAGTTTGACTCTGAGGTAGAGAGAAGCTTCCACCGTCGCATCCGACTCCATCGCCAAAGGGCCAGGCAAATGACTGAAGATCAACGCCAGGCTGCTTTAGTAATGGAGAGGGTCAACGCTGCCATCGCCGCTCAAAGGGCACAACTCATCGCTAAAACTCGTGCCCAATTCCAAGCGGAGATTTGTGCGGAAGAGCAAGCTCGCATTAGAGCTGAAACTGAGGAAGCAACTCAAGCTACTCAGTTGGAATTGAGAAAAAACAATTGAGGGACTACGCTGTCCCAAAGAACTATGAGGATAACCACCCGGTCCGACCTCCGATCATTAATATCCCCAACTTCGAGATTCAGACCCAGTGGATCCAAATCATGCAAGGCATATCTTTCTCCGGAGGTTCTGGAGATGATTGCATGGATCATCTAAAAAGGTTTAAGGCATTGTGCCGCCTAGTTCCATAAGCTGGTGTCGCTTATGATGCGATAATGCTTCATCTATTCCATTTCACCCTATCTGGGAGGGCCTTGAGTTGGTATAACTCACTTGACAGAGAACCAATAATAACCACCTGGGCTCCTCTTGAGGAAAAGTTCTTAGAGAAGTTATTTCCACCCTCACTGACCTATGAAATCAGAGGGCAGATCAATCATTTCTCTCAGCTGCCTGGAGAAACCATTGCTGAGGCATGGGAGAGGTTTAAAGAACTTTTGCGTAAATGCCCCCATCATGGAATTTCCCAGAATCAACTGATAGAAACCTTCTACCGGGGAGTAAGCGATGATATTAAACAGTTCTTAGATTCTTCTTCTGGAGGAAACTTCATGAGGAAAAATTATGAGGACGCATGGAAGATTGTTACTCTCGGAGCTGAAAACCAGTCCAACTGGGGACGGTCAGTCAGTAAGGGTGTCCTCAAGGTTTTCAAAGCTAAAGAATCAATAGAGATGAAAGAAATAGCTGAAGTCCTGAAGACCATAGTTCATAAACAGCAAGCTCTCGACACTTCTCTCGGAGGGATTGATAAGAAGAAAACTCCACCAGTCCAACAAGTCAAAGCCGTCACGAGATCCTATGAGGCTTGTCATGCTTCTGACCATCCGACCCTTTCCTGCGGTATGCTATATAATGTGATGATGGATCTGCATCCACCACCACAACCATATGAACCCACCATTGATCAGTCAGACGAGCAACTACCAGAACAAGTTAAATCTATCCACTCCATCCCTGGGCAAGTCTACTACAACCCTAATCAGCCAAGGAATCATCCAGGGTTTCAGTATGGAAATCCTGCTGGAACTGCCAATCCTCAACATCAAACACAGGGAGGATCTGCTAGTAGGCTACCACCTGGGTTCCCAAACAACTTCAACCAAAATCAAGGGAATCCCAGGAGAAACTTCCCCAGGGCTAACTACCCCAGGAATCAAAATGCTTATTATACGTATACACATCCTCCGCTCCACCCACAATTACACACCCAGCAACCTCAGCTAACGCTGCATTCGCAGCAATCGCAGCAAGGACAACAACCGATTCCTTCAAAAAATGCTCCTGCCCAACTGGAAGATGAAATATCCTTGATCAGGCAGATGTTACAATCACAGCAAACTATGCTTGCTAACCAGCAGGCTCAGTAGAAAGCAGTCGAAACTCAGCTTGCTCAGATCGCCGCACAATTAAAGCCCCCAGCAGGTACGTTTGCTGGGCAGCCTGAATCGAATCCTAAGCACGGACAAAACAGACATGAGCAGTTGAATGCTGTCACCACCATATCTGGATGCATTTTTCATGAGACTACCAAGATTGATCTTGACAATGATGACACACCAGTTCTTATGACAAGTGAAAGTCCGCAACCAGGAATGGAAAATCCGTCAGGAAGCACAAAGGGCAAAGATAAAGTGTCCACAGAACCTGAAGTTCTGCAATATAAACCAAGAATCCCGTACCCAGGAAGACTACGAGAAACAAAGATGGACACCAGATTCCAAAAGTTCAAAGAGGCAATGAAGAAACTATACATTGATATCCCGCTCCTTGATGCTCTTTCTGAGGTGCCAGCCTGGGCGAAATACCTCAGGACCTTACTATCAAGAAAATACATCACCGAGGAGCAGGAAACTGTTAAGCTTGCTCAGACCACTTTGGACATCATCTTAAACAAGGTGCCCAAAAAGAAGAAGGACCCGGGTACCTTCGGAATCCAATGTTGCATTGGCAACACATCTGCAAAAAAGGGATTAGCTGACCTTGGATCCAGCATATCTATTATGCCTTACTCAATGTGCAAACGTCTGGGTTTCACTGAATTGCTGCCTACAACAATGACTATCCAATTAGCTGATTCTACTATAACCGCACCTTTGGGGATCATTGAAGATATCCCGGTAAGGATAGACAAGGATGCTTACGTACCATGCGACTTCGTTGTCATGGATATTAAATAAGACCTGAGGTACCCAATCATTTTTGGCAGACCATTCCTCGCTACCGCCAGAGCGCTGATTGACGTTGAAGCTGGAACCATCATTCTTAGGCTTGGAAAAGAAGCAATTCAATTTCAAGTCCTTAATAGTATGAAAGGGCCCAGCATCCAAGAGGAGGTTTTCCTCCTTGATGCTATTCAACAAATGTCACAGTTGGAAATCTCCGATCCAGTTGACGAACTTGAAAATGTTCTAATCAATCCAGAGGTTGAATTCTCAGCAAATGAATTAGGTCAACAATGCCTCCAACATCTGGAAAAGTTTGAAAAAGTGCCAAAGGACACTTTTGAAGAACTTAAATCCGTTACTATTCTAGAAGCCGCTGAGCAACCCAAGGCCCCCGAAATGAAGACCTTACCCTCAGGTCTTAAACATGCCTTTTTAGATGAGGAGAAATTATGCCCTGTCATCATCATCTCTACTCTTACAGAAGATCAAGAAGAAAGGCTTCTGGAAGAGCTGAAGAAGCATAAAAAGGTCATCGAATATAAGATAACCGACCTAACATGTATAAATCCAGCCCTGTGTATGCATAGACTTCCTATGATTGACGAATTCAAGCCCTCTAGAAAACATCAAAGAAAACTGAATCCTAATCTAAAGGAAGTAGTGCATCTGGAGGTCCTTAAATTACTCAAAGCTGGCATGATCTATCCTATTTTTGACTCCCAGTGGGTCAGTCCCGTTCAGGTTGTTCCAAAAAAGGGAGGCACTACTGTAGTGCTAAATGACAAAAATGAACTAGTGCCTACCAGGACTGTAACTGGATGGCGAATGTGTATAGATTATAGAAAGTTGAACAAAGCCACAAGGAAAGACCACTACCCTTTACCTTTCCTTGATGAAGTCCTGGAACGCCTAGCTCATCAAAAATATTTTTGTTACCTCGACGGTTACTCCGGGTTTTACCAAATACCCATACACCCAGAGGACCAGGAAAAAACCACCTTCACATGTCCCTTTGGGACATATGCCTTTAGAAGAATGCCGTTCGGGCTATGTAACGCACCCGCCACTTTCCAACGATGTATGTCTGCTATCTTCTCTGGTTTAACAGAATCCGTCATGGAGGTGTTTATGGACGATTTCTCAGTATACGAAGATTCTTACGATAATTGTTTACTCAATCTAGGAAGAGTTTTACAAAGATGCGAGGACACCAACCTGATCTTGAATTGGGAAAAATGCCACTTTATGGTGACTGAAGGTGTGGTCCTAGGACATCGAGTAAGTGAAAAAGGGATTGAAGTGGATCAAGCAAAGGTTGATGTCATCTCAAAGCTAACTCCACCTAAAGACATCAGAGGAGTCAGGGCATTCCTTGGTCATGCAGGATTCTACAGAAGATTTATAAAAGATTTTTCAAAGATAGCAAAGCCAATGACTCACCTGCTGACCAAAGAAGCAGATTTTATATTTGACCAAGAATGCATTAATAGCTTCACAACTCTGAAGAATGCCCTTATCTCTGCCCCTATTCTAAGAGCTCCTGACTGGTCGCAGCCGTTTGAAATTATGTGTGACACTAGCGATTATGCTATAGGGGAAGTCCTTAGACAAAGGATCGAAAAAAAGCCTTATGTCATATATTACGCCTCCAAGACACTTGATGAGGCACAAAAGAACTATACTACCATCGAAAAAGAGTTCCTGGCAGTTATCTATGCTTTTGAAAAATTTCGATCTTACCTAATAGGGTCAAAAGTCATAGTATATACTGACCATTCTGCTATACGATACTTGATCCAAAAACAAGATGCTAAACCCCGACTTATCAGATGGGTATTAATGCTTCAGGAGTTTGATTTAGAGATTAAAGACAAAAGTGGGGTTGAAAATGTCATCGCAGATCACCTCAGTCATATTGAAGATAAAGACACCAATAACATACCCATTCAAGACTCTTTACCGGATGATCAACTAATGAAGATTACTACTGGATTTCCTTGGTATGCTGATATTGTGCATTATTTGGCAATAGGAATCATCCATCCATCTGCATCATCCCATGACAAAAAGAAATTCCTTCATGACGCTAAGCAGTATTTCTGGGACGAGCCCTACCTATTCCGCTTATGCGCTGATGGACTTTTTCGTCGATGCATCCCAGAAACAGAAATCATCCCAGTTTTAGAGCACTGTCACTCAGGCCCTACTGGGGGGCACATGAGCTCTAAGAAAACCGCTCTTAAAATTCTTCAATCTGGTTTTTACTGGCCAACTATCGCAAAGGATGCACATGATTATGTGCGATCATGTGACAAATGCCAACTCTCTGGAGGAATAACCAAACGAAACGAAATGCCATTGAATATGTGGCAAGAAGTCGAACTCTTTGATGTTTGGGGAGTAGATTATATGGGTCCTTTCCCCCCATCTTATGGATTCACGTACATTCTAGTTGCTGTGGATTACGTTTCGAAATGGGTAGAAGCTCTACCAACCACTTCTTGTGATTCCAAACCAGTCATCAAAATGTTTAAAGAAATAATATTCCCCAGATTTGGCGTTCCAAGAACAATAATATCCGATGGCGGATCTCATTTTCTTGAGCGGAGTTTCGAAGCTCTATTAAGAAAATATGGAGTCAACCATAAAGTTTCCACACCCTATCACCCACAGACTTGTGGACAAGTTGAAGTATCCAACAGGCAACTCAAAGCCATTTTGGAAAAAACTGTTAATAGGCACCGCACAGACTGGTCTACCAGACTTCCTGATGCCCTATGGGCCTATCGCACAGCGTTCAAAACACCAATTGGAACAACACCGTTTCGATTGGTGTATGGGAAGTCGTGTCATCTACCAGTCGAATTAGAGCATAAAGCTTGGTGGTCTATCAAGCAATTGAACTTTGACCTTAAAAGAGCCGGTGAATCTAGACAACTTCAATTACAAGAATTGGAAGAATGCGAATGACATCATACCAAAATGCCAGAATTTACAAAGAACAAACCAAAATGTGGCATGATGGCCACTTAAAAAGAAAGGATATAATCGTCGGAGATAAGGTTCTCCTATTTAATTCCAGACTCAAATTATTTCCTGGAAAATTGCGCACAAAATGGTCGGGGCCTTTCACAATCAAACATATTTACCAGACATGATAAGTCATTATCCTTGATGATAACGGGGGAGAAAGAACCGTCAACGGTCATAGATTAAAGACATACTACACTCCAACAGACAAATTGCCAAGACATACTATAGAGATCCAAGATCCTATAATATCAGCATAGCCAGAGCTGAATTTCGTCGAGCCAGTGACATTAAATCCAGGCGCTACTTGGGAGGCAACCCAAGATCTGAGTATCATCATCTTTCGTTTGTCCTTATTTTCATCTTCTTCTTTTTCCCTGAAAAATATAAAAAAATCCACATAATCAAAATAAACATAAAAATCAAAGACATCAAAAACCTTGACCTCCCCAAACGGTCTCACACCCGTTTGGAGTTCAAACGGTCTCACACCCGTTTGGAGTTCAAACGGTCTCGCACCCGTTTGGAGTTCAAATGGTCTCACACCCGTTTGGAGTTCAAACGGTCTCGCACCCGTTTGGAGTTCAAACGGTCTCACACCCGTTTGGAGTTTAAACGGTCTCGCACCCGTTTGGAGTTCAAATGGTCTCGCACCCGTTTTGAGTTCAAACGGTCTCACACCCATTTGACTTTGGGAATTTGTAAGGACGCCCCCCCAAATCCTATAAATAACACCCCGCACCCTCCTTTCTTTCTTCTAGAATCCCGTTTTCTCGCTTTCACTGTTCCACTCCCATTTTACTCCTACGCCTCCGACTCCCACCGCCGTTCTCACCTCCGACTGAAGCTTCGCCGCCGTCTACACGTGGCTCTGTTCCTTTGCTCGCGCATCACCGCTTGCTTCCAGATCTTCTTCTTCCACCATCTCCACAGGTAGAGCAACGCCGCCGTCTCCACCTTTGGCTTTCACAGTTCTCGCTACCGCCGTCGCCGTCGCCACCGCCGACGAGCATACTTTGGCCTCCCTCCCGCCGTCCCTCGCCGAAAAACAGCCCGGCTCTTCACCTTCCCGACGGTCTGCTTCAAACGGGTGTTCAACCCGTTTGAACGCAGGACCGTTTGGCCCCAAACGGTCTCCAAACCGTTTAGTGCCAAACGGGTGTTCAACCCGTTTGGACGCAGGACCGTTTGGCCCCAAACGGTCTCCAAACCGTTTGGTGCCAAACGGGTGTTCAACCCGTTTGGACGCAGGACCGTTTGGCCTCAAACGGTCTCCAAACCGTTTGGTGCCAAACAGGTGTTCAACATGTTTGGACGCATGACCGTTTGGCCCCAAACGGTCTCCAAACCGTTTGGTGCCAAACGGGTGTTCAACCCGTTTGGACGCAGGACCGTTTGTCCTCAAATGGTCTCCAAACCGTTTGGTGCCAAACGGGTCTTCAACCCGTTTGGATTCAACCAAACCTCAATAATACTGCTCTATTTTAATAAACTTGTTTAACTACAAATTTCAGAACTCTAACTCTTATTTTTTCTTGACAGAAATTTCAGAATGGCCTCACCTGCAAAGCAACCAACAGGAACAACCGACGATTCCTTTTGGACAAAAGAGGAATTAATAGCTGAACGAACGAAGCTTCAACAAATAGTTGACCACTATAAAAAGACTGGACAAGTCCCAGCAGAAGTGGACCTGATCGATGTCATGCATGATATAAAACACATCAACCGCTGCTTAGATGAAGAACCTTCTAAAGAGGAAGTCGAAGAAATCTCATCCGACGAATCCTCAGAATATGAGCCTTCACCGGAGGCAGACTCCCCTACCAAACAGTCCATGGGGAAAAGGAAGGCCCAAGCAACCACTTCAGCACCACAACCAAAGAAGAGGGCAAGGAAGCAGGTTCACCCTACCACTGCAAGGGAACAGATCCTGGCAAGTTTTATCCCACCATCCTCCATCCAACCAACCACCACCATCACCACCACCCCTACCACCATTACCGTTCCTATTCCCCCCCCATCACCACCACCACACCACCACCAGGAAATCTTTACATCCATACCCTCCCATCCATTAAACAAACTCTAAAACCGACGAAGTATGTTTTCCCAAGCATACTTATGAAGATGGGGATCTACAATAGAATCCTCACTTTGCTTGACAATTCCAATCTCTCTCGAATTTGCTTTGTCACCGAATCTTCATACGTCGAGCCTACAACAGAGTTCTTCACCTTTATCACTAAAGAAGCAGTGGATACCTTGGATAAAGCACAGGACGGTGGTGACCGTAGAATATCCACCAGAATCATCAACAACAAAGTGGTCATAACTGAAAATATGCTGAATGAAATCTTTATAGATAACCAAGAGCAACTGAAGAAAGCCAAGGCTGTTGGCACAGACAACCCCAAGTTCAACAAACACAACTTCTGGAAATCTTTAACGGGGCTACCCGTTTATGATGCAAAAACATGTAAAGCATCAAACATTCAATCGGGTCTAGTCCGCACACTTCACAAAATCCTTACTGGCGCACTCTTCCCCAGGTCAGAAGGAGGAAATGTAATCCTATCAGACCTCTTTGTTATCTGGTCCATCCTAAATGGGTTACCAGTCAACATTGGACGTCTTATAATTAAAAAACTATCAGCTTACGCCCTGGGGAAAGAAATATGCATGGGTGGTCTTATCACATCAATTATCAAATACCTTAAGATGGATAGACTTCTACCCAGATGCAAACAAATAAAGGGCGACATCCTTACAAATGAGCAAACGTTAAAGAACTCCTTCATTATAAAAGAAAAGGATGGCAAGCTACACTACGTCTTCTTCCCTACAGCAAAATCATTCAAAACACTGCTCCCACTACCAGATCTTGCTGATTATGACAAAGACAAGCTCTTATTCTCCGATGACGAGATCGAAAAACTCATGTCTTCAGTCACAATCACCGCTAAGAAAGCAACAGTGGGACATACAGAGCTTATTATAACCGCCCCGGCAGCAAATCCAACAAAAATTCCTGCAAAATGACCTTCTAGAAGGCTTTTGAAGGAACAGGAGCTGTCGGGGACACCAACATCCAAACCCCACCCTGAAACAGAAACCACCCTCCCAGAGGAGCAAATAACAACATCATCACTAGACTCTTTCATCATGAGTCTAAATGTTGATCTTGATACCACCACTCCACCATCCACCATCCCAACAACCACCACCCCACCATCTTCCATCCCAACAACCACCACCCTACCATCCTCCATTTTTCCTCAATCAACCACTCTCCCACCTTTTTCCACATCACCCTTCTTCCCTTCGGGCACCCCATTTTCCGTTACAACGCCAGAATTCACTTCTTTCACCTCAACTGACTTTCCATCAACATTACCAGACTCACTTTTCTCACCGGGTATATCATCACCCTTCTCATCCACCGCCACCCCGACACCTCTAGTGACCCCTTCCACAGTCACCACGCAGTTCACGGGACCATCAACAGTGTCCTTTCCGCATGACACTACCACCACCATTCCACCCCGACCCCAGCCACCCCACACTTCTCTTACTGGGGTCCTTTCACTAATGTCAGTGAGGAATTCAGACAACAATTTGACACCATCCGAAACCTCCTCACCGACCTCTCTAACATATTAAATTCCATTTTTTCTTGTGTGCAGGGTTTAACAAAGCAGGTCGCCAGGATCGACGAGCATAACCGCGCCATGCCAAGCATCCTCCAAGAAATCCAGTAACGACAAGATTTAATGGCTAAGCAAGTTGATCACGTCGACAACCACTACAAAACCTTGCCTGAGCTAGTCCTTGGAGTCCAAAACCAGCACAAGGCGATGGCAAACCAAGTCGAGAGGATCTCAACGCAGACTTTACCTCTGCCGGAGACCCTCCGCGAGCTCAAGCAGCAACAACAAGCTTTCAGCACGCGCTTGTACGACATCAACATCACCCTCACACAGCTACACAATCGCCAAGAGGAGTCCTCAAACAATGAGCTTAATCATCTAAGAGATCAAGTAACTGACCTCACCGCACGAATCCGTTCGGCTGAAGTACATTATTCTGATTTAAAAGAAACCCATGACGCACTGCTCGAAATACACGAGCACGTGCAAGTGGCATACGACGAGCTTCAATCCATCCACCGCCAGTGCAAGAAGAAAGCACAAAAGAAAACAACTGATAAATCAGCGGCTGATGCAGATGAGGAAGATGAAGATTCTGATTCTTCGACTGACTCCAACAACAGTACCTCCTCAAGTGATGATTCTGATAAACCAGATGATGCTGGGGAGGGTCCCAGCCAAGGAACAGAACCCAAACAACAGCAGGATCACCATGACGGTGATAAAGATCCCAAATCCTCTGCTCACAACGAGCACGTCACAATATCTTATGGGGACCAGTTCCTAAACTATTCCGCCTTGGGATCTTTGGGGGAGGCTGCAAAAGAAGTAGCTTTTGCCGAGTTCGAACAATGCATTCTGGGAATCCGCACCAGCCTCCCTGTCTCAGCATCTCAACATCTCCCTACCCCTGAACCCTCGATACCCTGTCCCCCAGATCATGAAGAACCAGAACGAGTATGTCTAGACACTGACGAAGAGCTAGATACCCCTTCCGATTCTGACAACGATGAAGATCTGCAACATTACACGAACGATCCTGTGCAGCTTTCTGCCCCCAAACCTCAAGAGTTACCTCCCCCGCCACCTCTACCTCACAAAATGCATGATTTAGACATGGCGGCCATCTCTACCCTAGATGCATAGGATATCTTCATCCTCAACACTATAATAGATGATGCCAAAGAAGGGGGGATGTCATATACCAGAACACGAAGACTAAGCGCAACTTGACACGTGAAGATTTCCATTCCATACTTCGATTCCAGTCAACAGTGAAGATGGCAATCTTCCGTACTCTCCTTGCCAACTCTATTGAGATCTACAGAAGCTCCAAGTGACAGCAACCAGTTCTCAACGCCTCACCCGCTCTGAGTTTATGCTTACTGTACAAAAAACTACAACACAAATCCATTAAGAGGTTGCACAGGGGGATCGCAAGAAAAGCTAGATATATAACCATGCCTTTCCAAGTTTCTAGTCACTGGTTGCTTATGATTGTGGACACTTTTGCCCGCGACACCAAGGTGTACAATTTCTGCGCTAGTGATCTAAGAGCCGGTATAATTAACTTCATTGGAATTGAAGTCGGGGAGACAAGATGCATCCCTTTCCGGATTCTTAAACTCATCTGGGCCGCATGCCCATCCCTCCGCCAGGGTTGGAGCCAACCCTAGTTCCGGATAATCAACCCACAAGTCCAAGCTGCTGAAGGCTCCGGGGACAACGCTTTTTACGTCATTCGACACATATTAGCGCTAAATCAACAAGTCCCCTTCACAGACCTCATCAACGAAGATTTTCACTCTCTGCGAGGGCGTTATGCCATGGAACTCATCTGCGATAGACGGTTCTTTAACGATCCTACAATGGCACCAGATGACATCCCTCGCTACCTTTTTTTCGGCAATCCAACATCCGCAGAAGAAACTTTACAGACAAACTTTAGCGGAGTTGGAGAAAGAAAAACAATCAGCCACAGTCCCCGAGACCAGTCAATGGGACCCTTACAACTTTGACCTAGCTGCTGACAAGGGTGTCATAGAGTTATTAACTGGGGCACCCATCAAGAGATCCCCATCACAAATGGTGCCCCTATCTTCCATTGAACCAACTTTTCCAAATTTTGATCTTTAGGCTTGCAAGACTCTCTCTGACAATGAGCTTCGGCTTATCATGTCAAGACTACATGCCGAAAAAGAGGATCTTGTCTTTCTAGATGGAGACATTTTGGTTATGGCAAATAACCTCCGAGCGACTGTACAAATCAAAGGTTCTATGTCCGTAAGTGTGATGACCGCTTATCAATTCTTACTCGGCCGAAATCATCACATGGTCTACATGGCGTCTGCTTACATGAAGGATGATCTCTTAGGTCTGAAGAATTTCATAACACCGGCGGCACTCATATCTTACCTCCAACACACAACTCCGAAATTCATCATGCTTCCTTTCCTTCATCAAGAGCACTGGATGCTACCGGCAACCAACCTGCACGACGAAATAACAACAATTTATAATAGTTCCGACAGTCAGTATGATCCAGACCAGAACGAGTATACTACGGCACCAAGGACGCCAACGGAGGAAGTAGCAAAGGAGTGTGCTGACAAACTACATGATCTCTTATGCCAGCATCCACAGGCTTATGGTAAAGAACACTTCAAACCCCCAGCCTTCAGCCACAAGTGCCCCCAGCAAATTCGCGAATCCAATGACTGCGGCTTCCACACCCTCTTCTGGATGTACACCATCGGGGCCCTTCACAAACCAGTAGAGGACATGACAACCGTGGATTACCACGCTCTCCGTGGAAAGTTCGCAGCCAATCTACTCAGTACTCATGGGGCAAATAAAAGACTCACAGAAGCCTAAATGCCCTTGTCAATACACTTCTCAACCTATCACTCTGACACTCTGAGGACAGAGTGAAGGATAAGTTAGGGGGGGGAGTACATTTGATAAGGGCGAGGTACACTTTTCCCTCTACTCTCTCTCTCTTTTATACTTTTTTCCCCTGAACAAAACTCGCTCTTCTTTTCCTTTTATCTTTACATTTAGCCTTTCTTTTTAGTTTTATCCTAGTTAAAATAAATCTGGTGCATAATAAATAACACTCCTTTTTGAAAGGACATCCTCAGCTAACTTAGAATCCAATTTGTCTTCAAAAGGCAATAATAAGATTAGCATATAGGCATGTAATGGCGAATTAATAAATCACCTTCACTTTTGGTTTTTATGCTTTTGTTTCACTTCTATATCTGACTCTCCACAGGTCAATATCAAGGTAGAAATAAGCCGAGCTCTCAAGGACGAGAGGGGTATCAGGAAATTTCCGAATTAAGAAGTCTTGCAAGAGGACCACACAATAAGTGCATGTCGAAAAACTCTAAGAACAGCTTTTCTCTCTTCAAATAAAAGAGGCTTGGCCGCCCAAAACAAACTCCAAAATAATCCCCAAATCCCAAGCCTGTGAGTTTTTCGAATAAAAGCCAGAGTGTCGAATAAAAACATGAGAGTTGTGCCATGCATAAGGACTTATAAGAAGAGCCAATAAAGGTCTCACCCGGCCGGTACATTCAGCTGCCCTCATGAAGGCAGATGTGTCGTGCCCGGTAGTGGGATCCTAAGGTCTCCAAATATAAGAAAAGGCTGATAAAGAGCTCACCCGACCGGTACATTCAGCTGCCCTCATGAAGGCAGATGTGTTGTGCCCGGTAGTGAGTATCTACAAGCATAGATAAGCCCTCTCCCACAAAAAGGGAGAGTTACACTTTAAGCCTTTAGCCAACCCTCATACCCACTCTAGTTACCGATAGGTTCTTCAGAGGGGTATAAAGCTGATTAGAGTCAACAACATGCACAAAATAAAAGTGGTCCCAATGCAAGCTATGAGATACAGAAGGAACTTGAGACCAATGCATCCCTCAAAAACCTGAAAGAGTAAAGGCAAGCAATAAGATCCGATATGATTTGAGGAGAACTCAGGTTGAGAATTGAAACAAGAGTATGGAAACCCTAACTAAATAAAATCGCCTCGCCACTGCATGCCTTAGCTCTATCTAACTTGAGGACAAGCTAGACTCTAAGTTAGGGGGGGTGATAACCTCTCACTTTGTGATGTTATTTTATTGGTTTTCCCTTGTTTTTCATACTCTTTCTTAGATAAAATAGATAGAATCATTAACTCTTTACCTTATTGCTGACACATCAATAGATCAACTTCCCTCTTCTTTATCCTTGCAGAAAAATACAAAAAAGAAGAAGAAGAAATTACAAGACTGTTCAAGCCCAAATGGTCCCAAGACCGTTCAAGCCCAAACGGTCCCAAGACCGTTCAGCGCCCAAACGGGTTCAGCACCCAAATGGGTTCAGCGCCCAAACGGGTTCAGCGCCCAAACGGGTTCAGCGCCCAAACGAGTTCAGCGCCCAAACGAGTTCAGCGCCCAAAAGGGTTCAGCGCCCAAATGGGTTCAACGCCCAAACGGGTTCAGCGCCCAAACGGCTTCAGCGCCCAAACGAGTTCAGCACCCAAACGGGTTCAGCGCCCAAACGAGTTCAGCACCCAAACAGGTTCAGCACCCAAACGGGTTCAGCGCTCAAACGAGTTCAGCGCCCACACGGGTTCAAGACCGTTTGGGCTCCACTTAAGCCTATAAATAAGACCCAAAGGGGTCCTCAAAAAGGGGGGAAGCTCAGACGCCCAAAGGCTGCCTCAATCGTTCCAGAGCTCTTGCTACTTCCACCCTCCGCCCTGGGGCTGCCGGTCTGAGACCCATACCCCATCTTGAAGCTACTTTCTCCTTCTTCGCTAAAGAAGGTAGGCAGGGAAGATCTCATCATCGTGCAACCTTTGAAGACTGGTAGATCGTTGCTCTCTCCCTCCAAGGGGTTGACCTTCCAATCTCCTTCATGGGGATGATGCTCTCTCTCTCTTCCTGCCTCCTTCTTTGTCCTAGTCATGAGCGAGTAGTCTCTCTCACTAGGGTGCGGGGAGTAGCCCCGCTACCCATGCTTTCATAACATGTAAATGTAATCCTTAGGTTGTAATATAGAGTTCTTATTTTTGTCAGTTCGACATCAAACGATTAATGAATGCATGTTGCTTGATCTCCAACTTGTGTTATCTTTTATCTCTTGGTATGAACTGTCTACGTTTGTACTATTAGATTCGAAACTCGTTTGTATGTTGGTTCTTGGTGCATGTATTCACCATGCATCTGTTTCGGTATCTAGAAGTGTATCTCAAGAAGTGGAGTAAACTCACTATCATCCGTTGCACTTTCATACTATGAAATTGAATCAGTTGACGTATGAAAGTGCAACCTTGATAAGTCGAGAAACACGCTTTACGAGGGAAATGATGCAAAGTAATGTGACCATTTGCTCGGGAATGGCTGGCGTTGCAACATTCCCGCACTTCTCGTAGTTAGTTCTCCGAAAGGAAGTTAAGTCTACAAGGATACTAACTGACTGGACTCTTTTTGCAGGTTAAGTTTTGCTTTACATGTGTTGATCAATGTGTAGTGGTGGTGAAAAACTGATCACACCCTAGTGATCTTTTATCATAGTTTAAGTCATTATATTTACCTGCTTTCTTTACTTTATTTTGCATTTAGCTTAAAAACAACCAAATCAACCTTTTGATCTAAATACCGACTATTGAGTGGTTAAGTGAAATTTCAACGTTTTCCATCTTGTTGGCAACAACAAGACCGTTGTCTCGAGGATTCTACCCTTAACTATACTACGATAAGACTTCCACGTATCTTAGCATACGTGGGTGGAGTTCTCTATCTAGTATAAGAAAGTCTAAACTTAAAGACTTACCATCTTTAGGATTTTTAGTGGTGCATGCAATTCCACGTGAGTGGAAGCTCCATCAGGCACCAAGAATCAAAGCACAAGAGTGAGATAAGCAATATTTTATTTCAAAATATTACACCCTTACAAAAGGTATTTTTACATTATCTCCTATATCAATAACAAAATGATACATGAGTTTAAAATTAAGCTTGATCCGCCTTTGATTCGTGACGCCCTTCAGGATCTTTTCAAGATAAGTCTTCCACAAGGAAAGGTCCTAAAAATAATATAATCTGCAACATGGAAGAATATGTCACAGCCCAAGTGGGAGAGTATGGGTCAGATAAATGTCTAAGTATGAAAAAATAGAGATAAGCAGTAAGACACTATTAATATAACTATATTCTTAATGTATTACTTAGATAACTAAAGTATTAAAAGTCCAAACCAAAATTATTGACCATCTACTAGCATGAAACATAAGGAATGTGTATGTACGTATATTCATAAAGCATTTATCAGATGACAACTCTATCAAAATGTTAGACCGATACTGTGGAGCATAACCATGATTATTGGTATAATGATAACAAAAATGGAGGCCTTATTTCATAAATGAGTTTAATTACAACTCTCAAAGAAGGTGTCAATTCACCTTGGGGAACTGGCCTACAACCACAAAAACTTGCTTAGCCAAGACTTTAGTCCATTTGGGTCACCAAAACGCCTGTAAGTACCCCGGCACACCCTAGCCACTCGTGCACACTAAACACTCTATTCAATGAATCAGATTACCACATGCATCCACTAGTCGCCTTTCCAAGACCAGAAGAGGGTGCTCCTTACACAAAATGGCACTTGGATAATCATTAGTTAGCATGCTTAATCTTTGCAGGAGATTATTCCCCATTACTAACTTGATCATGCCTGACTCTACATGACCAACCCAAGTGTGGGTCTGAGTATGGTAGGGCATTATACTCATCCATCCCTGACTCCAAAGGACTTAGATCTGAATCCCAAATGTATCAATCCCCGACCAGGACATGCCAACTTTGTTACCAACACATCTCCCAATATAAGGTTTAGAATTAAAAGGAAATCATTAAAGATATACAACTCAAAATAATGGCTAGCCAAAATTAATGAGGTCAAAAGGTAGTCAAGAATAAATAAATCACTAGTTGAGTATTTCACTATGACACCTAAAATTTAAACTTGTGGGATTGTGGAATTGAATCAAACAAATCTATGGCCATAAGCATGCAAGAGGTTAGGGAGTCCCCCCGTACGAACAGGGAACCAATTAAATAACCTTTCCTCTTTATTAGCTACAAGTATCAATGAAACAGGCTTCGAGTCACCTTAGAAATGTCTGATGGAATTCCACTTTCCAACAATATCACATGACTCAATTAATATGGAAAAATAAAGGAAAAGGGAACCAAAAGACAATAGGAGGGGAATCCAAGGAAATGCTTGATTATCATCTAAAACCTTTAAACTCAATTTTTAAGGATAATATGGGCGAATATATGGAAGTCGAACCTAGGTTATTAATAAAGAAGTTGTTTACAGTCGATCACTTATTCATTCTTTAGGAAATTATATGAAGTATGCCTATACTCTTACTGCATATAATACCACAACATTCTATACCATACCTTTTATTGATGTTGATATAATAGATTATGATAGGAATTGAATATCATATTAAATAATAATAAACCCTACTCTTTGGATGACAAAAATGTGGGAACCATACCTTTATATGTCCTTAATACATATTTCCATAAGAAGACCATAGAATCATTAAATATATCCAATCTTGATATATTTGGCCAACATTCTGTCACATTTCCCATTACCCCGATCCTCATTCCTGGCTAGATCAACTTCTAGGGTTTCTCTCACTTGGGTAGAAGAGAGATGACTTATATATTCTAGAGAAAGGATATTGTGGAAGACATAGTATTGGGTTTCTCTTACTATGGTGGAGGAAGGAGGTAGTAGGTTTCTATAGAGAGAGTGTTTTTTGGGAGGTGGTTCCTTTTACTAACATAGAGAAAGAGAGAGTGGTTTACTAATCTAGTGAGAGATGGGAGGTTTATGGTGAAGGAGATGGGAAAGGAGGGAGAAGGGACGTTCACCTTTGCTTTGGGATGAAGAGGAGAGAACTTGTAATTATGGCGGGGTGAATGCATGTTCCTTTTATAGGAATGGTGGAGGGTAGCATGGTCCTAATTGCAAAAAGTATATGGATGACACATGGAATATGTGTGTCATCAAAAGAGAGATGATTTGTAGTTAAGTGACACATGGATGTGTATGTGTCATCTTAAGAGAGATAAATTCGTGGCTATATGACACATGGATGCATATGTGTCATCTTAAGATATCTATCGAGGATTAGTTGACACATGGTAGGATATGTATCAAACATTAGGATGTGCTAGGTGTTTAAGAGATGAGCATGACTCAAAGATCCTTTCTTTACCTAATAGTGTGTTTCCTCAAGCTATCTACTTGCTACACAGCTACATGCTTGCCTCCATAAGCAACTTGCTTGCCACCCAGCTACCTACTTGTGTGCTTACCCACCAAAATTTTATTTTTCAAAATTGGAAAAAAGTACCGCATTTATATTTTCAATATATAATAGCTTTAAAATAAATCATAACAGATTATTTTAACATTATAATTCATTTTACAAAAAAATCTCAAAGAAGCTTATTTTTATGAATAGCTCTAAATAAGGAGTTTCAATTTGGGTTAGAGATTAGGATGTTATATATACCCCCCTTCAAAGAATTTTCATCATCGAAAATTATAAGGTTTAGGTTATGACTTATCTTAGTCAATTCTACTTAAGGTTATACTAACTCTAGTTTTCAGTTTATACGTCTACAATTTTTCTTGTGTAAGGTCTCATCTTGTTTCTCTGATACCATCTCTGTAACGTCCCTGATTCAACCACCTGATTTTCTTCCTTCAAAAATCAAGTAGCTAAATCTAAGCTATTAATATGGCACCAAGAATCAAAGCACAAGAGTGAGATAAGCAATATTTTATTTCAAAATATTACACCCTTACAAAAGGTATTTTTACATTATCTCCTATATCAATAAAAAAATGATACATGAGTTTAAAATTAAGCTTGATCTGCCTTTGATTCTTGATGCCCTTCAGGATCTTTTCAAGATGAGTCTTCCACAAGGAAATGTCCTAAAAATAACATAATCTGCAACATGGAAGAATATGTCACAGCCCAAGTGGGAGAGTATGGGTTAGACAAATGTCTAAGTATGGAAAAATAGAGATAAGGAACAAGAGACTATTAATATAACTGTATTCTTAATGTATTACTCAGATAACTAAAGTATCAAAAGTCCAAACCAAAATTATTGACCATCTACTAGTATGAAGCATAAGGAATGTGTATGTATGTATATTCATAAAGCATTTATAAGATGACAACTCTATCAAAATGTTAGACCGATACTGTGGAGCATAATCAGGATTATTGGTATAATGATAACAATAAGGGAGACCTTATTCCATAAATGAGTTTAACTACAACTCTCAGAGAAGGTGTCAATTCACCTTGGGCAACTGGCCTACAACCACAAAGACTTGCTTAGCCAAGACTTTAGTCCATTAGGGTCACCAAAACACCTGTAAGTACCCTGGCACACCCCCAACCACTCATGTACACTACATGCTCTATTCAATGAATCAGATTACCACATGCAGCCACCGGTCGCCTTTCCAAGACCAGAAGAGGGTGCTCCTTGCACAAAATTCCACTTGGATAATCATTAGTTAGCATGCTTAATCTTTGCAGGAGATTATTCCCCATTACTAACTTGATCATGCATGAATCTACATGACCAAGCAAAGTGTGGGCATGATTACGGTAGAGCATTATACTCATCCATCCTTGACTCCAAAGGACTTAGATCTGGATCCCAAATGTATCAATCCCCAGTCAAGATATGCCGACTCTATTACCAACACATCTCCCAATATAAGGTTTAGAATTAAAAAGAAATCATCAAAGATATGTAACTCAAAATGATGGCTAGTCAAAATTAATGAGGTCAAAAGGTAGTCCTGAATAAATGAATCACTAGTTGAGTATTTCACTATGACACCTAAAATGTAAACTTGTGGGATTGTGGAATTGAATCAGACAATTATATGGCCAGAAGCGTGCAAGAGGTTAGGGAATCCCCCCGTGCGAACACGGAACCAATTAAAAAACCTTTCCTCTTTCCTAGCTACACGCATCAGTGAAACAGGCTTCTAGTCACCTTAGAAATGTCTGATGGAATTCCACTTTCAAACAATATCACATGACTCAATTAATATGGAGAAATAAAGGAAAAGGGAACTAAAAGACAATAGGACGGGAATCCAAAGAAATGCTTGATTATCACCTAAAACCCTTAAACTCAATTTTGAAGGATAATATGGACGAATATATGGAAGTTGTACCTAGCTTATTAATAAAGAGGTTGTGTATAGTTGATCACATATTCATTCTTTAGGAAAGTTTATGAAGTATGCCTATACTCTTACCGTATATAATACCACACTATTCTGTACCATACCTTTTATTGATGTTGATATAATAGATTATGATAGGAATTGAATATCATATTAAACAATAATAAACCCTACTCTTTGGATGACAAAAATGTGGGAACCATACCTTTATATGTCCTTAATACATATTTCCACAAGAAGACCATATCATCATTAAATATATTAAATCTTGATATATTTGGGCAGCATTCTGTCACATTTCCCATTACCTCAATCCTCATTCCTAGATAGATCAACTTCTAGGGTTTCTCTCACTAGGGTAGAAGAGAGATGGCTTATATATTCTAGAGAAAGGATATTGTGGAAGACATAGTATTGGGTTTCTCTTACTATGGTGGAGGAAGGAGGTAGTAGGTTTCTATAGAGAGATAATTTGTTGGGAGGTGGTTCCTTTCACTAACATAGAGAAAGAGAGAGTGGTTTGCTAATCTAGTAAGAGATGGGAGGTTTATGGTGAAAGAGATGGGAAAGGAGGGAGAAGGGACGTTCACCTTTGCTTTGGGATGAAGAGGAGATAACTTGTAATTATGTTGGGGTGAATGAGGGCTCCTTTTATAGGAATGGTGGAGGGTAGCATGGTCCTAATTGCAAAAAGTATATTGATGACACATGGGTATATGTGTGTCATCAAAAGAGAGATTATTTGTAGTTAAGTGACACATGGATGTGTATGTGTCATCTTAAGAGAGATAAATTCGTGGATATATGACACATGGATGCATATGTGTCATCTTAAGATATCTATCGAGGATTAGTTGACACATGGTAGGATATGTGTCAAACATTAGGATGTGATAGGTGTTTAAGAGATGAGCATGACTCAAATCTCCTTTCATTACCTAATAGTGTGTTTCCTCAAGCTATCTACTTGCTACACAACTACATGCTTGCCTCCATAAGCAACTTGCTTGCCACCCAGCTACCTACTTGTGTGCTTACCCACAAAAATGTTATTTTTCAAAATTGGCAAAAAGTACCGCATTTATATTTTCAATATATAAAAGCTTTAAAATAAATCATAACAGATTTTTTTAACATTAAAATTCATTTTACAAAAAAATCTCAAAGAAGCTTGTTTGTATGAATAACTCTAAATAAGGAGTTTCAATTTGGGTTAGAGACCAGGATGTTATATATACCCCCCCCCTCAAAGAATTTTCGTCCTCGAAAATTATAAGGTTTAGGTTATGACTTATCTTAGTCAATTCTACTTAAGGTTATACTAACTCTAGTTTTCAGTTTATACTTCTACAATTTTTCTTGTGTAAGGTCTCATCTTGTTGCTCTGATACCATCTCTGTAACGTCCCCGATTCAACCACCTGATTTTATTCCTTCAAAAACCAAGTAGCTAAATCTGAGCCGTTAATATGGCACTAAGAATCAAAGCACAAGAGTGAGACGAGCAATATTTTATATCAAAATATTACACCCTTACAAAAGGTATTTTTACATTATCTCCTATATCAATAAAAAAATGATACATGAGTTTAAAATTAAGCTTGATCCGCCTTTGGTTCTTGACGCCCTTCAGGATCTTTTCAAGATGAGTCTTCCACAAGGAAAGGTACTAAAAATAATATAATTTGCAACATGGAAGAATATGTCGCAGCCCAAGTGGGAGAGTATGGGTTAGATAAATGTCTAATTATGGAAAAATAGAGATAAACAACAAGACACTATTAATATAACTGTATTCTTAATGTATTACTCAGATAACTAAAGTATCAAAAGTCCAAACCAAAAATATTGACCATCTACTAGCATGAAGCATAAGGAATGTGTATGTACATATATTCATAAAGCATTTATCAGATGACTACTCTACCAAAATCTTAGACCGATATTGTGGAACATAATCAAGATTATTGGTATAATGATAACAAAAAGGGAGACATTATTCCATAAATGAGTTTAACTACAACTCTTAGAGAAGGTGTCAATTCACCTTGGGCAACTGGCCTGCAACCACAAAAACTTGCTTTGCCATGACTTTAGTCCATTAGGGTAACCAAAACACATGTAAGTACCCTGGCACACCCCCAACCACTCGTGCACACTGCATGATCTAATCAATGAATCATATTACCACATGCAGCCACCGGTCGCCTTTCCAAGACCAAAAGCGGGTGCTCCTTGCACAAAATGCCACTTGGATAATAATTAGTAAGCATGCTTAATCTTTGCAGGAGATTATTCCCCATTACTAACTTGATCATGCCTAACTCTACATGACCAACCCAAGTGTGGGCCTGAGTATGGTAGAGCAATATACTCATCCATCCCTAACTCCAAAGGACTTTGATCCGGATCCCAAATGTATTAATCCTCGACCAAGACATGCTGACTCTATTACCAACACATCTCCCAATATAAGGTTTAGAATTAAAAGGAAATCATCAAAGATATACAAGTCAAAATGATGGCTAGTCAAAATTAATGAGGTTAAAAGGTAGTCATGAATAAATAAATCACTAGTTGAGTATTTCACTATGACACCTAAAATGTAAACTTGTGGGATTGTGGAATTGAATTAGACAAATATATGGCCAGAAGCGTGCAAGAGGTTAGGGAGTCCCCCTGTGCGAACACGGAACCAATTAAATAACCTTTCCTCTTTACTGGCTACAGGCATCAGTGAAACAAGCTTCTAGTCACCTTAGAAATGTCTGATGGAATTCCACTTTCCAACAATATCACATGACTCAATTAATAGGGAGAAATAAAGGAAAAGGGAACCAAAAGACAATAGGATGGGAATCCAAAGAAATGCTTGATTATCATCTAAAACCTTTAAAATCAATTTTGATGGATAATATGGACAAATACATGGAAGTCGTACCTTGCTTATTAATAAAGAGGTTTTGTATAGTTGATCACATATTCATTCTTTAGGAAAGTATATGAAGTATGCCTATACTCTTACTGCATATAATACCACACCATTCTATACCATACCTTTTATTGATGTTGATATAATAGATTATGATAGGAATTGGATATCATATTAAACAATAATAAACCCTACTCTTTGGATGACAAAAATGTGGGAACCATACCTTTATATGTCCTTAATACATATTTCCACAAGAAGACCATAGTATCATTAAATATATCCAATCTTGATATATTTGGGCAGCATTCTGTCACATTTCCCATTACCTCGATCCTCATTCCTAGATAGATCAACTTCTAGGGTTTCTCTCACTAGGGTAGAAGAGGGATGGCTTATATATTCTAGAGAAAGGATACTGTGGAAGACATAGCATTGGGTCTCTTACTATGGTGGAGGAAGGTGGTAGTAGGTTTCTATGGAGAGAGTGTTTGTTGGTAGGTGGTTCCTTTCACTAACATAGAGAAAGAGAGAGTGGTTTGCTAATCTAGTGAGATATGGGAGGTTTATGGTGAAGGAGATGGGAAAGGAGGGAGAAGGGACGTTCACCTTTGCTTTGGGATGAAGAGGAGAGAACTTGTAATTATGGTGGATTGAATGAGGGCTCCTTTTATAGGAATGGTGGAGGGTAGCATGGTCCTAATTGCAAAAAGTATATGGATGACACATGGGTATATGGGTGTCATCAAAAGAGAGATGATTTGTAGTTAAGTGACACATGGATGTGTATGTGTCATCTTAAGAGAGATAAATTTGTGGCTATATGACACATGGATGCATATGTGTCATCTTAAGATATCTATCAAGGATTAGTTGACACATCGTTGGATATGTGTCAAACATTAGGATGTGCTAGGTGTTTAAGAGATGAGAATGACACAAAGCTCCTTTCTTTACCTAATAGTGTGTTTGCTCAAGCTATCTACTTGCTACACAGCTACATGCTTTCCTCCATAAGTAACTTGCTTACCACCCAGCTACCTACTTGTGTGCTTACCCACCAAAATGCTATTTTTCAAAATTGGAAAAAAGTACCACATTTATATTTTCAATATATAAAAGCTTTTAAATAAATCATAACAGATTATAAAATTCATTTTACAAAAAAAATCTCAAAGAAGCTTGTTTTTATGAATAACTCTAAATAAGGAGTTTCAATTTGGGCTAGAGATCAGGACGTTACAAATGTGAACCTCAACTGTGTACCCAATGCTGAGTGTAGTCACTCCCAAAAGTGACTTATAAACTAAGGACCTCTATCAAACATGATAGTTTCTAAAACACCATGCAAAGACACTATCTCATCAGAATATTTCTGGGCAAGCTTCTCAACTATATACTTTGTCTTCAAAGGGAGAAAATGTGCTGACTTGGTCAACCTGTCAATGATCACCCATATGTAATCATGACCTTTGGCTATCATAGGTAGACCAACCACAAAGTATATAGTCACATGATCCCATTTAAATTGTGATATAGGAAATGGTTGCAACATCCCTACAGGTTTCTGGTGCTCAACCATAACCTACTGACATACATCACATCTTGCAACAAACTCAACTATATCCCTTTTCAAGCTGGGAAACCAAAATATGTCTTTTAGATTGTGATACATCTTGGTGCTACCTGGATGCATAGCATACATGGACTAGTGATCCTCCTCCAGAACCATCTTCCTTAGGTCATTAACAATAGGAACCACAACTCTACCATGGTAACAAACTATCCCATCTTCTGATTTGTGGAAGCCATCACGCTTCTCACTGCCAAACTCTGATGTAATTTGCTATATTGTAGTATCAACCTGTTGTGCCTCTCTGATCTGCTGTTTCAGCGTGGGCTTCACCTACAACTGTACTAACAATCCTACTAGTAAGGAAACTTCTATATTAACATTCATCTGACATAGGGAGATAAACATGTCTCAATGTGGCATGCCAAGGAACACAACTATGCCTTTTTTATAGATGACGACAAAGAAGACTTCCTATTCAACACATCTGCCATGATGTTCACCTTCCCTAGATGGTAATCAATCATAAATTCTTAATCCTTGATTAACTCGATCCAGTGTCATTGTCTCATATTCAACTCCTTTTGTGAAATGACATACTTCATATTCTTATGATCTGTGAAGATCTGACACTTCTCACCATAAAGGTAGTGTGTCCAAGTATTCAAGGCATGAACCACGACAACTAACTCCAAGTCATGGGTTGGGTAGTTCTCCTCATGTTTCTTAAGATATCGAGAAGCAAAAGAAACTACATTCTTGTTTTGCATCAGCACACAACCCAAACCATTCATGGTCGCATCACAAAAGATGATGTATCCTTTTCCTTGCTCAGGTGAGACCAGAACCGGTGCACTTGCAACTTCTCCTTCAATGTATAAAAAGCACACTGACATCTATCATTCCAGACAAATGAAACATCCTTCCTTGTCAACTTAGTCAGCGGTAAACTCTAGCACTGAAGTTCTTAATGAACCTCCTATAATTTCATGCCAAAACCAAAAAGTTGCTCACATCTATCAGTGTCTTTGGATGCTCCCACTCTGTCATGGAATCAACCTTCTTGGGGTCCATAGGAACACCCTCGATAGTGATAACATGCCCCCAAAAAAGCTACCTCTTCCATCCAGAACTCACGCTTCTTGAACTTGGCATAAAGCTAATGTTTCCTTAACAAAGTCAATGTCTAACGGAGATGCCTCTCATTTTTCTAGCTTTCATGACTATATATTAAAATGTCATCTACGAAGACCACCATAAACTGATCGAGAAATAGTCAGAACACTTTGTTCATCAAGTCCATGAACACTATCAGTGCATTGGTTAGCCTGAACGACATAACCACAAACTCATAGTGACCATACCTCATCCTAAAAGCCAACTTAGGTATGTCATCTTCCTTGATCCTCAACTGATGATATCCTAACCTCAGGTCTATCTTTGAGAATATTGTAGCATCACACAACTGATCAAACATGTCATCTATCCTTGACAAGGGATACTTGTTCTTTGTCATCACCTTGTTGAACTGTTTGTAGTCTATACACAACCTCATGGACCTATCTTTCTTCTTCACAAACAACACTTGAGCACCCCACGATGACATACTTGGCCTGATAAAACCTTTTGTTAAGAAACTCTTGCAAATGTCTCTTGAACTCTACCATCTCAGCTGGAGCCATCATTTACAGTGTCTCAGCTATCAGTTGCATGTTATCGACTAGATTGATCTCAAAATCAATCTCTTGGGGTGGGGGAACACCTAGAAACTCCTCAAGAAACACATCCTCAAACTCTCTGACAATTGGTACCTCCTGAATACTAGGACTACTCAACTTGATATTCAACACATGTGCCAAGAACGCCTCACAACCCTACCTCAATAACTTCTTCTCTACCATCACTGACACCAAACATGTCGGAAGAATCTTCCTATCTCCTTGGAAGATCCAAGCCTTACCACCATCTACAAACATCACCTGCTTGGAACCACAATAAAAAACCACTCTATACTTCTTTAAGGCATACATTCTAAGGATTACATTGAATCCATGCATATCAAGTGGTATGAGATCTACTCAAATATTGTGCCCTAAAAAAAGGACATAGGTAGGACACACCTCCTACAACACTACAAAAGCAAGTAACGGGGTTTCTAACAACAAACTATCTATCTTACGACTAAAAGTCAAAAGACAACTATCAAGCACTTCATGAGTGATAAAAGAGTGTGTTGCACCCCGGTCAACCAAAATAGATAAAATCTAAGAAGAAGACAAATTACAATGAAATAACTCCATCTGACCTATCACTATTCACAGGTTGACCATCGCCTTCGGATGACTGATAGCATAAAATCTAGTTGTTTCCTGCTATCTCTCTCATCCTCTACTTCCCTAAGCAGACGATCTGGCCTATGATAATTGACCACATACTCGTCATCCTACACCACTGATATGCTGCCTCAGTGAGCGCTGCTGGCTCTACCTCGGTTACTGGGTTACCTCATCATCTCTCATTAGGCACTCCCACCTCAGATGTCCTACTTTCCCACACTTATGGTAAGCTCTAGCCTCAAACTACAACCTAGACGACTCCATCAATGACACTAATGCTATGCTGTGAGCTCTACCAGGGGGAAGGCTACAACCTCTACCTTTACTCGGTGACCACTGTGTTTGCGCACTGAACCTCTACGGTGCTGGCAGTGCAGAAAACCTCAACTTCTTAAAGCCTCCTGATGTCTGTCCTTGGGACTGTACATGTCCGTTACCTCTTGCTTCTCTATCACATAGCTCTCTATCCTCTGGACAAACTCCATGAATGTGGCAAACCTATCTCGATTCTCCAAAGTAGCCTCCGGGGTAGAAACGCAACATTCAACCCCTTCTCAAAAGGTTGAATCCTCTCATCATCCGTAGCAACCATGTGAGGACAGAACCACAAAAGCTCCATAGACTTAGCCTTGTACTCATTGATAGACATGGATCCCCTCTGAATCCACTCAAACTGACTAGTCTTCTCATCCAGATAGGTCCGTGAAAAGTATCAACTAAAGAACTCACACCAAAACTCATTCCAACCTACCTCAGCACCAGATTTCTTCTCCTCTTCTATGGCCCACCAATGGCCAACACTCCCTTTTAGAAGTTACACTTCATGCTTCACCTTATCATCCTCTGGGATGCTAAGGATCTTGAAGGCTTTCTCAAGATCGGTTAGCCACAAATCCACATCCTCTAGATCAGCCTTCCCATCATAATCCACTACCCCAACATGGTGAAGCCACTTAAAAGTCTTCCCAGTACCCAAATATTCTGCATTGGGTTCTGTGCCCTAGGCTGAGGTGCGGGCAACTTGTCCGCCATATGCATCATAGTAGCCATGAAATGCCCAAAAAGAGACTCAAAGGCAGGATTCTCAAGCATGGCTCGATCAAACTGGGGGACCTTAGGCACCCAATCTTCTCGTGCCTGGTTCCTTGCACCACCCCCTAGTGTAGCAACACTACTTTCAGTAGTGTGTTCTTCATGTCTCCAAACATAAAATTTTCTACTTCTTCTGCATAAGAAGAAATCACTATAAGATAGACTGGAGGACACAGTAATAGACACAAACCCTAGTCCTAAGTCCCTATGGACTCGGCGAACCTAAAGCTCTAATTTAACCAAATTGCGATGCCCCGTGCCACACACCAATGACATAACTCCAAACTAAACATAGAAACAAAAATAAACAAGCAGATTACCAGAAAACACTTAAAATTAAAACCATTTTCATTAAATAGCAAAGAGAAAAAACTCTTACATATAGGTCCTCATAGGATACCAATATCGGATATCATAGATCACAAGGTTCGTACATGAATATGTTCTTATCATGTACGCCGTCAACCTGTTACAAGGAAACCTATTCCAAACATATATACATATCTAATATATCTTTATAGTATAAAGGGGAACATAAGCCAAACCATGTATCAAAAGCACATCTACACAACACACCCAAAAACCATCCCACAAACCTGAGTGTATAGGGACGACTCTAAGACTCTACCCCAAAAAGATTAGCAACACTTCCAACCTTATCAACCACTGTCCTTCTTGCTGCTGCTCTGCCTCAACTGCATGATCCCTACCTCCTCATGCATGTCCACCTAAAAGATGTGGAGAACCCACGAGGTAGATCCAAATATTAGTGGGAGATATAACTTTCCACCAACACTATTATTAGCACATATAAGGTAATAAAGGACAAAAGTAAATCTACAACTACAATAAGCATATAACCATTACTAAATAGAATAAGCAATTGCAATTGGATTGTGAAACATCTTATCATCACAAAAGGAATATGAAGAACATGTATATTTACTACCAACTATACTGTACAAAAGCAAACAAGACCTCATGCAATGTTTTCGTACTTGATCTTAAGAAAGTATACTACACAGATGATTACATTTTTTATTATGCCCCGAGGGTTTGAGTTGTACCAACCAAATCTAATCGACCACTACCAAGTCAAAATCGGTTCCATACAAAGTCTATGAAAGAGTCAGAATCTACGACCTCACCAAACCTCATGGTCATTACATGAGTACACAACAAAGATATGTTAACTAAAACTTGTGACATATAGTCAAATAGCAAAAGTCCTAGCCCACCTTGGTATAGGTCACGATGCTAGTGAAAGTGAGCTACAACCCTCATCCACACTCTTTTCGGGGTATGGCCCCAACCAATCTTGTAACACCTCATAAGCAACATATCACTGAGCTACGACCCATAGCCACACTCATGCCAATGTATGTCCCGCATCCAATCCTGTGAATGCATATACTCAACAGTATATGACTCCAAGCTTTCACTAAGGAAAGCCCATTTCACCATCCAACAAATGTTGACACTGAGATGGATCTATGCCATAGGGAAGAACTACATGATTAGGTTCCACTTGATTAGTTAAGTAAATTAAGTGTCTTTTAGTTTCAATTAAGTTACAACGTATAAAGTCATAACAAACTCTACAAAGATAAGGGAATCACACACTTCTAGAAGATATAACATATAAGGTGTGAACTTGTCACACTATCACCATACGATTCTTGTATTATTGTCATTCACCACATTATCAGTACCACAAGTCACATGCTATGGGATATCAATCCCTCAGCACATCATTTCCTATATCACAAGTGTTTCAACATGCCTCTTGAAGGCTCATACAACATGTATCGTCTCTAATCACCATTGCATACACTAGCTATGATTATCAAGCTCATAACACCTACATTGTTTGAAGTTCATAAACAATGGAGATAATCATCATAACATTATAACCATTCCATTAGAGAGAAACAATCAAGTCTTATTGCACATCATTAGGGTTAGGGTTCTTCTTATCCGATTAGGGTTTACAAAGCTAGGTTCAACCATCAACCCTAGATTCACCACCTCCCATCATCTTGGAGTATATTAGGGTTGAGGAACATCATTAGAGTTATTTAGATGTTATTCCAAACATCACTATACATGAACTATTCATCACCTATACCAGAGTGTCATTAAGTGTCTAAGCATACCCCTTCAATCACCATCATCATGTGTGGACCACATAGCAACTAGATTTGGAACACCCAACCTGATCCATATTATGACCAGGACACCTATGATGTCGCGACCCCTCATACCAAAGGTCACGTCCCCTTTTAACTAGACCATGTTGTGCTTGTGACATCGAGGGTTAGGGTTCTAACCTACCATAAATGTATCGCCCACCAACCAACCACTAGGTCACAACCACACCACCTAGGCAATGTCATGTCCACGATACCTAGGGCTAGAGTTCCAACCACTCCCAACTATTGTAACCTAGGGATGTCTTAACCTCATCCTAGCAACATGTTGTGACTCAAAGGACACTATGTCGTGACCTCAACATCTATGATGTCCTGACTGTGACACCTATGGGATGACATCTTGGTCTCAAAATAGAACCAAAACCAAGGAAAAAACCAAGGTCACCATGGGGGAAGGACTCAAGCATATGATCATCAACAACCTTAAAATATGGGTCAAGAAACTACCAAGAAAGAACCTTGTCTAAGGAAGAGAAAACTGTGGTCAAGGTACCTAAAACAGAACCTAACCTCCCTACAACATCTAGGGACATGTCTACCATTCATGAGGGCAAGATCAAGGTCAACAGATAGGGAAGAACCTCCATAACATATCAACCATAAAAAATGGGTGCAAGAAAATTAAGGTTTCAGATTTCCACCAAACCAAATAAGATATCACCACCAAATAAGTACTAGAAATTATCACTATCTTATAGCATGATAAGAGAGCAATTGAGAGAGAGAGACAATAGTAAACATGCATAAAAGAGTGCAATAATAGAGTGGATTAAGTGTTATATAACACACCTTAAGAAGATCGCCACCAAGAATCCCAAGCTCCAAAATTAAGAGCTCCAAGAACACGGTCCAAGGGTTGAAGAAGCTCCACCAAAATCTCTACTTTAGGCCAAAAGATTACATCAAGAAAGAGGAAACACCAAGGTCAAAGGATAGATCAAGAAAGAGGGCAAGAAGTTCAAGGACGAACTAAAAGACATAAGGAGTAAAAGAGAGAAGAAACACTCTCTCACTTGGGAGTCGCCTTGTCAAAATATGGCCTATTACCCTTGTGATGAGGAGCTTACTCTCAAGAATGACTATCATGTCAAAACACAGTCCATGATCGAGATAAAGGAAGAAGATGTATGTAAAAGATCAAAAGAAACACCATCTTGAAAGGTAAACACTTACCAAGGTTTGAGGATGGGCTATGGTCACCACAAGCACCACATGAAAAAAGAGATCGAACACCAAAGCTCCAAAGACAGATCTCCTTGCTCCATCAATATCCAAGGAAAAACAAAATAGAAGGAAGAATATGAATGGATGAAAGGGATACAAGAATGGAGAGATAAGATATTATATAGCAAGGTAGATGAGAGAGAAGGTAAAATATGAGATCTCAACACTCCAAGGTACCAAAGGGACACTTGTCCTCACAAAAGACCAACATGCACCCACATGAAACCACCTTAACCATTCATGAAAGACATGGTAATACACTCTAGGTGGGATCTTGATCACCTAGGAAATCCAACCCTCATGTTGTGACCACAACACACCAAGGGGCTACCCATGGTCGTGACAAACCACCAAGGACCACTAGGTCATGACACAAGGTCACCACAAACCCTAGGTTGAGACACTTAACAGAAGTTCCCATCTTGATCCAAGACACCCAAGGCCATCTTGGTCATGATAACTACACATATGGAAGGTGTATTGACCATTAAACCCTCCAACCAATCCCTAGGTCGCGACCTTGGTCGACACAAACCAACAAGGGTCACAAGGTCAAGGCACACCAACCCTAGAAACCCTAATCACCACTAGGAGTGACACCACTCAACTAAGGGTCCATCAAGGTGCCCCAAAACCTCCATTAATACAAGAGAGAGAAGGAATACTCTAGAGGTGGAAAATTACAAGAATACCCCCACAAATGGGTAATTTGTAATTTGTATCAAAACTGGCACATAAAGCACATACATCATCCAAATAAGCTCAAACTGGAGACTTAAGCTCTACACAAGACCTAATTAATTACATTGCAAAAGATTAGAACAATATGCTAAGCACATGATTAAGCCAAAGCAAACAAGGTTACCCCAAATCTCAGGTCATGGGTCTTAGAATACTGGAGAAAACATGCCACGTGAAATTGATGAAGAGATGAATATACAAGTAAGAGAAGAGGAAATATCATTTATTTTATCACTAAACAATGACCAAACAATATGCATTCAATGATATATTTAGTTCTATACTGGGGAGCCATCCTGGCATATTCTTTGTTCATGGTCCTGGTGGAACTGGAAAGACATTTCTATACAAGGCATTGTTAGCAAAAGTAAGATCAATGGGTTTCATTGCAATTGCAATAGTGACATCTGGTTTTGCAACATCAATTTTACCTGGGGAAGAACTGCTCATAGTAGATTCAAAATTCCTATTAAAGTTGAAAACAATTCAACTTGTAATGTAATCAGAGTAGTCTAGCATAACTTTTTAGATTGTCAAAATTAATTATACGGGATGAGGCATCCATGACAAGGAGACAAGCCTTCAAAGCCTTAGATTGTACTTTAGAAGATATCATGGGATCAAGCATACCATTTGGGGGGGAAGTGGTAGTTTTTGGTGGTGATTTTAGACAAGTTTTACCTGTTGTTCGATGTGCAACTAGAGGTGAGATAATTAGTACAAGTCTAATAAAGTCATTTCTTTGGAAGAAAATACACAAATTGAAACTAAAGCAAAATATGAGAGCTTTTTCAGATTCATCCTTCTCAAACTTTCTACAATGTATAGGACAAGGAATGTAACCAGTAACCAATGACAATTACGTTTGCCTCCCAAATAAAATGGTTCTTGAGTACATAGATGATGCGACCTCTAAGAAAAGACTCATACAACATGTCTTCCGATCTCTTGGTGATAACACAACATCGAATGACTACATGATGATTCATGCAATATTATGCACAAAGAATGAGTATGTTGATAAAATGAATAATGACCTCATACAATAGTTTCCCGGTGAGAAGATCACCTATTATAGTTTTGATAGTTCTTTTGATGATGAAGATCATAATTACACTAAAGAATTCTTTAATTCACTAGTTCCAAATAGTTTGCCCCCTCATGTATTGCGGATAAAGAAAATCTGTCCAATCATGTTGTTGTAAAATATTGATACGAGAAATGGGTTGTGCAATGGTACATGACTGGTTTGTAAAGGGGTTTAGAAAATGTAATCGTCACAAAGGTTACAGCAGGTCAAGCATGGGGAAAAAGAGTTTTCATACCCACAATACCTCTTATCATGCCTGACAATGATGGTCTTCCATTTGTTTTTAAAAGGAAACACTTTCTAGTGCATTTGAGTTTTGTAATGACAATAAATAAGTCACAAGGTAAAACTATTCCCAATGTCACAATTAATTTGCCCCATTCTTTATTCTCTCACAGATATTTGTATGTAGCACTATCAAGAGGAACATCCCAAAATACAACAAAGGTCCTGGTTAAACCAGGAGAGAAGAAGTTCAATGGTGGAAGTTTACAAAAAACATTGTATACAAAGAAGTATTTACCTTTATTGATGATATCCTTCTATCTTTAGTATCTCATGTTGATTATTTGTAAATATTACTTTGCTAAACTAACATTTTTACGTGTGATAACAAGATGACAAAAAATAATTATCCCCCCTTTTGATATCTACATCGATTCCAAAACAACTGGAAAATTAAAGGTTCGCTTGGCCTTTAAATGAAATAACATGAAATATCAAGGGGATGAAAGAAGAGAAATTTGTTATTTGTTGATGAAGAGATATATTAAATTACAATTGTTAATTTGTTCTTACTACAAACACATTTATGTGTCCATGTATTTGTATGTTTATGTAATGCTTCCATATTGATTTTTTCTTCTAAGGGAGAGAGGATGGAAGCCAGTTCAGTCGATGACACGGTAAACCAATTCAGTAGTACTTTCAAAGAAGGAAAGTGTTATATATTGGGTAATGTCAGCTTCAAAGAATTATACAATGACTATAGAAATGCAAAGAGGAATGAAGAGTGCATAATCAATAAAAAATGTGTGGTTGCTGAAACATTTAAAGATTGTGAAAAAATACCTATGTACTCATTCTAGTTTACTGAATTTGATGACTTTCATGGTCTTCAAGATAATAAGACATTTCTTATAGGTAATTCTACTTTACTTCATTTTAAATTATCAATTTATAATATTAATATTATTTTTTATGCTACTTGCAAATATCATTGTAATGATTACTAATGTTGATGGGATTTAAATGATTATGAAGAAATTAGGTCAACATGTTGCCAAGTGTGAGATCACATTGCAAGATGAAATGTAATGAATAAAGATAATTTTAATTACTCAATGACTAAAACAAAGTATTTATTTTCTGACACTTGTATATATAGGTATATTGGCATACTATGGCTAAGTGTACATTGTGGAGTGAAATAGCTATCATGTCATATGAAAACTTAAAAGAAAACTATGAAATGAGGAATATAGTTGTAATTACTGGATTGCAAGTTTGATTCTTCCAAGGTAAGACATTGTTAATAAATTTTTTATAGAGTTATTTAATATTTTAATTATAGGTTTGTACCTTTCAAGCACTCTCACAACAAGACTTCTCTTTAACCCCCCATTCCCATGAGCTGAGGAAATTAAGGCAAGGTAGTCATTCCATACATTAGACATTCAAATGGTAGTTGATATATACTTTTTTCCAAACTGACATCTATAATTTTAATAGTTTGTCTGACAGTGGTGATAGTTTTTCATCAACTGTTAATGTGTCCATGCATAAACAGAATATAGAGCCAATAAGGATCACTCTTTCCATCTTACATGAATCCTTATAGAGTGGCATACTATAAAACTAAGTAATGGTAGTTTGTATCTTATATAAATACTTAAATGTATATTATCAGAATAACATGTTGAAATTTTTTAGGACCACATTTTTTAAAATTAAGGCAAAAATTGTATGGATTTATCCTGACCAAACCCTTTGATACAATTCTTGTGTGAGGTGTAGCAAGAAACTATATGTTGAAAATGGTCAAGGCAATGCCTGCACAAAATGTGGAGCAAAATATAATATCCTCAGATAATTTTACCTTCTTTCATTATCTAATACATGTATATTTTATAATTTGCTTATAAGTTAATATTGTATTTTGTTGATTATAGGTACTTTATGAAAGTTAAAGTCATGGACTTTTTTGATTCCATTTGATTAACATTATTTAACACAGCTGCACACCATCTCCTAGATTATACTGTTGTAGAGCTAAACAATATCTACACACATGTACTTTATTCTTTTTACAAATATATAGACAATTCATGGTCTTTATATTTGTAATAAATAAAATTAAATTGGTCTAATGATATAGAAAAATGGTGAAGAAATGGTGGATGTCATATTATCTAAGGTGAAATGAAATCTGATGATCTTTTGTGTCAAAGCACAAGATGCCTACCTATTTGTACTTGAAGCACAAGGGACACCAACAACAATGAAGCAAATGACTAAAGTCTTAGATGTAGTTCCTTTAAATATTAAGCAAGAATGTACGAGTCTTTTATTTGATATCGATAACAAAATTAATTTTTGATATTTTTTAATATCTGTCTGAAATTCTGAATTGCTACTTTCGTTTTCTTTATAGTTATATTCATCGATGTGTTTTATGATACCATCTTTTTATGATTGATATTTTTATATATTACAGCAAAAGTCAGTACAAAACTTCGTGGGGCAACAAACACAACATTGTCAATAATTACAATTGAAACACAATATTTTGCCAAAATGGTCACTAGAACCATAAATAATTTGACTCCAACTATGATTAAATTGTTATTAATTTTTTTGAATATTCACAATAATTATTTTTTTGTATGTGAAAGGTTCAAAATCACATTATAAAATATTTAGGAATAAACCACCAAAATGTGAGCATGTGGATTGATATAAAGTGAGGCATTACTTATTTTACTTGTTATTTATTTATTTCATGATTTTTAATGAATTACTAAATTGAAATTTTCTTCTTCTATTAGGTATCCACCCCACTTTGATCGTATGAGGATGAGATCATTAAACTTCAATACTGGATGAGAAAACAAATGTTTCTTGCATCACCTGGTGATTATTGTCAAATAATAAAATTTCAGGTACAAAATGAAAATGTATTTTCATTATTTTCAAAACAACACATAACATACATTTATAAATTCAACTTTTCTTGTTATCCAAAAAATCAGCTTTTCTTATTTAATAATATTAACATTATAGTATTTTTCTATTATAATTTCAATAAATTTTGTATGTTACGTGTATGTGGGTTCACTAGTATGGATAAAAGTGAGAATGCGTATGGACGTAAAATATGGAATACATTGAAACCATGCAAAAACTCAGCGTACATGACAACATGGGCGACGTGTGGCACAATGACCATAGGTTTCCGGATAACGACTCCCATGGCTATGGGTATTGGGTAATAAGGTTGCCAAGCACATTTATTCGCCCCATGTTTTAGGGGCTTGTACTTATCGGGTGGCCTCTTCAACAAGCTTTATTCTCTTCGTGGTTGGTGATGTTTGATTTACCTAGAGGCAATTGTAATTGCTGGTTTTTCTTCAGCCCACGGAGGGTTTTTGTTGATGCGAGGCTCTCCTCTGGTTAACGATTAGCATGATCATGAAAAGTCTTGCATTTAGCTCAGAATAATGATGCATCTCCAAACCCGATAAACCGTAATGAGGTATCCTGTTGGCCAACAAGATTTGAATACTGACATTCAACACAATTTGAAGGTGACAGAATATGAGCTTTGTGCTATGTGTTCCCATGATCAGCTCCAATTAGCAAATCTTGCAAACTAAACATAAATTGACACAGATAGATTCTAGAATTCGACCGACCAAGGCAGAATATGCTATACATGTCCTTAATTCTTATGATCACGAAACATGCTATGGATCAGGATCGAACCCCATTATGTACTCTGCTTGATTTTACATCTCTTGCTTCCGAAAAAAATATATAAAAAGCTTATGAAGAGGACATGCGGTCGTGAGTTATAATATTTCTTTCATTTTCTAAGTAAATTTCAATAAACGGAGACCACTCATACGGGTTTTTCCATCACAATAGATTCTCACTGTGAAAAGTCCAAGATCAACAATAAAGTTGTAATGGGTAGGATAGGGTTGGGTAAAGACTTATATGTACCCTTACGCACATCAAGGTGTGGGTAATGTGTAGGATAATTACTCTGTTCTAAACTTTTATCATACTCGTACATACACCAGTTTACCCATAGGGTAAATGGACAAGGTAATGGTTGAAGTGATTAAAGAACATCAAGGCAGATACATGGCATTTTCAATGTTCATTATTTATATTCTCTACACAAAAATTACGCCCTGTATTAATTTTAAATACTAAGAAGTTATAGTTCTAGTTATATAATCCTAAAATTTTAGTATATAACCTAGTATATGTTTTCTTACAAGAAAGGGCTACCTTTTTTAGTATCCTATTTATTTGAGGAATTCTTTTAGGTCTAGTATTTGATTATAAATATTTTGACACAACATCAATTGTTAGATAAAGTCTAGGAGTTAAATAAAAGTAAAATTGAGCAAGTGGCTAGTGGGGAAGCTTGTCAAGATTTTATTAGGAAGTAATATATGCATCACAACACCATCCAGTAGTTCAACATTATGCTAATGGGTAAATGGCTAAAACAGACAGGGTAAAACTTTTCTATTTGTCATACCTTTTCTAATTGTGGAAAAAGAGTAAACAAATAGTAAGTTATAAATATTCTTACCCTTACCCTATACTACAGAGTATGGGTGGTGGATATACTTGGGATATCCTATCCATTCATAGCCACAATCACCGGTCCTTAACCGTATCTAATGTGTAGTGAGATAGGACACAATATAGGTAAACCATTGTGTGACCACTTGAGAAAGGTAGGAAATCCAAATGAGCCATTCAAAGATGATATTGTCTAGGCATTAAACCCATTTATCAGTGATTGAGAAATTGGCATCAAAGAATTAATAAGTATAAAATAATAAAACTAGAGAAAAGGAAATAAGTGAGAAAGAGTTCATAAAACAAATAGCATAATCTCATAAGAAAATTGGTTATCACAACCACAAAGACCTATACAACATAAAAAAATGGCAACTACATGTATCGAAGGGTACCAGATGTGGTGCATATCAATTGTAGGAGGAAAGAGAAGGTAGGTAGAAGTGGCCCACAACCCCACATAACATTAAGTAACTTGGGTTCTGGCCTCATTTAGATATTCCAAAAAAAATGAATTACAAATGTGATGGGGTAGAAGTGGTTGTTATACAATGTGAATTCTTAAGAGTAGAGAAAATAACAAAGCTCCCTATCATAAATTCAATGCATCCCAAAGGGTACAAGGATCAAGCCCTTGTGTGTGCCCAAAGTGGGGTGTGAAGATAGAGTTTCTAAATATATAAAGATATATCATGGAAAGCTTCCAAAATGAAGAAGTAGATGAATTGCAAGATACTGACCAAGGGATTTATTTGTGATAATACTTCTTGTTGATGTAAACTCTCCAGATTGTGGTGTTCTTAGGCAATCAAGTAGCAACAACGTTTTTAAAAATTCAATGAAAGTGGTCCCTATATCCCACCAACCAATGTTTTATTAGTTTGCAAAGAGTATCCCGATCAACAAGATGGATTTTTCCGCCAGATCTGTCACTACAAAGAAATAAGCCAAAAAAGTGTTAGCTATCTTTTGAATAACATATGGAAGGGGAATAGAACTTAAAATAAATTGTGAAGCTAGTGAGGTAAGTGTTAAGGCGGGTAATTCCGCCTTCTCTAGTAAGGTGTCTTGTCATCTAAAGCAAGTTTGGCACATGTTTATTTAACAAATATGCATTCAATAGAGTTGTTTAGTTTATGAGGAGAGAGAGGTAGCACAAGGTAATGAATGAGGAAGATGTTCTCACAACAATTGATGATGTTTTTATACCGTATCATCACATCAATGGTGACATGAGTACTACATATAGTAGATTTTTAGAAATTGAGTTTGAGCATCGAGAGGTGCGAGAAGATACCAAGCATACATACAATATTAACCAGATTATGTTCATTAGGTTTATGTAAGATCATAGTAGCATAAAAAATTTGGATGGTATTACAGTCATCTTCTTAAAGTGCATGAATACAATTCACATTTTCTTTGTAGATCACAAGCTTAAAAATGCATGTGAGAATGGAAGTAATAATAAAGAGGATAGGGTAGAATGGGTGTTCTTTTATTACACCATTAGAGCTATAAAAATACTAAAAGGTGTGCCATTAGTAAGAGTTAGAGTGTGTAGCATTGAAGAAACTATGAATCCAATTAATCCATGAAGGTGAAAAACCAAACTTATGGAGTCAATCAATCAAGTTGCCTCATTTGACATTATCAAATGCCTTTTCTTAGTCAAGTTTATAGTGAAAAGGGGTGTTACTCTATAATGGAAAGTGTTGATCATCTCGTTAATATATATACATACATACATATATATGTATATATATATATATATATATATATATATATATATATATATATATATATATATATATATACACATCCGACAAGGGAATAGCCCGGTTGGCGAATTCTGTTGATCCCCAATGAAGGGACTTAGGTTCAAAACCACACGGAGAAGCATCTCTTAATTTATCACCCTCCCGGGTGTCCGACCTCCGCCACAGGTTATGGGAGAAGGGGGGGGGGGAGAAATCTTTCTCTCTTAATCCCATATATATATATACTTGTATATGATGTGTTCAGATCCCTGAACACGACAAACACAACATAAATAATACTTTTTTTCCTCCATGTATCCTGCAAATAGAACTCATTAACAACAATGTATTTAGAAAGAGGGTGTGTGTAGTATACCTTGTCATAGAGTAGGTCCGACAACGTCCTCCTCATGCAGTGGTGTGCGACATTCCTCATGTGCATGGATGGTCTTTGACGATGTCCTATGAACATAGTCGCTCAATGAATGCATCTGTATGCAGTCTGCAAAGATGGATTGGAACTCCTCTTCATGCTACCTGAGATAGCAGGAAGGAGCAACCTTCACTTGATGACGTGCTAGAATCATGGTCGCTCTCTTTCTCTCTCTTAGGGACAATGACGACTAGAGTTTAGATACAAGAGTGTGTCTAAACTAATTCATAGTCATGTCCCTATATATAGGAGATCAGAGGATGTAAAGTTTCCTAAAAACCCTAGAAAATGAAAGGTTGCGGCTACATTTAAAGCAGGATACTCGTAGACTGCCAAATAGGAAATTAAAATATTCTATAATAATGTCATTAATTGGCTATTCAATTAATAATAATAATAATCAATTAACTAGTTTTCATCATATGATTCTAGCTGATTGCTTGGGGTTAGCCAGACGACTTATCATATAAGTCAACAATTTAGATCTAATTAATTTTCTTACACTTTTTAACTAATTATCTTAGATTATATATCAATGTTATTCTAGTTAATTACTTAAACATTTTAGTAAACAATTTAACTCAAAACATTTCCAATAATGTCCACAATTATATACTCCTATTCCAATGCATCCTATGCACGTGACCCTATAGGCTCCAAATTACATTGGTGGTGATTTTCATAACCAAATTATGATTTCACAAGCAATGATTGATATCTAGAAAAACTTCATTGCTACCTGTAATTGGAGAATATAGAGGAAAAATTAACCTAGTATTGTGTCCAGTGTGATAGTGAATGTATAATCCCTTTGTATTTGATATCTAGATTGAATCTAAGGCCTGGAAATATCATCCTCCTGATATTCAATCTTTTTTCCTTGATATAGAGTAGAGCATGGTGATATACATGAGCTTGATATCATATATTGACTCACATGAGCATGGCCATTTATTTCATAGTCTCACTCATCAAGTGGCCAAGATATCTTTTTTAGTTTTCCGGGGGAAACCCACCCCTAGGCGGAGGCCCAGATAGCAGGGATGGTAAACCCGGGAGACCCGTGCATCCACACACTGGTATCTCAATAAGTCGCATCAAAGGCCGGCTGACGCTGCGGAAAATTCATTTCCAAGTAGCGCTTCCAGCGGGAGTCGAACCTGGGACCCTTCATGAGGGGACCCGAGCTGCAACCAGCTGGGCTAATACTTGCCGGCAAGTGGCCAAGATATCATTCCAATAAGAGGGACAAATTCTATCTATGTCACTCAAAATAATCCACATGTATCACAATACACCTAAACTTGTGTGGAAACCCTTTTTAAGGTCACTGAGTAGTGTTAAAACACATTGAACAACATCAAATCACTATAGTAACTTCAGGTTCAAGGACCACAATCACCACTCCCACACTGAGATGTGATTTCGACCACCATTATTGACTTCCCTATATCACACTCGAAGTGGGTACGTCCAGTACACTTGTTTTAACAAGTACCTATGTGTTTGATTTGATATTCAATATCGTGACTAATAAGACTTAGCCATCAATTAACACACCACTGGTCTTAATGCATTATTGTTGTCCTGATCTTCACAATAATATATGACTAGGGACTAAGACAAGGATGGGTACTCTTAACACACACATGATCTCATGTTCATGTCATTAACCTGAATTCACATTCTATTGAGTCATACATTCTTAGGACATTATTATGCTTATTCATTATTTGATATTGAAAGAAACACAATAATCATAAATGCCTTCATTAATAATAAAATCAATTACAAGATGTATCATTACAATCATATGACTGGCTCTCAGGACATGTCACCAACATGATAAAAATTACTGAAGGATGTACATTCCTTTTCAATCATGTGTTAGACATTTTCTTTAAGTCTAGTACTCACAGTCTTAGAAATAATCTTGTATGAAGCACAATAAACTAATGGGTCTAAAGTGTTTGATACAATCTCAAATATAAAATTTTTTGATGAGCGTAGTGTGTGTCTAACTAGTGATTTAATTTTTCGAGTAAGTTTATCATTCTCATGAATATATTTTAATATTTTTCTAAATTACATTTGAATAATTTCCCATGAGCTATGAAAAAACAAAAAGCTAAATTCAATCTAGCTTAGAATACTTATTAATGCATAGGCTACGGGTTGTTGTGGGGATCTCTTAATCTAGAAAAGGGAAAAGTGACCTTCTTATGACACCCTATACCACTCTAGTTTGAATATGTTGAACCATTCATATATGGTTGAAAATGTTCTTATAGTAGTCAATTATGTGTGCAACAATGTAGCTTTGATATCTTTTGATGTGTTCATCAATAAAAAGGGTAAGGCTATAGATGCTTCTTTCCTTCCATTACATATCTTATTGAATAATTTGTTTTTTTATATCCTTCCTTATTTCAGATAGTTTTAAATTGCTTTTTCTAGATGTCTTTATTGATAAGGAAAGATCCAATCTTTAGTTTCTTCTAAACAATCTCATAGTGGTTGGGATCTATTGAAGTTTCAAGATTTTATAGTTTATTTTCCATGCTCTGTTATTTTGTGGAGACTAATGCATGTATTCTTATTTCAAGGAATCAAGAAGAACTTAGTGTACTTGAGGTGATTATGTATAGTGAGAAGTGAAGAGTCACATGTATTTTTAATTTCAACATGTGTAAATGTTTAACTTTAATGAATGACTGTTAGCCCAAAACTTTTCAACCTAAAAGGTTTTGTCCCCATGAAATGTAATGGGTGTTAATAATTATAGAGAAATTATATGAGATTATAAATCCCTTAAAAAAGATTTGGCAACTAGGAAGTGGTCATCCCAACTTGACAACATTAAAATCAATCAAGAATAACCCATAATGAGCCTCTGGACCAAGTATGTGGGTGTTACTTATGACCACTTCATTAAGTTTAGAATTGCCTATCAAGTCATCAAAGGAGTCATAAAAAGGACTATTCCTTAGTTAAATATTGGTCCAATCTCTCAGATTTAGATCTAGTAATATTAAAATCACCTGTATGTGCCATTGTGTATTTTAGGAAAGGAGAAAAAAATGTTTTTCTCATCAAGGTAGGGTTTTTGGTCTATGAGGTTCACCAAAGGCTCTCCTAAAGTGGCATACCAGATTGTCAACTACACCCTGAAATTGTACAATAATACTTAAAGTTCCCATCAGGTACTTAGGTGATGAAGACACCAGAAATCTAAACAATTTAGGATACCATTGCTAATTCCCATTAAAGAGTCCATATCCATTATTTTAGGTTTGTTAAAAACAAATGATATGAGTTATGAATGTTCTCATAATAAATATAGTCACCTAAGGAAATTAGTGAATGCCACACCACATATATTCTAAATGGGACTAGTCATGAAAAGAATAGGTTTAAAAAGATTTAATGGGGATATAATACTACATTTTGTAAGTGAATTTTCAGAAGTTCCAAGGGCTATGCCAACCAAAATTTTCAAGTTTAGATAGAGAAAGATGAACATTAAGACAATTATAAAAAACATCCCAAGATTATTTGAAAATAGGTAAACTTTATCTCCTAAATTCCAAGAAATAACTTTTTTTCCTGAAGGATTAAGATCTTGGGTTAATATGGTTTGCTTATCATGTAGAATTAATGGACAATTACTGAGAATGAGGGAATCACTACTATCATTGATAATATGGGGTAGTTTTACCTAATCATGTTAAGCCCCATTTCTATCCATAGTTGTTTATTCTACACTTGTGTTGTGTTATTGCAACATCTTAACTTTTAACCTGTTATGTAAAAATACATTTTATGTAGGACTATCAAAATATCTGAGCCAGGTTTGGTTTGGGTAGAAATCCGTGTTGTAATTAGGTTTTCAAAAAAAGTTCTTATTTTATGCATATATGACTTATTTTTAAATGCAAAGCACTTCATCATATAAACAAAAATATAGAGAATATACTTAAACTTTAAAACAAGTATATTTTTCAATTGTATATAACAATCTTGAATGTATGTGATCCGGGTTAGAATCTGGTCAAATAAAAATAGCGTCAGCTCCAAGTTAGAATTCGGGTTTAAAATGCTATAAAATGAGGTATTCAACTTGATAATACTGGTCAATTAGAATATATTAAGATCAACTTATTTGTTACGAGTTTAGTTTTAGGATCAGGTCTAGACCAAGTATGGGTTTAGAATTATATTGACAACCCTAATTTTTTGATTGATCCCAAATGTGGTCTAACTGAAGAAATTAGATCAAGTAGGTATCTTTGAAGCCCAAATTGAGCCCATTTAGAGTCTAGAGATGTAGATTAGTGAAAATGTATTTCATTTTGCAAACATGTGACAACATTAATGAGACTCTTTTTATTGATAATATGTCAAAATTCTTTACTCCAATTGCGATTCAGTGAAGAAAGTCATTTTTATAAAACTATAGAATATTGGGATTTTATGCAATCTCCTCAATGTTGTATACAAATATAAAAAATATGCAATTTCAATTAACGGAATTAATGTTTAAAAAATAAAATTATTAATTCCAATTTGGTTCTTAGAAAATTTAAAATGTGAATATTGATTTTCACAGAATTTGGAAGTTGTAGTCTAATAGACTTAGGAGGAAAGTGAGGATGTGATAGTTGTAATTTAGTGTTTTTGTCAAATAAATGAAAGTACAACAATTCTACATCTAGCTTGTGTTGTAAAATTGAAATTTGGTAGATTTTTAAAATATGATTGTCATTTTCCATGATCCAGTAGCTTTAATAATTTGTCATAAGATATATTGAAGTATAATTCATTATGTAAAACAGACAACTAATAAAGTATAGGGTGTGAAAATCAATCCAAGTGCTTGTAAGGTCATAATTTCTAGTATGGACATTGTCCCCCTAGTTTGGACTACTTATTTTATAGAAGTTTGATGAAACTTCAAATTCATTTGATAAGCACATAACCCATGGAAATTTCTTGGAATTATCAAAGGATAAACTGAGAAATTGTAAGATGATCATGAGGGTGTCTCAAGTATTATCTGTTGTATATTAACAAAATTTGGTATGTAGATGGGAAATGAGGACAAAGAGAGAAATTATTTTGGAGAGTTGATTTTAGTGGAAATTGTTTCTTATGCCTTGGTCAATTTATATTACTTATGAAAATTGTCTGGTGTCAAAGTTGTATCTAATTCAATTTTGAGAAGAAACCTTTAATGGAGAAAATTGATGTGATAAATATCTATTATGCTTGGAGATTGTTGATCATCCAAATCAATTAATTAAAATTAGTGAAGGAGTTTGATTAAATAAGTTTTATTTAATTGGTATTATTTTAAATTGGAAATACTTTAGACACGATTCCTTTTAGAAAGTGGAGTGGGAAAAATATTAATGGTAATATTCAATTTTGAGTTTTGGAGTTGTTGGATCAGTCGCAGTATTATGGAACGATTTACAATCAATTAAAAGGTGAATGCTATTATATATACATGCTTCATAAAACTCAGACTACTAAATGAAAGAAGCAATATACTTGTTAGCTTGCAAGCAATCAAAATATATGTGGGAATTTCTTGTCTCAGTCTAAAATGATAAGTTGGGTAGAGATTTCGTTATAACAAGAAAATCTATATAGGAAATGTGGGATGTCAGTTTTTGGTGATGAATTTTATCAATTGTTGTGTGCGTATCTAGTGAAGGGAGATCATCACCAACCTTAAGACTACAATAGTAACCAAAAATTTCCATGGTTGATTAGTGTGGAAAGATGATATGATGGGGAAGTCCCCTTATGTATTTTTTCTTATTGATAGAAGGGAAGCCCCTCTCTACTATAAATAGGATAAGGGGGAAGCATACAAAATCAAGACAAAAGGTTATTACTAGAATAACTAAGGGTCACCACTTATAAGGGTATGGATGACCTAGAACATAATAAAAAGGGAGAGAAAAGAACTAAATAAGAGAGGAGACCGATTTAGGAGTGCAGAGCATTGTTGGAAAAATTGAGAAGGCAAAGAGGATCATAGAGAAACATTGCGTGGTTCATGTTCTTCATTGAGTTCATTCCTCTCTTTCTTTGTATTTCTTTAAGGATACATGTTTCTTCTCTCGTATTTGTATTGAAAAACAAACTCTTATGACAAGCTAATATGTTTTCTCTATGGTCTAGGAGTTTCCCAATGTGAAACAACTATCCTTGATTGAGTGCGTCAATTACATATCAATTATTACAATTGATTTTGTGAACATAAAGTTTATTGACATTGAATATGCTTGATCACATCTTTCATAGTTTATACAAGATTCAACATTAGTAATTCTTTTATATGTTCGAATTCTATTGACAATCACAAGTTCCTAAGAGAGGGATAGTACACTTATGATTTTGTGGTTTTATTAGACCATATATTAATGGGACTCACTCCACATATATGCCATGGAAGTAGATTTCATTATCTATAAGTTCATTATCCATGTGTGTCACAGTTAGGATCATATTTCATCAATTTCTCTTTGTTATTGATGTGCTTTTGAATCAAACTAGGGCTCCTCAAACCTGATGAACAATTAATGTGTGTCGGGGACAAATCGATGCGTCTACTTTGGGGTCACTACATGCCCTTGACTATTTATTGCAAGCTATAATGAGATTTATTGCTTGTTACTTTGAGGTCAAATTAGGCATCCTAAATTGTTTTTTTGGGTATTGCAACCCTGGGGAGGTTAATGTAGGGTCTCTATGGTCATTGTGAGATGTTTGCAGGTTGGTATGTAGTTTTCACAAAAATATACTACCATAAATAGGATGTACTTCAATCTTAGAACCCGTACAACATTTTGAGTTTCAAAAATACAATTGTAGCTATGGGAGAGTGACCCTTGGTGAAGATGTCTTACATGTTGGTGATCTAGCTAGCCTTTGGAAGATCAAATGTAGAAATCATCATCGAAACCTTTATTTTCCCAAACTTGTGTAAATTCCTTGCATTCTTATCATTTAACTCATGTCTCTCTCTCATTTATATCCTTTCCATAATTTATTTTGTACTTTTTAAAGGAAACTAGGTCCTTTCTCCTAAATTCCTCTCTTTTCTTCACCGGTGGCCTAGTTGGAGCTAGTAAATGCTATGGCAGTAGTTAGAGATTAAAAGGAGGAGATATTGGGCTATAATGCATGCACCTAATGTTATCTTGATTTATACATGAAGAAAGTGATTTAATCTCTATTTACTATTGCTCAATTGCAACTCCTACATAAATGCATGAAGCACAAGCAAAAGATTAAATTTTTACATGATTTTTTGTCTTAATCTTTGGTAACTTCTGAACTATCATCTTATTTATTGATACTTGTTGTTTTGTAATAAAAGTCAAGAAATCATTTTTTTTCATATAAGTAAAGGTTATGATCTTTGAACATAAATTGCCTTAAATTGCCAAATTAGGCACTTTTTGCTACTATTGGGATGTTGAATTCATACTATGGAATATCTAAATGAAGCTTCTCATGATAACTCCCCACCATTTTAAGATGATTTTTCTCAAAAATAAGTGAGGCTTTTGATCTCTAATTAATATATGGCCTTTATATAGCTGAAATGGAAGGATTTTGCAATGCATATGAATGTTGTGCATGTACTAGGGTTTTGGTGCTTTTAATTCTAAACCTGTGTAATTTTTAGTAGGTTGATGTCACATCTTGAGATTTTCAATCCTGATATTTGCCACTAATGTTAATGTTTCATCATGTGCATTGTGGAAGACTATGCATTACTGAACACAAATGATCACAAACAACCAAACAATTGAAAAAGCATATTTATAGAGTTACATCATTCTATTAAAAAATTTGGATTTCTCATAGAAAGTAAAATGTAACTCATGTACATCACTTTGTATGACCTACAATAGCTTTCCACCAAACACTTGTTGTAATGTCTCAGGGTTTGAGGCCTTGGATAAAATGATCTCAAAAGGAATAATTTTACTACCCATATCACCAAGGTAAACCTCCCTTTTAGGGAGTTGATCACTATGATGTCTCTACTTAAATATGCATGGCCCAAAGTAGTAATATGATGGGTGACCTATCAGGAACTTGATCCCAAACTGTGCATGAGTGAGAAAAAAGTGCACAAACTAGGCTAGGGATTGTATGTGAGGCTATTTGTTATCCTTGAAACTCTACTCAAACTTCGCATAGTGGGTCAATGTGTTACAAATGGTATCATGCATTGATTTAAGTCACCTTTGTAATAACACACATATTTAGGCATTTACGCTAAGTACTTATTTATAGTTTCATGTCATTATAGCCTTGATATGCCCAAAATAATTCTACATACTTGTCTTTTTGTAATTTATATCTTTTTCAAGATAAAGTTGCTCAACTAGCCAATTTTGGGACTTACTGGCACCAAACTTGAGAAAACATCAATAATACAAACTTTGCCCAACGAATCTGATCAGGTTCATCGAAATCCTATCATGTTCATCCCCTAGTTTTTTGCAGTAGTACACAACAATGCTACTTCGAATCTTTTTCTTTAGGAGACAACTTCTGATGGTATCTTCTAATGGTGCCTTCAGTTGGCACCAACTAAAGGATGCTTCTGAAGGTCTCTCTCCCGATGGTGTCTTCTAATGGTGCCTTTAATGGATTGTCTTCTTATGGTCTACTTTGAAGGTCACAAACTAAGGTCAACAGTGTCACAGGAGTGCTTCTACAACCACTTTTTGAAGGAATCAACTCGGTCATATTCACATGAACCCAGTGGGGTTTAGAGTTTTCCTTCTAAAGATACCTAAAGACTTCCTTCCAAAGGCTTATCTTCTGATGGCGCCTTTCGAGGGCATCAACTAAAGGCTCGTCTTCTAATGGTGTACCCCAAAGATATGCCTTTTGATGGTCTCCCTAAGCCATTTTTGCAAACCAAAGGTACGGACTTGGTCATGTTCACTTGAACTTGGTCGGGTTCATTTGCACTTAATAGATACACTCCACCCAACCCTTTCAATACCCACCCCTTTCTACCTAGTAAGGGGTTTCATTCTTTAGTTCTATACACTTGTACAATTCTAACCTCGAGTTCGTAGAGCTCCATCCTAGATCTCCAAGGCTCGAGAGGGCCACAAAATCTCATCCTACAACCAATCCATTGATTTTCCTTCATCAACCATGATTTTACTTCATTTTCTCCCTCTATTCAGCCATTTCCACCATCGTTCACCCACTTTCCAACTATTTACACCCATCTTACACCTCCATACATCCATAAAAGTTGTCGTTTGGGGCGGAATCAAAGAGAAAGGAGGCCAAGGAGTCAAGAGGATCAAGGAGGACAACCCTAAGGACGAGATGCAACCCTATCAGAGGCTAAGGAGAGAGAGCAACCTCACTTCCATGGGATAAATCTCTTCTTCTTCTTCTTTATTCTACTTTTCTCCTTTAGTTCTGTAAAAATGATGTTCATACATCTTTGTTTGGTGTCAATTATGCTTGTCCATGGATAGTTGAGCTCCTTCTTGGCTATCTAGCCCATTTTGGGCATATTTTTGTACTATTACGTTAAGAAGTAGTCTTATTCCAGATCTAGTGAGTTTTTTATTTTATCTTCTCTTTCTAGTTATGATTGCTGGTTTGGTTGATCTCTTTCTTGCTTGAACATCCATGTATACTAAGATCGAAAGATTTGATGTAGAAACAAGTAGAGAAGGTAATTTGGATCAAAATCTAAAAGGAGAATGAGTAGGGAGAATCTATCCATAACATAATTTAGAGAGATCTGATCCTAACCCCTAAACCAATCTGCATCCAGATGAACTTAGATGAGTTCCATCAAACTCGGTTGGGTTCATATCTACAAGAACAAATTCAAGGACTATGTTCTATGCAGATTATCTACTGTTCTTGATGCCTTCAAATATTTTGAGCCTGAGAGGGTATTCGGAATATTCAGGGGTGTTGGTCCATTGCCTTTAAGAGAGGTTTTGAATCACTAATGGGTTTTAGTCATGCTACAAGAGAGAGAATATGATGACCCCATAGGAGCAGATACCACGATACATGCTACATTTAGAATTTAGTTTCTTGCTATTGGATTTGAGGGTTGTCTACACCCCAGAATGGGTGCATAGACTATGTAACTCATGGTTACATAGCCATGAACTCATTCTGCCTATTAGTAGGATTTGACAGACTCTATTTTCTTTACTTTACTTTGTTTTGTATCATATCATTTTCTAGACTCATTCTAGTTCTCTACATATATCAACTACTAGTTTTTCTTAACTGACATAAGAGTGACATATTAGGTATCATAAATGTCCCCACGTCTCTATATTCGACCCCATATATCTACATCGACCCTACGTTGAGTTGTGGGGGTCTTTGAAGGTTTTGGGTTGTAAATTTAAAGTGTGATCCTTTTGAATCTGCCTATTTTTAAATGCACAATTTGGACAGATCACTTTGATAGACTATTTTTCTAGATTTTTAAGCATGATATTCTCATTTGGATATATTTTTTCTATATTTTCCATTTGTTATCTTGTGAATCACTTATGCGTCAATTATTACACATTTACATCAATATACATGATTTTATGATTGTTTACTTGGACTTATGTTGCTATTCCTTTTATTTTACACAATTTGAGTATCTATTTGACATCTTGGTGCCACTGATGTCCCTGTTAGTGGTACCATCACCTTATGCCCAACTGCAAAATATGGAGAGAAACATCACTGTTATCCAGAGGCCACTGGGTACTACTGGGAGTTGTTTTAGAGGTACCAAGGCACAAAATACGTGGTATTGTATGAGGGTTCAGAGAGCATCAAAGATGGATAACTATAATCTTGGTGGTATGAAAAACATAGTCGGTGGTACTACTTTAGAATCCATACACTCATGAGAATCTACTCAGGGCTAGCAATACATCTATTGTAGTACTGACAAAGATCAAGAAAGGAAAAAAGGACAACCAACTTAGTGCCACCAAAACCCCATTAGTGGTACTGATGCAACATGATAAGTGTAGATCCAAAATTGATTTAGATCCAACAACTATGAATTAACTGCATTTTAGGCAGAACTTAAGACCTAAGGAGGGTGGTCACAACTGAGAGATCACATACATCTTGGAAGTAGATCCAAGAGGAGAGGAGACTAAAGAGATAGCCACTAACTGGATGATCCAAACAGTTTTGGAGGACACATTTGTAGCTAGAAAGTTGTTGATCATGGATTTCATCACAAGAGATCACCGAGACTACTTCTCAATGAGTTTTTCTACCATTTTTTTGAAAATTTTCTTCTCTTTATCCTTTTCTTATTGTTGTGATTTCATGAAAAACGTATGAGGCTAAACCCTTCTTTTTCCTAGGACCTAGGAGTATCCAGACATGTCATTGTACTTGAGTTTGACGTGTTTATGATATAGTTTCATTTCATCTGAACTTGAATCAATGATATCTTTAATGATTTTCTTATGCCTAATTAATATGATTAAAATATCAGTCTATTAATTTCTTTAGAAGAGGGATCAGGAGTTAGAAAGGTCAGAGTTTAACATAGCTAATGCCACACTTTGGGAGTAGGCTTAAGGCTATGAAAGAATAACCCTGGTGAATAGACCCTTTCACTTAGATTAAGTTAGTAATATACTATGGGAGTGTGGTTTGTCTTAATCCTAGTCGTTCATCACTCTACAGGAATGAGTGATGCTATCTACATATATAAAAAGTAGAGTAAGTGCATTTAATTATAAATGAAAATAATTCAATTGCAATGCATGTGATGGTGAAACCACAAATTCTAGGGAATTCATATAAACTTGCTTACAACCACCTTGGTTTTGCTTCCTTAAGTTTTGTTCTTATTTAAACAACAACCAATCAACCATTTCTCAGCCTCTCTGATTAGGCTTTAGTTAGTAGTAGAATCTGGTGAACAATTCCCTGAGTTCGAAAACTCGGGCCTCTTTGGCCTATATTACGCAACACTTACAGTTGTGTATACATGCACATAACAAGCATGTCAAGTTTTTGGTGCCTTTTCTAGGGAATTGGATACACTAGCACTACGAGTGTTGCGACCAGACACTCTAGGACAAATTTCTTTCCATTTAACTCTTTTTAGTCTTTCTTCAAGCATAAAAATCATTCCAAAATCTTTTTTTTTTCACATCATTAGTTTTCCAGTGTTCTTACAATGAAAATTGCATTTTTAGGTACTAGTGCGTTGTCCATACTCAAACCACAAATTACATAGGTTCAACTCTGCCTTATGCAGATTGAGAGGAAATTTTATGCAAAGCACACAAGTTTGGGCATACATATGAGAAGCCAATTCAAACTCCTCCACCACATCTAGATCAGAGAGTAGACATGGGAGAAAATGGAAAAGAACATGTGGAAGACATATTGGACTTTTATGAGGAATAGATTGTAACATCCCTGACCTGGGTTATGAGTTAACCCTAGGTGTTTTTCTTAAATATGTAACTAAATCCTTGTGATTAATTTAGGGCATGTAATTAAGTTTCTCAGAAACATATATTTCAGTTTTTGCTCCTTTTTATATAAAGTTGTAGCATTGTTTTGTAATACATGGATCTACGTGCAAATTGCCCAGTTAGAAGGGTTAACTTGCAAATTGCACATGTTGAGATGTTCCTATGATGTTGAGACATCATGAGAATGATGATGGTAAGGTTTGAGGAATTTCCCAAGCTTGGGCACCAAGGTGCAGCTGTGGAAGCAATCCCGGTGCTTGAAAACCCTAAATTGGAGAAAAGTGCAATTTACCCAATTTGAGGGGTGCAACTTGTAAAATACATCATCTAAAATATATTTTAAGACTCTTGTCATCATTTAGAGAAGAAATTATGAAGAGGTCACTTTAATTGAATAATCATATAATGAAAAACACCTTTGTGATTGAATAATCAAGGTGTATGTACAATAGCCTTTTATGTGTATGCTCAAGTTATATGTTGATCTTCTTTTCCTTCATTTCTTGACCTTAGAAGAAGGTTTGTCCTTAGAATTAATATGAAGGGACGATCATAGAAGGATGGAGGGACTTAGTTGAAAATATGGAGAACTTATGAGCTTATGTTGAAAATCTCACCCCAAGTATATATACTCTCCACTTCACTTAGCAAGGAAACCCTCCCTTCGTTCATTTCAATGTTCTATTCACCCAAACCGACTAAAGAGGAGCTGTGGAGCTCAGGAGGATGACCAAGGAGGGCAAGGTAGGTTTGAATCCTCCCTTTTGCTTAAGTTCATGGTTAGAACTCGAATTCAAGGTCAAATTGATGGCTAGCTCACATAGCTCTACCTTTCTAGCCATCTCTTCTCGACTTTCCTTGGAAGGATCACCTTGGACGACCTGTGGAAACTCAAGGACGCCATTAAAAGCTTGGATCTCGAAAGCTTGGAGCTCAAGGAGCAAGCTTTAGGCGGGTTTTATAACTCTAAACCTATGCTTTGTTATATACATCTCGTTTATGCTTTTAGATGATAGTTCTTCTTCTTCTCTACCTTCCTTTTCTACCTTGCAAGAAAATCCGTGAGAAACCTTGCTGTTCTTGAGATAGGAGATGAAGACGTTATTTCCAAAGTAAATCCACTACTTTTCACTTTACTAAACGGTCTCCACAAATTGCTCTCTCAGTTTGCAAAACCGTGTAGTGAGCAAACGGTCTCAGGACCGTGTAAGGGCAAACGGTCTTCAAGACCGTTTAGTAGCGTTTACCGAGCGTGGACCGTATAATATTTCTGTTTATAATTATGTAGGCTAATCACCCACAAAATTTGAGATGATAACTCCAAAAGAATCGTGAGATATGACCTTTTTAATCAACAACGTTAATTGAATTTACTCCTGATTTCCAATCTGTTGAAATCGCCCTTTTTGGGAAAACGGTCTCAAGACCGTGTAAGAACGTTGACCAAGCGTTGACCGTATGAAATTACTGTTCATAATAATGTTGATTAACAACTCACCAAATTTGATGGACTAATTCCAAACGAGCTAGGAGTTGAAGGATGATTACTAGGGTAAACCCTAATTGAAATCAGTACTGAAATCTCAATGAATAACTTAGTGTTTTTGGGTTGATTGACCCAAACGGTCTCAAGACCGTTTGGGGATCAACCAAACGGTCTCAAGACCGTGTGGTGACAACCCAAGACCGTTTGGAGGTCTAGGGTTAAGGTAATTTGATCAATTGAGGGGCCAATTGCAATGGGTTATTGAATTAATCAAAAATACTGAATTGAGACTCAATCAAGGTTCAACCCCTATCAAATCACATTAGATTTTGATGAAATCTTGGGCAAACGGTCTCAAGACCGTGTGGAGTTCATCCACACGATCTCAAGACCGTTTGGGCCAAGTTTGGGCCCAATTGGAGCTCAATTGAAGGGTTCAACCTTGTGTTGATTCACATTGTTGAGTGTTGATGGTTGAACGTTGATGGACCTTAGTTGAACCAACTTCAACCCTAATTGGATAACAATTGAGGGTCAATTGAGTGACCAATTGGTTAAGAATAACCCTAATTGACTCAATCTATAAATGGTTACCATGACTTTGACCATTTGGAGGCTTCAACATTGATAATCATAAACGACTGAAATCATTGAACCATGTTGAAGGTCCAAACGGTTTGAGACCAAATGGACCAAACAGTCTCAAGACCGTTTGAGGCCTCAAGGTCTCAAGACCGTTTGAGACCTCACGGTCTCAAGACCATTTGAGGTCACACGGTCTCAAGACCGTGTGAGGCCTCACGGTCTCAAGACCGTATGAGGCCAAACGGTCTCAAGACCGTTTGGACTCAAACGATCTCAAGATCGAGAGACACCAAACGGTCTCAAACCGTGTAAGCCCTCTCGATCTTGAAGTCAAACTTGTTAAACAGTCTACACCCTCACACGGTTTGGGCAAACGACCTTGAAGGTCACACGGTCTTGGAGTCAACCCTACCAAACGGTCAACTCATCCAAACGGTCTCAAACCGTTTGGAGGTTGAAGGTTGAAACCGTTTGAGGTTTTCAAAGGTTGATTTCACTTAATCAATTGAAGGTGTAAATGGTTCAATGATGCTCTAATCTAAACCCTAATGATAACCTAGGATATTAAGGGATTAAGTGACTAATGAATTGAACCATGATGGTGATCAATGGGGCGAATTACCAAAATACCTTGATGGGTTCAATTGAGTAATACCTTGTTCAAATCAAACCCTAATCACATGATAGTGATGTTTTGGCTTATGTTAGCCCATGAGGACTTAACCCAACCTGATCTAGAGTGGTGTTATTACCATCTACTAGTGTGAGGAGAGAGAAAGTATCTTAAGAGAGAGAAAGTACCCTTTTAGGGTGGAAACTCAAGTAAAGAACCTTCAATACACATGAATGTGCATGATTAGGGTATGATCCACCTATGTGAGATCATGGAAACCCTAATTATGATATGTGATGAATCTTAAGCTAATCTGAGGGCATCAATGATGATGTTCCTCATACATGATGATGTTATGAGTTCAATTCACCATGTGATGTGAATAGTAAACCCTAATTCAAGGGTAATGACATGTGATGTGAATAGTAAACCCTAATTCAAGGGTAATGACATGTGATGTGAATAGTAAACCCTAATTCAAGGGTAATGTCATGTGATGTGAATAGTAAACCCTAATTCAAGGGTAATGACATGTGATGTGAATAGTAAACCCTAATTCAAGGGTAATGACATGTGATGTGAATAGTAAACCCTAATTCAAGGGTAATGACATGTGATGTGAATAGTAAACCCTAATTCAAGGGTAATGACATGTGATGTGAATAGTAAACCCTAATTCAAGGGTAATGACATGTGATGTGAATAGTAAACCCTAATTCAAAGGTGATGACATGTTATATGAGTATTAAACTCTATTTGATAAGAATCAAAGAACTTAGCTCTTATGACAAGAGTGGAAAGTATAATCATTGTTTTGAATTACCTTTATTAGTTGAATTAACCATGCAGGTTATGATATGGAGGTGATCATTTCCAGGTATGGATGATGATACTATATTCATTAAAGGCATATTGATAGCTTTATGAATAAGTAAAGTATCTTGATGCCTTGTCAGTGGCATTCTATGATAATAATGGGCTGTGAGAGCCATGAATACCATCAAGGTCATGCTTTAGAGATGACTTGTGCTGAGTATAATGAGAAATGATGATTGATGTGAGTTAGGCTTGTTACATTTAGTATTCTCCTTTTATAGCTGTTATGCTACTGTTATTGTTTGAAGAACAATGTGTGATGTTAAATGAATACTGAATGTACCTAACTAATCAAGTATAATGTAGAACCCTGATCATAGACCCATCATTGTCAGAGATCAAATGATGGTGAAATAGGTTTTCATAAGGGAACTCCTGGATCACATACTATTGAGTATGTGGGGTACATGGATGTGTAGAACCTTACATCCTAGTGTAGGGATTTGATGTAGATATGTAATCCGTCAATCCTTCACTACTTTTCCATACCGTATCAGTAGTAGGTAAACATGAAACCTTCTGATGACGAAGAAAACATAGATATCTGTATCAGTGGAGATAAACATGAAATCTCCTGATGACAAAGAGAGTACAGAACGCCACTGTAACTCTAAAATAGCGAAGGACCAGATTACCCTGGTGAGCTATAATAAGTAGAGACACAAGATGTCCTACAAATGATCCTCTTACTGACTGAGGAAGGTGAAGGTCATGAGAATCTGGCTCTTCCAATGACCTAGTATGATACTAAGGCACTTAACAGTGATTGGTTGGGGTATGAGTGGTAAACCTCATCTCCACAGGGCATAATAATAAGACTGTTTGAAAAACATAATCTACAAGCGTAGTATACCTATTAAAGGTAACTATGAGCTAATTGATTGATGTTACACTGAATAGTGCATATGTTCTTTATGCTTGATAAATGTTGAGCTCTTGTATACAACTGTTTCTGCTATTGAATACTTTGTAAGCTTTTACTGCTTAAGTTATTCTTTGATGTTATAATAAAGCTTCTGGCGGAGAGTTATAACTCTCGCTGGGACAATTATGTACAATTGTCTCACCTCGTAGACTTCAACTTTTTAGGTGGACGTCGAGGACGGAGGAACAGGTCTACAGGTGACCAGTCCCAGCAGCAGCAGCACCAGGAGCAGCAGTAAATCTCAGGTGGAGATTTAGCCTGCCATGTGGTGTAGTTAGAGTCAGTCCTATGTGTCCTCTGTACTCTCAGGTCTTGGAGTCTTTTGTTATGAGTTCTTGAGATTTTGTATCTTGATGTATATAATTACTCAAGAAGTAATTATCATGAGATGTAAACAATTTATCTCTTATTATAAAAGAAGCTTTTAAGGATTCAAGCTCTTGTCTCGAAAAGTTTTAATTTCCTGTGATTTTTGTCTTCCGCTGTTTATCGATTCGCTTCCGCTAAGTTTAAATCGTGTTTATATCGTGGTTTGGAGATCAGAGCCCACAATTAGTGGTATCAGAGCTCTAGGTCAGTTGAGTCTACAGAGGCATAGGACTTAGGATGTCGAGTCTATCTTTAGTACTCTTTCCCTATCTAATAGAATCTTCTACTCCTCAGGAGAAGAAGATACATAAGGATGGCTAAGCCTCATGATGGGTACGTGGCAGAGAGTAGTACTAGTGCACCTCAAGGCGGTGCAAGGGTTCCAAGAATAGAACAACCTGCACCAGAGTCACCAAGAGAGCCACCCCAGTTTGACCCAGCCGACATGGGTAACCCAGCTGTACAGACAATGTTCGGGAAGTTCATGACTGCCATGACACACATAACTGATAGGATGCCCATGCCTACACCTAGGGAACCTGTCCAGCCTGAAGCACAAGGTATCGGTAAGACGTTCGAACGAATTCATCGTGTCGGAGCTACTGAGTACTTTGGGACTGCCGACCCCGCAGATGCTGACCTATGGTTGACAGAGTTGGAGAAGGCTTTCAGGATTCTTATTATCCCGGAAGCTGAGAAGGTTAGACATGCTGTCTATCTTCTCAAAGGCAGTGCTGGTCACTGGTGGAACATGGAAGAGCAGAAGAGACCTGGAATAGAGTTCTCATGGGAAGAGTTTCGTCGGGAATTTATCAATACATATTTTCCAAAGACCTTCCTAGATGAGAAGATCTCTCAGTTTGAGAGACTAAGGCAGGGTATGATGAACATTAGCGAGTATGAAGCTATGTTCATGGAATTGATGCGGTTCTGTCCGCACATGGATGCCACAAATGAGGAAAGAATCAGGAGATTCGAGAAGGGTTTGAATGCTGATATGTCAACCCCTGTGTCTGCCTTAGAAAACCGAGAGAGATTCTCTACCTTCGTTGAGTCAGTCCGAAGGATAGAGAGATCTGTGGTTGAGAAGAGGCAAACCCAGAAAAGATATCCACAGTTCCAGGGTTCTTCATCTAGGGATTTTAAGAAACCTAGATTCTCTGCACCTAACCCTCCACCACCCAGATCGAGTTCTCAAACTCAATGGTCACCAAGCAGAGGTAGAGGACGGAGTCAACCGCTTCACGGGACTCACAGTTCTGCATCGATGTCAGTTATTGGACCACCCTGACCACAACAACAGGAGAGGAGATGCTACAACTATGGTAAGGTGGGACACTTGATGAAGGATTGCCATTCTAGGCCTGTCAGTGTGACACAGCCTCCGAGACAGAATCAACAAGGATCTCAGAGAATGCCATCTCAAGGAGCAGCTCGAGGACATGGACAAGCGTCTCAAGCTGGATCATCAGCACCACCTCAACACCAGGCGACAGCGAGGTTCTATGCTATGAACCCACCAGATGCAGTGGTCAATCCACGGGTAGTGGCAGGTCAGATGAAACTTTTATATCTTGATATGTCTACATCCTGTGTTGTATCTGTTCTGATTGACCCGGGTGCTACGCACTCTTTCATCACTCATAGAGTGATTTTTAACTGTAATGTGACTGTTAGTCATAGGGCAGATAGTTTGTTGTTGGAGACTCCGTTGAATGGGTCTGCCGTTTTGCAGGAGGTATGCTCTCCTTGCATCCTCTTGTTTTCTGACCATCGCATTCAAGTGGATCATATACCGCTTGATATGCAAGGATTTGATATAATCCTCGGGATGGATACCTTTGAAAGGTATAGAGTTGTCTTGGATTGTGAGTCCAAGTTGGCTGTGTTTGCTGATGAAAGCAACAAATGGATCTTTCAAGGAGAAAGAAAGATTCTACCCACCTGTCTTGTGTCAACTATGGTTGCTGATAAGTTGTTGAGGCAAGGATGTTATGCATTCTTAGCCCATGTGGTAGATGTTACCAAGGAAACGTCCAATCCTGCTGAAATTCCCATAGTCAGGGAATTCGAGGATGTGTTTCCTGAAGAACTTCCTGGTATACCACCACCTCGGGAGATTGATTTTGAAATCAATCTGATCCCAGATACGAAACCCATAGCCCAGACTCCGTATAGGATGGCGCCTGCCGAGATGGCAGAACTCAAGAAACAGCTTCAAGAGTTACTTGAGAAGGGTTTTATCCGACCGAGCACTTCACCTTGGGGTGCTCCGGTCTTGTTTGTTAAAAAGAAAGATGGGTCAATGCGGTTGTGCATCGACTACAGACAACTCAATAAAGTAACAATAAAGAATAAGTACCCTCTGCCGAGGATTGATGATCTCTTTGACCAGTTGCATGGTGCAACAGTCTTTTCAAAGATAGACTTGAGGTCTGGATATCATCAACTCCGTATTAAGGATAGTGACATATCCAAGTCTGCCTTTAGGACAAGGTATGGTCACTATGAGTTCACGGTTATGTCGTTTGGACTAACCAATGCACCAGCTGCATTTATGGAACTCATGAATAGAGTTTTTCGACCTTTCCTTGATCAGTGTGTTGTCGTCTTCATAGATGACATTCTGATCTATAGTAAGGATGCTCAGCAGCATGAGCAGCATCTTCGCCAAGCTTTGACCTTGCTAATAGAACACAAGCTGTATGCTAAGTTTAGCAAGTGTGAGTTCTGGCTGCCGGATGTATCTTTTCTTGGACATGTGATATCTGCCTCGGGAATTCGTGTTGACCCTACAAAGGTAGAATCTGTTCTACAGTGGGAACAACTGAAGACACCGATGGAGATTCGAAGTTTCTTGGGGTTAGTTGGCTACTATAGAAGGTTCATTAAGAACTTTAGTTATATAGCCTTACCTTTGACCAAGTTGACCCGAAAAGATGTTCCTTTTTCTTGGAGTGATAAGTGTCAACAGTCTTTCCAGTTGTTGAAGGAGAGGTTGACAAGTGCACCTGTGCTTGTACTACCTAAACAAGGAAAAGGATATGTAGTTTTCTGTGATGCTTCCAAGAATGGACTAGGATGTGTGTTGATGCAGGATAAACAAGTGATTTCTTTTGCTTCCCGACAGCTTAAGAAACACGAGGAAAATTATCCAACACACGATCTGGAGTTAGCTGTTGTGGTTCATGCCTTGAAGATCTGGAGACATTATCTCTACGGAGAAACATTCCATATTTTCACAGACCACAAGAACCTTAAGTATATCTTCTCTCAGCATGAGCTTAACATGAGGCAACGTCGCTGGATGGAGTTAATCAAGGACTACGACTGTACAATTGATTATCATCCAGGCAAGGCCAATATTGTTGTAGATGCCTTGAGTAGGAAATCAGCAACATCAACTATGAATAGAGCACAACTAAACTCTTTAGTATGCTCTAGGAGAGATATGCTTATCTCTTTAAGGCAGGACAATGTACAGTTGAAGGTGTCATTGCTAGCCGAGTTGTTGGCTGAGATGCATATTAAACCTACCTTAAGAGAGCAGATTAAGGAAGCACAGCAAGGTGATGATGCAGTTCAGTAGATTAGATCTGAGTACGGAAATGAGAAGCGAGATGGTTTCCCTGACTCAGATGACCAAGTAGCCTGTTATAATGGAAGGATGATAGTGCCGGAGGTGGATAACTTGAGGAAGTTAGTCCTGGAAGAAGCTCATTCTTCCATGTATGCTATGCATCCAGGGAGCACCAAGATGTATCGGAATTTGAAAGATCTATATTGGTGGCCTGGAATGAAGAAGGATGTTGCAGAATTTGTTCTGAGGTGTCCTGTGTGTCAGCAAGTTAAAGCTGAACACCAGAAACCTGTAGGAACAATGCAACCTTTACCCATACCATAGTGGAAGTGGGAGCATGTGACCATGGACTTTGTTGTTGGCCTACCCAGGACAAGCAAAGGACATGATTCCATTTGGGTAGTTGTTGATAGGTTGACAAAGACAGCGCACTTCTTACCTGTCAAAACAACCTATTCTGCTGAAAGGTTATCAGAATTATATGTTCAAGAGATAATGCGTTTGCACGGAGTTCCTGTCACAATAGTTTCTGACCAAGGTCCTCAGTTTACAATTCGTTTTTGGGAACAGTTACACAGAGCCTTAGGCACCAAGCTAAGGTTTAGTACGCCTTTCATCCACAGACTGATGGACAGTCAGAAAGGACCATACAGACTTTAGAAGACCTTTTGAGAGCATGTGTTCTCCAATTTACCGGGAGTTGGGATCTACACCTAAGCTTGATAGAGTTTGCCTATAACAATAGCTATCAGCATAGTATTGATATGGCACCTTATGAAGCCTTGTATGGTAGACGTTGTAGATCACCTCTGTGTTGGTTCGAGACTGGTGAGCGTCAGTTGTTAGGTCCTGATCTTGTGCAACAGACCACAGAGAAGATTAAAGTAATACAACAAAAGATTAAGACTACACAGGATAGGCAGAAATCTTATGCTGACAAGCGTCGTAGACCCTTAGAGTTCCAGGTTGGAGATAGAGTATATCTCAAAGTCTCGCCTTGGAAAGGGGTCCTTCATTTTGGAAGGAAAGGGAAGTTAGCTCCTAGATATATGGGGCCTTATCCAATCATTGAACGGATTGGGAAGGTAGCATATAGACTAGAGCTGCCACCAGAGTTACAGAGGTTACATCCTGTGTTTCACATTTCTATGCTGAAGAAATGTCACCCAGACACCGAGTCAGTTCTACAACCTATGGAGGTAGAATTGAATGATGATATATCCTATGAGGAGGGACCAGTGTCAATCCTTGATAATAGAATTAAAAGGTTAAAGAAAAAAGATATAAGTCTTGTGAAAGTCCTCTGGAACCACCGTGGTGTTGAAGAAGCCACTTGGGAATTAGAGGGTGAGATGAGAAGGAAGTATCCTGCCCTTTTCTCTTAGTATGTTTTATCGATTTCGGGGACGAAATCCTTGTAAGGGGTGGATAATTTGTAACATCCCTGACCTGGGTTATGAGTTAACCCTAGGTGTTTTGCCTAAATATGTAATTAAATCCTTGTGATTAATTTAGGGCATGCAATTAAGTTTCTCAGAAACATATATTTCAGTTTTTGCTCCTTTTTATATAAAGTTGTAGCATTGTTTTGTAATACAGGGATCTACGTGCAAATTACCCAGTTAGAAGGGTTAACTTGCAAATTGCACATGTTGAGATGTTCCTCTGATGTTGAGACATCATGAGAATGATGATGGTAAGGTTTTAGGGATTTCCCAAGCTTGGGCACCAAGGTGCAGCTGTGGAAGCAATCCCGGTGCTTGAAAACCCTAAATTGGAGAAAAGTGCAATTTACCCAATTTGAGGGGTGCAACTTGTAAAATACATCATCTAAAATATCTTTTAAGACTCTTGTCATCATTTAGAGAAGAAATGATGAAGAGGTCACTTTAATTGAATAATCATATAATGAAAAACACCTTTGTGATTGAATAATCAAGGTGTATGTACAATAGCCTTTTATGTGTATGCTCAAGTTATAGGTTGATCTTCTTTGCCTTCATTTCTTGACCTTAGAAGAAGGTTTGTCCTTAGAATTAATATGAAGGGACGAGCATAGAAGGATGGAGGGACTTAGTTGAAAATATGGAGAACTTATGAGCTTATGTTGAAAATCTCACCCCAAGTATATATACTCTCCACTTCACTTAGCAAGGAAACCCTCCCTTCGTTCCTTTCACTGTTCTATTCACCCAAACCGACTAAAGAGGAGCTGTGGAGCTCAGGAGGACGACCAAGGAGGGCAAGGTAGGTTTGAATCCTCCCTTTTGCTTAAGTTCATGGTTAGAACTCGAATTCAAGGTCAAATTGATGGCTAGCTCACATAGCTCTACCTTTCTAGCCATCTCTTCTCGACTTTCCTTGGAAGGATCACCTTGGACGACCTGTGGAAACTCAAGGACGCCATTAAAAGCTTGGATCTCGAAAGCTTGGAGCTCAAGGAGCAAGCTTTAGGCGGGTTTTATAACTCTAAACCTATGCTTTGTTATATACATCTCGTTTATGCTTTTAGATGATAGTTCTTCTTCTTCTCTACCTTCCTTTGCTACCTTGCAAGCAAATCCATGAGAAACCTTGCTGTTCTTGAGCTAGGAGATGAAGACGTTATTTCCAAAGTAAATCCACTACTTTTCACTTTACTAAACGTTCTCCACAAATTGCTCTCTCGGTTTGCAAAACCGTGTAGTGAGCAAACGGTCTCAGGACCATGTAAGGGCAAACGGTCTTGAAGACCATTTAGTCGCGTTGACCGAGCGTGGACCGTATACGATTTCTGTTCATAATTATGTAGGCTAATCACCCACAAAATTTGAGATGATAACTCCAAAGGAATCGTGAGATATGACCTTTTTAATGAACAACTTTAATTGAATTTACTCCTGATTTCCAATATGTTGAAATCGCCCTTTTTGGGCAAACGGTCTCAAGACCATGTAAGAACGTTGACCAAGCATTGACCGTATGAAATTACTGTTCATAATAATGTTGATTAACAACTCACCAAATTTGATGGACTAATTCCAAACGAGCTAGGAGTTGAAGGATGATTACTAGGGTAAACCCTAATTGAAATCAGTACTGAAATCTCAATGAATAACTTAGTGTTTTTGGGTTGATTGACCCAAACGGTCTCAAGACCGTTTGGGGATCAACCAAACGGTCTCAAGACCGTGTGGTGACAACCCAAGACCGTTTGAAGGTCTGGGGTTAAGGTAATTTGATCAATTGAGGGCCCAATTGCAATGGCTTATTGAATTAATCAAAAATACTGAATTGAGACTCAATCAAGGTTCAACCCCTATCAAATCACATTAGATTTTGATGAAATCTTGGGCAAACGGTCTCAAGACCGTGTGGAGTTCAGCCACACGATCTCAAGACCGTTTGGGCCCAATTGGAGCTCAATTGAAGGGTTCAACCTTGTGTTGATTCACATTGTTGAGTGTTGATGGTTGAACGTTGATGGACCTTAGTTGAACCAACTTCAACCCTAATTGGATAACAATTGAGGGTCAATTGAGTGACCAATTGGTTAAGCATAACCCTAATTGACTCAATCTATAAATGGTTACCATGACTTTGACCATTTGGAGGCTTCAACATTGATAATCATAAACGACTGAAATCATTGAACCATGTTGAAGGTCCAAACGGTTTGAGACCAAATGGACCAAACGGTCTCAAGACCGTTTGAGGCCTCACGGTCTCAAGACCGTTTGAGACCTCACGGTCTCAAGACCGTTTGAGGTCACATGGTCTCAAGACCGTGTGAGGCCTCACGGTCTCAAGACCGTGTGAGGCCAAACGGTCTCAAGACCGTTTGGACTCAAACGATCTCAAGATCGAGAGACACCAAACGGTCTCAAACCGTGTAAGCCCTCTCGGTCTTGAAGTCAAACTTGTTAAATGGTCTACACCCTCACACAGTTTGGGCAAACGACCTTGAAGGTCACACGGTCTTGGAGTCCACCCTACCAAACAGTCAACTCATCCAAACGGTCTCAAACCGTTTGGAGGTTGAAGGTTGAAACCGTTTGAGGTTTTCAAAGGTTGATTTCACTTAATCAATTGAAGGTGTAAATGGTTCAATGATGCTCTAATATAAACCCTAATGATAACCTAGGATATTAAGGGATTAAGTGACTAATGAATTGAACCATGATGGTGATCAATGGGGTGAATTACCAAAATACCTTGATGGGTTCAATTGAGTAATACCTTGTTCAAATCAAACCCTAATCACATGATAGTGATGTTTTGGCTTATGTTAGCCCATGAGGACTTAACCCAACCTGATCTAGAGTGGTGTTATTACCATATACTAGTGTTAGGAGAGAGAAATTATCTTAAGAGAGAGAAAGTACCTTAAGAGAGAGAAAGTACCCTTTTAGGGTGGAAACTCAAGTAAAGAACCTTCAATACACATGAATGTGCATGATTAGAGTATGATCCACCTATGTGAGATCATGGAAACCCTAATTATGATATATGATGAATCTTAAGCTAATCTGAGAGCATCAATGATGATGTTCCTCATACATGATGATGTTATGAGTTCAATTCACCATGTGATGTGAATAGTAAACCCTAATTCAAGGGTAATGACATGTGATGTGAATAGTAAACCCTAATTCAAGGGTAATGACATGTGATGTGAATAGTAAACCCTAATTCAAGGGTAATGACATGTGATGTGAATAGTAAACCCTAATTCAAGGGTAATGACATGTGATGTGAATAGTAAACCCTAATTCAAGGGTAATGACATGTGATGTGAATAGTAAACCCTAATTCAAAGGTGATGACATGTTATATGAGTATTAAACTCTATTTGATAAGAATCAAAGAACTTAGCTCTTATGACAAAAGTGGAAAGTATAATCATTGTTTTGAATTACCTTTATTAGTTGAATTAACCATGCAGGTTCTGATATGGAGGTGATCATATCCAGGTATGGATGATGATACTATATTCATTAAAGGCATATTGATAGCTTTATGAATAAGTAAAGTATCTTGATGCCTTGTCAGTGGCATTCTATGATAATAATGGGCTGTGAGAGCCATGAATACCATCAAGGTCATGCTTTAGAGATGACTTGTGCTGAGTATAATGAGAAATGATGATTGATGTGAGTTAGGCTTGTTACATTTAGTATTCTCCTTTTATAGCTGTTATGCTACTGTTATTGTTTGAAGAACAATGTGTGATGTTAAATGAATACTGAATGTACCTAACTAATCAAGTATAATGTAGAGCCCTGATCATAGACCCATCATTGTCATAGATCAAATGATGGTGAAACAGGTTTTCCTAAGGGAACTCCTGGATCACATACTATTGAGTATGTGGGGTACATGGATGTGTAGAACCTTACATCCTAGTGTAGGGATTTGATGTAGATATGTAATCCGTCAATCCTTCACTACTTTTCCATACCGTATCAGTAGTAGGTAAACATGAAACCTCCTGATGACGAAGAAAACATAGATATCCGTATTAGTGGAGATAAACATGAAATCTCCTGATGACGAAGAGAGTACAGAACGCCACTGTAACTCTAAAATAGCGAAGGACCAGATTACCCTGGTGAGCTATAATAAGTAGAGACACAAGATGTCCTACAAATGATCCTCTTACTGACTGAGGAAGGTGAAGGTCATGAGAATCCGGCTCTTCCAATGACCTAGTATGATACTAAGGCACTTAACAGTGATTGGTTGGGGTATGAGTGGTAAACCTCATCTCCACAGGGAATAATAATAAGACTATTTGAAAAACATAATCTACAAGCGTAGTATACCTGTTAAAGGTAACTATGAGCTAATTGATTGATGTTACACTAAATAGTGCATATGTTCTTTATGCTTGATAAATGTTGAGCTCTTGTATACAACTGTATCTGCTATTGAATACTTTGTAAGCTTTTATTGCTTAAGTTATTCTTTGATGTTATAATAAAGCTTCTGGCGGAGATTTATAACTCTCGCTGGGACAATTATGTACAATTGTCTCACCCCATAGACTTCAACTTTTTAGTTGGACGTTGAGGACGGAGGAACAGGTGTACAGGTGACCAGTCCCAGCAGCAGCAGCACCAGGAGCAGCAGTAAATCTCAGGTGGAGATTTAGCCTGCCATGTGGTGTAGTTAGAGTCAGTCCTAGGTGTCCTCTGTACTCTCAGGTCTTGGAGTCTTTTGTTATGAGTTCTTGAGATTTTGTATCTTGATGTATATAATTACTCAAGAAGTAATTATCATGAGATGTAAACAGTTTATCTCTTATTATGAAAGAAGCTTTTAAGGATTCAAGCTCTTGTCTCAAACAGTTTTAATTTCCCATGATTTTTGTCTTCTGCTGTTAATCGATTCGCTTCCGCTAAGTTTAAATCGTGTTTATATCGTGGTTTGGAGATCAGAGCCCACATAGATAGTCTAGGAGAAAATGCAGGCGTCATTAGGATAGCCCAAATGTAATGTAATGAATGTAGGCAGTTACAAGATCGACCCATGCCTGGTTGCATTAATTAAATCTCAAGCATTTTATGGGCATACATGCGAGGGTCCAATGGCACATATTAACAACTTTGTGGAAATTGGTGACACACTGAAGCTGGATAGGGTCCCAACAACAATAATATGCTTGAAGTTATTGTCATATTCTCTTTTAGACAAGGTAAAGACATGGTTCCTCAATTTATCTCCAAAGTCAACTGAGACCTAGGATGAGATGATTGATGTCTTTTATAAGAGGTATTTTCCACTAGAGAAGACCAACATGTTAGTAGGAAAGATTTACAACTTCTAGCAAAAGGTTGAAGAATCCTACTCCAAGGTGTAGGAGAGATTACAGAATATAATGAGAAAAGTTTCCCATCACAAGTTTGATTTTTTTTGACAATAAAGACATTTTACTATGGCATGCATAAAGGGGAGATGACTAATCTTGATAGTACAAGAGTGGGATTTTTCTTAAATAATAAGGCAATACGATGTCATGAGATTCCTAAGAACATGGCTAAGAATCAATGTCTGGGAATAATTTCAATATGACAATTTCTAATTGGAATCGAAATTGTTATCTTGAGGGGAGCACAAATCACCAACATCAACCCAAAGTGCCATGGAATCATGGAAAGTCATGGACCAGATGCCACAGCTTACAACAAAGCTAAACTAGAAGCCAGGTGCCACTTCTGGAGGTGAAGACGAGGAGTATATGTACTTGAGGTAGTAGAATAATAAGGGAAATAGTAAATATTCATGGCCGAGGGATCCTAAATTCTCATGGAAGGATCCTTACAATTCTCAATAGAACCCATCACAGGTACAACAATCCCCACAATATTAGGTCAATACTCCACATCAGAATCAGCAAGAATGGGCCCCTAGTAGGATAGACATGTTAGAAGACATTTTTGGAAAACTCATGAGAAAAAATGAGACCTATATAACCAAGAGTGAGAAAAAGAGGGAGAAATAGAATATAAGAACCCGAATCTACAATCTAGAAAATTAGATTTCACAAATAGCAATAGATGTGGCAACAATGAAGAAGCCTAATTAGAAAGGATTCTAGGGAACATTGACATTCCACATAATAACCAATAGTCTAAGGCACTGATTCTACATAGTAGCATAGTGTTGGAGAAAGAATAGACAGTGAACCTAAAGCTGAGTGAACCATCATCTGAGGTTGTGGTTTTGATAGGAAAACTATCTTCTCATCAACCAGTAGACCCAAACTACAAGAAGAAGTTGTAGAAGAGAAGGATACAGGGGAAACAAAAATCCAAAAGAGCCTTATACTCAACGATGCCATAATTTGATTCCTCTACCATTTTCCAACATCTTGAAGGCTAGAAAGGTTGATAAGTAGTTCAAGAAGTTTCTTGATTTTTTTAAGGAATTCCACATAAAACTACCTCTAGTGGATGCCATTGAACATATTCCTTTCCACTATAAGTTCTTGAAAGATATCATCAACAAGAAGAGAAAGATAGCTGATTAGATGTGGTGGTACTATGGGAAGAAGTCAGTGCATTGATACATAGGAAGATGCCACAAATAGGACAAGATCTTGGTTGTTTCAATATACCATGCTTCACTAACAATACCAAACATTCAGGGACAAGCATTAACCTCATTCGTTTGACAAAATTCAAGAAGCTTAAGCTCAAGGAACCAAGTAAAACAAATATGATAATTCAACTAGTTGACAAGTCAGTTGTGAGACTGCCAGACATTTGTGAGGATGTCCTAAAGAAGGTAGACAAGTTCATCTTTCTAGTAGATTTTGCAGTCATGGAAATGCAGGATAACTATGACAATGAATTGTTTCTAGATAGACCATTTAAGGCCATAGCAGAATTTATCTTGGAGATGGGTAGATGCAGATTAATGTTTGGAATTCAAGATAACTGATTTGAGATAAAGCTTTCCGACCAACAACAACAAACCCATAAGCAGGCACAAGTCATGTGGTGCACCATACTGATAATGAGTTGTATCTTCTCTTAGGGAAAGAATATATGGATGTAGCACATGTCATGACACATGTGGATCAAGGAACCTTGGAGTTTGATGTAATGGAACAAACTAAGAAGACCTCATTGAAAAACATTGTAGGATATCCTGAGGAATCAAAGAATGATGCTACCCAACAATAGTCATAGATGTGGTATCTTTTGCCATCATTCATGCTTATCCTCAATTACTATTAGAATCTTGTCTCATGAACCTAGTGGATAATTTCACATGCTACCATCTGATGGATGAGTGTGCCTTGTTTCTAAAGTAATTTTGTGTTTTCTATATGAAACATTTTGACGATATGAGATTGCCACCATAACCACTAGTACCATCTTTACTGCATCCTCTTGAGCTATAATTGAATCCACTTTGTCCACATTTGAAATACGTGTTCTTGAAGGTGGATCTTAAGCTCCCAGTGAAAATTTTTGCATCACTGAGTCTCTAAGAGGAGCAACATGGCTTATAGTTATAAAGAACCACTAGGTTGCTTTCGGGTGGTCTATTTCTAATATCAAATGATTTCTCCTAGCTTGTGCCAACACAAGATCCACATTGAAGAAGGATCAAATCTGGCGGAACAGCCTCAAAGATATCTAAATCCCATCATGACTAAGGTGGTGAAGAAAGAGGTGGTAAAAATTCTATTTTTAGGTGTCATCTATGCTATTTTAGATTCTAAATGTGCTAGTTTGACTTATGTAGTTCCTACGAAGGGGGATAACTTTCACCACTAATTGTGCTAGAATTGATTTCCACTTGGTTAATGACAAGGTGACAAGTTTGCATTATGTACCTCCACTTGAATGCTGCCACGCTGAAGGACCCCTTTCCCCTACCCTTTATCAACCATATTCTAGATAGGCTCGCCATCCTCTCATACTTTTTATTTTTCGATGGTTATTCAAGGTATAACCAGATTTCTATGGAATCACAAGATCAAGGGAAGTCAACCTTCACTTTCCCCTATGGTACTTTTTCTTACCATGACATGCCCATATTTATGCCCCATCGACTTCTCAACGATGTATGCTCACCATTTTTCAAATATGGTTAAACGTTCTCTCGAGATACTTATGGATTATTTTTAGTGTTTGGAGAGTATTTTCATGACTCTCTTGTCAGTCTTGATGATGTTTTATAGAGATGAGAGGATACTCATGTTGTTTTGAACTGGGAGAAGTGTGACATGATGGTGAGTGAAGATATTGTGCTTGGGCATAAGGCATCCAAAAAGGGGACAGACGTTGACCCAATAAAGATCAAGGTGATATCCAAACTTCCTCTCCAATTTTGATGAAGGAAGTTGGGAGTTTTTTAGGCTATGTATATTTTTACCATTGACTCACAAATAATTTTATAAAATAGAAAAACTCCTTTCTGAATTTTTAGAAAAATATTCCAAATTTAATTTTGACAATCACTGTCTAAAAGCATTTGAGGTTTTACAGGAGAAGCTAATATCCGCACCCATTGCGGTGCCTCCTGACTGGAGCCATCCTTTTTAGCTTATGCATGACACACCAAACTATGCAGCTGGAGCTATTTTGAGTCAATGTAAGGATCGTGCTCTATCAGTTATCTATTATGCATCTAGGACTTTCAATGTTGCTCAACTTAATTAAAACACCACTAAAAAAGAATTGTTGGCTGTCATCTTTACTTTTGTTAAATTTACAAAATATTTACTATGATCATAGGTGATAGTTTGGACTGATCGTGCAGCCATTAGGTACCTCTTTCTAAAGGATGATGCAAAATCAAGACTAATTTGATGGATTATTTTGCTACAAGAATTGACATAGAGATTAGAGATTAATATGGTAAAGCGAATATAATTGCAGATCAGTTATGTCATCTGAAGAGGGTGAATGAATGTCGGTTAGAGATACCAATTGTTGAGGAATTTCTTGATGAGATACTCTTTGTGATTAAGGAAGATGACCATGGTATTGGAATGTTGTGAAACTATCTAGCATGTGGAAAATGACCAAAGGATTGGGGTTATTCGTAAAAGAAGTGATTTTTCACTCCTTGAAATATTACATTTGGATGACCCCATCTTGCTTAGGTAGTGTAGTGACAGTATTTTGAGGTATGCGTTCTTATGTGTGAGTTTGAGAGCATCCTTGCGCATTTCCACTCTGTTCTCAGTAGGGACACAATGATAGTTCAATGGCGACTGATAAAGTTTTTGAGAGTGTATTTTATTGGTAATCTTTGGATAAGGATGCCTATGACTTTTTTAGGAGGTGTAATGAGTGTCAACGCGTGGGCAACATATCTAGGAGAGATGCAATGCCTCTTAGTACTTTGTAGGAAGTTGAGCAGTTTGACCTTTGGGGAATTGATTTCATGGGGGCAATTGTGTCTCCTAATTCTAATATATATATATATATATATATATATATATATATATATTGATTGCTGTTGATTATGTGTCAATGTAGGTGAAAGAAATTCCCATATGCACAAATGATGTGCATGTCATATGTCAAATTGTGAAAGATAATATTTTCTATAGGTTTGAGTTCCCGTAATGATAACTAGTGATGGCGGCATGCATCTTAAAAATAGGAAATTTGGAGAACATTTATGAAAATATGGATTAAAGCAAGGGTTAGGCAATCCATACCATTCTCACATCCAAGTCCAAGTAGAGGTGTCAAATAGGGAAATTAAAATGATCTTAGAAAAGACAGTCTCTCGCAATATAACAATCTAGAGCATGTAATTAAATGATGCTTTTTGGACATACATGATGACTTTTAACAGCCCCATTGGCACAACCCGTTACAAATTAGTCTATGGACATTCATGTCAATTTCTCTTGGAGTTGGAACATAGGGCCAAGTCGGCCTTGAATAAATCAAAACTTGATCTGTCTATTGCAGGGGAGAAGGGAAAGCTAGAGCTGAATGAGCTAGATGAGATTTGACTTGATGCTTATGACATTTTGATGATATACAAGGATAGAACAAAGGCGATATGTGATTGACATATTTAACATATGACTTTTTTACTAGGGCAACAAGTTTTGTTATTCAATTCTAGGTTGAAATTTTACCTGGGTAAGTTAAGATCCTAATGGAGTGGATCATATGTGATGGTCAAAGCATTCCCTTAGTGAGAAATATAAATAAGTGTTATGGCAAAGGTATTCATGTTGGTGTGTATGCCCATAGAGCAAATCATATGATGATTGTAATGGCATATATTATAAATGATATGATTAATAATAAAGGCAATATTCTAGTTTGTTCTATTTTATTTAGTTATGAGATAATGATGTAATATAATAAATATTTAGAGAATAACATTACCCAATGACGCATGTCTTCGGGTGGATGACCTGAGTAATGAGATCATATAGATTTCAAGAGTATATACATTATTGTCATGTCCCTAGTCAGATGTTATTGTGGAAGGCTTATAGACAAAGCATAAGACTAGAGTGTGTGTTGGTTGATGATAGAATCTCATTAAGTCATGATATATGATATCAAACCAAACACATAGATACTTGTTAGAGAATAGTGTATCGGATAGACCTACCTTGGGAGCGATACATGGAAACCATTACATGGTAGTCTGAATCATCTCTCATAGTGTTGTTGGTGATTTTGGTTCTTAGACCTAAAATCAAAGCACTCATAACGTGTCATTTGATGTACTTTGACATCATCCACCTGACCTTGTATAAGGGTTACCATAAAGGTGATGTTCAGGTGCACTGTGACACAGGGTGATGATTATGAGTGATGTAGATGGGATTTGCAGTATGATATCCTTGCCAATTGATAAGAGAGACTGATAAATGCATAACCATGCTCATGTGAGTCAATATATGATATTGAGCCTACATATATCTCAGATAGTTTTCTCTAGTTCAAGGAAAATGGATTAAATTCTAAAGAGGATGACGATTACATGCCTCGAGTTCAATCTAGATATTAGTGATAAAGGAACAACACAAACACTGCAACACCAATGGATTAAATTCTAAATAGGATGATGATTACATGCCTGAAGTTGTTCTCCAACTTTTTTGAATTACTTGGGTAGCAATGATGTGTTGCTAGATACTGCTCATTGCTTCTGATGTAATAAATTAGTTATGTACATTCACTACCAATGTAACTTGGAACCTATAGGGACACACGCATAGGATACACTTGGAATAGGAGTTTGCTCATGAATGTAGTTTAAACTAGATTACTGAAGAGTTAGATACTCAATTTAAACAACAATGGTTGAATGTTGACTGACTGGACTATCAACTGACCGGTTCAAGTGTTGAAATGATCGATTCAAGTGTCAGATCAATTGAGCCAAAATTGTCAATTAGAGATATGAGATGACCAGTTCTGCTGGTGAAAAGGTAAACTCAGGTCTATAGCTGACTGCTTAAGGTTATGAACTGACCAGTTAGTCGATCAATTTGATTGGATCAAGGATTAATGCTGACATCATATTATGCATTAATCAGATATTGTTTCCAATACAATTACAATTGCAAAACATGTTGAAATGATCAGTTCATGGGTTGAACCAATCGTATCACATGCCAACCAATCGGTTCACCTATGAACCAATTGTTTTTCCGCTCACAGGATGAGAAAATTTATGAAATTCCATCACTCCTTCTCAGATTGGGAACCTTGACCCTTACCCTCCTATATTAGTAGGGTATTGGTGGCTTCTCATACACATTAGTTATCTCTGATAATTGTTGTCTTTTCTGGTCATGGTAACCGAGAGAACCCAAGCAAGTCCTACCCAATAAAGAGAGGGATAGCAAGGGAGAAAAATTGTGGGAGAGCGAGTTGGTGCTTATACATAAACTAGAAGGGAAAACTCTTTCTTGCCCATTCTTTTAGAATGATAGGAGTTCCCAGTGGTCTGTGTGGACTACTATAGAGGCAAGGAGGTTTTTGCCTACCACTCATAGGACAAAATCAACTACTATATATGGTAAAATCAACTATTATCTATGGTGGACAACTAGGAGGCTGACATAGACATTGTCTAGGTGCAACTTGAAAAAAAGGAACACACTACAGTTTGGGAATTGTCATTGGACTTGCTCCAGACCGGGTATAACCTCATAACCATCCTTTCCATTACATATTTGTTGACACAATCTACTATTTAAAAGAAAATATGGAAGTTAACATTTTGTTTCTGCTACCTGCTCTGTTTTCATATTTCACTACAGTGGTATCAGAGCGACATCAATTTACTATGCTTTGGGATTTAATCGATACAATCAAGTAGTGGTTTTCATCTTTTATTTATTATATATGATGTAAATACTTAAAATGATTAATGTGCATATCAGAATAAATACCGCATACAAACTCCACTAATAGATTATGATATGATATATACACAATTAACACGTGCACCCTAAAAGTTGGTTTTGATGGTGGATGTGAAGCATGGCTGTGGAAAATAACCCAGATCTCTATACATGGTTGTATGGTTGTTTAATCCTATCTATATATCAATTTGGATACCAAGCCTCAATATTCTCTTTGACACATAAAAGTAATATTGTTTCCTTTCTATGCTTCCCTGGAATGTAACCCTTATTGGCCTTTCTATTTAATTAGTGGAATTTATAGTGGTTTAGTGAACATATATTCACAAATTGTACCAATATAAGGGTTTACGCATAAATACCTCAGGGAAAGCTTAATTACCATAACTAAGTGCTCTAAACCTTAATATAACATTTTGATATGATTTGAAAACATAAAATGAGCCTAAGTTTCAAATTTGGTTCGATTTGGATGTTGTTCGTGCAAGTTATGCAATTTTAGGCACATTCTAGACTTTTATGCAATTTACCCAATTGGGAGGGTTTCTTTGCAAATTATCAACTGAATTTTAATCCTTATATATTCCCTTACCATTGACGAGATTTTAAACCATTGGAGAACCTAGTTTCACCTTGGTTTGATGGTATTTCTTTCCAAGGGCATTATAGGGATTACCCTCTTTATAAAGATGCTTATCCTTAAAAGTTATCAACCAATGAGGTCATTTCTTTCTTTAAAAATGGTGGGGATGGCCTAGAAGGATCTATGGGCTCTTAGGACCGACTTTTGATATGCATGAATCCTCTATGAGCTGGCCTCTTGCATGGCCATCAATCCCTAGGCTAAAGACACATGGAAAGTCCCTTATGACACCTCATGCTTCACCTCTTTCTATATATAGCCATGTATACCCCTTCCCAACTCACAATTCAAAAACTTTTGCTCTCCTCTTCTTTCCTCTATCTTAGAGAATATTTCCTTTTGTATTTGTCCATGAACTTGCTATCCCAAGGTAATAGAGGGAGTCTAGCTTGGTGAAGAAGGCTCCTAGGGTTTCCAAATTGCTCTATTAGGGTTTCTAAAGCTCATCCTTGGTGAATTCGACCAAAACTAGGTTTATCACCTCTAAGTCGAGAAGGTGATCTTTGTCCAAGAAAGGAGCTAGGCTTGGAGCAACCAGACCTTCTAATCTGGTGATCCTTGCTGTTTGGACCTTCTTATCTTCCCTAGAGGTGAGTTTCATAACCCACTTCTCATATATTGCTTGCTACATGCTTAAAATTCATGCATCTATGTTTAAAATCGATGATTTCCATCTCTATTTACCATGTTCTTCTAGGGTTTTGGTTTCTTACCGGTTTACCTTCTCTAAAAGATCTAGTTTGGATAACAATTAATATAAAACCATGATATTAGTTCGAATGGTGTTTTCCCTCCCTCTCTCTTTGCTTATCTCGTTTGGTTTGATGATGTGTCAGTTTCTGATTGGCTGAATTTCAATAATTCATAACTTTTGATTCCTTTGTCCAAAAACTAAAGTAAAATACGTCCTAAACTGAGAAAAACATTTTATTTTCAATAATAATATTTCCAAGTATTCGTTTTGAGTTTTGTCGATGGTGGTTTTCTAGAAAATGATTTAATCACTTAAAAATCACCAAAAATACACTCTAATCATCGTAACTCCAAAATATGCAAAATCATATGTTTTCTTAATTAGAAGAACCTAACTAAGTCTATGATGATGTTTTCATAGTCTAAATCAACGTTTTGCTAAAAAAAGTAAAAATATGGATTTTCTCTACCTTAATGCATATATATCATTCTAATACATGTATACGAATTGAAAATTGGAAAAATTGATCATGGACTCAATCAAGTGATGAAAGTGGGTAATATGAATCATAATGAAAGGTATGTGCTATGTATGTGCAATTCCTACTTACGTATGTGCATTCCTTACACCCTATGTTGGGATAATTGTAGCCAAACCCTATATTTCCCTAATGAGGCTTAAATGAACCCTAAATATTCTATTCTTGAATCCTAATGTTGTTCATGCCTCAAATCAGATTATAATTTCTTCTTGTTTGGGTCTTATACCCCACTTCTATGCTTATTGATTCATATGATTATTCTTGCCATGACTACTTTTTCTAGCATGTGGATTTGTGTTCTATTTAATTTAAAGTAGAGGTACTTATGTACAACCACCCACAAAGGGTATGTAAATAATCGCCCTGGGGAATGTCTTATTCTCCCCATAATATTATAGGTGACTGGGAATGTCTTATTCTCCCCTCACCTAAGGTTAGAGATCTGGTAGGTGCCTCAACCCTACTTAGTTAGGTAGGCATAATTATCTTACATGCAAATCCTCTCTGATATAATTGTTAATGGCAAGTTTCTTTTGAATATAACCTCATACTCTTGTTATCTTCATCATATGATGAACCCTAGCCTGTTTTTATTTGCTTTACTTATCTTGATATCCTAGACTAGTTTTGTGACACATACTTTTCTTCCCTTTCCCCTTTTGCTGGGTGCCTTCCCAACCACCCAGGTGTTGAGCAAGGTGATGGATAAGACAAGGAAGATCTTAGCTTTTGGCTTCGAGTCGGTTGATGGAGATGTTATTTGGAGACAAGATTGTAGTAGTCTAGACTTCCCTCTATCTAGATCTTGATTGTGTGTCTTGATGTAAACCCTCATGGGAGAATTTGATGTATTTTTGTAAACCTTTTATGAAATAGAATATAGTCAGTTATTTTTTATTCTGCTGCTTTCTAATGGTCTTTGGTATACCAATGTTTAATAAGTTTGGAAAATTTATGCCCATTCCATCATACCTCTGAGAGTGTTTGGAATGGATGTCAAGTCTTCAAATTTTTAGTAAAGGGGTGATTTCACTCTTTTACAAGGTATGTCATTATTTCCTAAAAATCCTTGTTGAATGAGTTTCTTCAAGGAATCCACTTCTGCCACTATCAATGAAATCTGAGTCTCTATGTTGCAGATATGTTCTCATTTGCTCTCCAATTCTCTCTGTATCTAGCCAATTATCACCTCATTCTGACTAACCAGCTTTCCTAACATGTCTTCAATGAATTCTATTTTGTTGGGGCCCCTATCCTGCTATTGTGGACCAACATGTAGTGGCTTGGCTTGCTGTGCTTGGGATGGGTCCTTCTAAAAGTTATTGGGATCCTTCAAAGAAAAGTTGGGATTCTTCCTCTAAGAGTAGTCATTTCCCCTATAGTTCTCCTGTTGGACATACATGCATTCTTCTTCCTCTCCTCTAGAGGAACTTCTATCCTTCTGATATAATTTTCTAGCAATAAGGTCCAACTTCTAATTCAATGTTGTAATGACTTTAGACTCTACAACATTTTTAATGGTTGTTGGATGTTCTTTTTCTTCTCCCCATGACTGATTCTTAGCCATGTTATTTAGAATGTCACGACACCTAGATGTCTTGTTGTTGAGGAAGAATCATGTTCCTACGCTCTCGAGTGTGGTTCACTCTCCTTGATGCAGCCCGTAATAGAAGATATTTTCTTAGACATAAAGATCAATCCCATGATGAGGGACCTTCCTCAACATGTTTTAAAACCTATCCCATGCTTCAGAATATGATTCTTCTACCTACTACTTAAAGTTATAAATCTTCTTGACCAAATCATTTGTCTCCTGACATGGGATATAACACTCAAAGAAAATGTTTATCATCCCCTCCCATGTTTCTATTGACTCAGATAGAAGATTGAGGAGCCATGACTTTACATTGTATGCCAATGAAAAAGGGAATAATTTTAGATAGATGATAGTTGTTGGGACCGTATCAATCTTCACCATACCACAACTCTCGACAAAATTTTTGATGTGTGTCAATGGATCCTCTGTGTTGTGGACATGGAACGCTTGTAACTTAACTGGTGCCACCAATCCATGGTCTATCTTATAGATTCCCACATTGATAGCCTACCTTTTTATGAGGCCCAACTAAGTTGTTGCAGGCGAAGCCTTTATCTTCTCCCAGATGGTTTTCTCTTCTGCTTCTGCATCACCCATATCTGCTAGTTCAGATTGAGTTTCCTACGGTTGTGGATTTGAAACAAAGTCCTCCATAGAATCGATGTACTCCTGTGTTTTGTGCTATAAATCCTTGATGCTAAAGTTGGAGCTACCTGGAGTTGACTCCCTATAATCAGTGCTTCCCATGTGCACTAGCACCTAAAATCAATAAATTCAATGGGAGAAATAGATACTAGTGATTGAATAAATATTTAAAAATCAATTTAGAAATAGTAAAAGAAAATTAAATATAAAAAAGTATGGCCTAGAGTGGCTAGTCACAACACTCATAGTGTTGGACACACTGTTTTCACCGGCAACGGTGCGAAAAACTTGATGCACGTAAACTACATGTCAAAAACACAAGTGCGTGCATCAATATAATATAGGCCTAAAAAGGCCAAGATATCAAACACGGGGAAAATTTGTAGTCATAAACTACTACCCAAAAAAAGAGTGATTTGGTTGATTTAATGATTAAATTGCAAGAATGAAAACTAAGATTACAGGTTGTGATCCCAATTGGAATGAATTCCTTAGTATTGTGGTTTCACCATGGTTCACATTGCAATTAACATAATTTCATTAATATTAATCTCTCCTAAGCTTGGACAAAAATACATGTAGCAAGAATTACCCACTCTTGAATCTTAATTCACTACCTAATATAATATCCATACCACTCTCATGGCAATTGTGTTATTATTTAGGTGCTTTATCAAAATCTCTGGGTTGTTCTCTTCACACTCGTAGGCCCTCTCGAGGACTGGTATAAAATGTGTAGATCTATGAGTTTTCCAACCCATGATCCCTCTCTCAAAGTAGTTAACAGTCTAACTAACTATCTATGGTGATCAAGCACAAACAATTTGTGATTCTCTTAAAGAAATATGTCCAGTAATTAAGAAAAGCATGGATATTAATTTATAATTTCAATAATAATGCAAAACTATGCTACTCACAGTTCCTAAGGAACAAGGGGGTTAGCCCCACATGATTTCATTTCTTTACACATTGAATAAGAAGAAAGGAATGATGAAAACATCAAGAATAAGGAAAAACCCCCGGAGAAAGGCGATATAGATGGTTCCTTCTGACTAACGTTGTAATTTGCCATCTTCTGACAGCAAATCAAGCCACTAGAAGTGCTCAAACCACCTAGAATGTTGCTTTCTCCTCCCCTTTCTCTCTTCTCCACTCTCCTTTGTCGTACACTGAATATGCCATGACAATTAGGTCTGGTCAAACTCCCCCTAAGTTATAGAAGTGAATTAAGGTGTCATTGAGTTCCAATCATCATATTTATGACAATTTTAAATCTGGCCTGGTCGCGTCAGGTCAGTACTAGTGATGTGGTGTCATTAGTAATGACACCCTCGACTACTTGTGATCCTTTGTAGCTATTTGTACTCCCAATCTATCCATCGGTAGTATTGAGATTTTCTCTGACCTTCCCTGTTGGATTTTTGGGACGAGTCGATACCACTAAACTGACTGTCCGTAGTATCAAGATTTCATCATGGGTGCTCCTATTGATATATTGGTTGTATCGATTCCTTTTTTGATACTACTGAGTTTTCTCTCGAAACAACTTGTTCCTTTTTCGTCAAATGTCAATACCACTGACAGTCCGTCGATAGCACCGAGTTGATCTATTTCTTGTAACTTTCACCTAAAATGTGATCAATAAAGAACATAAGTCCAAAATAATGATAGATCATTCAGTTTAGTAAAAATAACAAATAGTTGATAAAATTAAGTGCCATAGGCCAATGATGATAAATAATGCAGAAAATATATCAAAATGAACAATAAGTGCACAAAAATCCATTCTAAACAGCCTGTGAGAAAGACAATAATTTAGTGCATCAATGACGCCTTCAAAGTTGAATTTGTTCTTGCACTGCCATATGTACCAACTGGTGGTCATAGAAATTATCTATATATTCTACTTGGTCAAGGCTTAAAAATGACAAAATAGTAATCTTTATGCCCCTATTTTCTTTCATTTTTATATTTTTTCATGATATTAAAGGAAAACTATTTACATTTGGTGAGAAATCCAAACATTTTGTAACATCTTAAAATGTAGTATCCTATCGTATTCCCATTTTTAGGAGATTAGAATGTTTGGGTCTTTAGATTTGACCAAACAAGGATAAAGTTATGCTTTAATGAATATTGTTAATGCATGTAACATATTATGTGACAATAGGTTCTATTCAACATCACAAATAATAATACACTCATATTAACATAATAACAATTAGGTGCTAACATGTACATAAATTCATTAAAGATGTCACCTATGTTGCTTCTGCTATCTAATATTCACATAATGGCATAATAAGAGGAATAGAGTGCAAACATCTAAATTAAAGTGGGATTGATGAAATAAATATGCTAAATGAGAAAATTGTGATATTTCACACATGATAATATATAACTCTTTTGTAAATGAATTCAAGATAATGACTCAGTTAAGTGAATGATTATAATAAAGATATTAACATAGATAAATACAATGCTAATGAGTCAAAAATCCTAATGGTGTCATACCTCATAAAAGGAAATATCAAAAGTGAAATATAATGTAAAAATGAGTTCCTTAGGTCCTAGTTAGCTTGGATGACAATTTTTATAATATTTTAACAATAACAATTAACCTAATTTTATTTTAAGAAGAAAATAGGAAAAAGGACAAAAGTGTTAAATAAATTATTAGATGTCTTCAAAAGTGGAAAGAAACCCTAAATTGGACTTCAACATTCCAAAATTATTCTATGCAAATTTTCAAATTAATTAGAAAACCTTATCTATCTATTTTATTTATGAGAGATATTATAACTTAAAGTCTAAAATAATTAAAAAAATCAAAACCTTCCCAAATGGAAAACTAATGTCAAAATCAGACTCCTCATGTTTATGTTTACTTGTAGTTCAAGTTTCACATCATTTAAGGGTTCCTTGAAGCCTAAAATCATTTAAGAAATGAAATACATGATATGATCTAAGAATATTAAATAAAATGCTAAATGTCTCCAAAAGTTCAAACTAAAGCCAACAACAATTTCCTCATGTCCTAATTGGCCTACATGTAAAATTTAGATGTATTTACACTTTGTTTGATACCTCAAATAAAATAAGAAAGTAAATAACTAGAGATGGAAAACAATTAAGTGCAATTATTTTCATTCCACAAGTTTCCCGGATTCATATTTGTCACATTGATCTTCTTATATGTAGACTCTTATTTTGACTTCCAGATCTTTAATCGATGACCATTCAGCTTTCTTCTTAATCTCATGTACGCTACAGTAGCAAGACATTGCCCTGAATTCTTCTGATTCTTGCTTTCGTCTGTCTCCCTCTCCCTTCCTACTTTTCCTTAAATTTCCTCTTGAACACTTTCCCTAGATCAACCCAAAGTCAATGACCCTATAAAACCTAGGGTTTTGCGGTTCCACTCATGGTTGTGTCTTAGTCTTCTTCTGCCCATGTTCTTCCCTATTTTCCCTCTGTTTCTCATTTCATTTCTAGTTCCTCTCATCTTCAAGCCTTCAGACCTTCTTAAATCCATCTCAACACCTTTTCACACCTCTAAGGAACTAATACACAACCTCCATCGATTTCTTTCCAGTGAGTTGGGTACCTACCAACCTATATAACATTGTGTTGACTCTGGTGGAAAGGTAGACACCATCAGAGCCAGCGAGACTGACTTTTACTGTTGATAGTTTTCTATGGGTACCTCCACAATGCCTCTAAAGAAATCTCTCCATTGAATTCAGGGTATTTCTCATTTCCCCCTTTTTACTTCTCCTATCATTTTTTGAATCAACAATTCGATGATTGGTGTTTTTGTTTATTTTCATCGTAATTTCTATTTAACTGGATTCTCCTGGGGGCGTTGAATCTAGTTAATAAGTACTTGATTTTATCTTATGCCTTCATCAAGATTTTGATGTCTATGGCATCCATGATGGAAGATGTTACTTGGCACTTCTGACTACTGTGTGATCCCATATGAGGGTCTTCAAGATCAGAGTACCATGGGGATCGGTTTATTATACCTTCATGTGGATTTTGATTGTTACTAGTTAGCTTTGATTTCTCACAAATGAGCATCTAAGAGTTTTCCTTCTCACGACCTGATCTGGGAGAGGAACATTGTCAGACCTTGTTTGATCGAGATTCTTCTTGCATTTGTTTTATATTTTGTCACACGATTAAGGATATTTTGGTCTTTTCATTGGTTCCATGTTGATATGGTCATGTTGTTATTTTTGATGACCTTGGCCATGTGATGGGGTTTTACTGGTGCCAGCTCAGTTGGGCCGACCCTCTTAATGGATAAGAAATTATAATGAAGGCTTTTTTGGATTTTCTGATTGGTTGCTTTTTTCCAAAATTTATAGCAAAATATTTATAGCTCAGAAATTAATGTAAAATATATTTTGGAATCATGTCAATTTTCTCTACCTAGTGGTACTTATGTCATTGTATGATTTCAAATATATTAAATAAGTGATTTTTATGGATTTATATAATTGGCTGGATTTTTGAAATTTCATAATCAATAATCTATAAGTCAGAAAAATAATCTACAATATGCCATGAATTCAAAAAAAATATAACATATAAACTGGTATGGTTTTTTAACCCAATGCATTAATAATAAAAACCTATTTTTAGGATGTATGCAATTAATGTAACACTAACCCTAATTCTACATATATGATTAATATGTGCTTTGAAGACATGGGCTTGGACCTAGGACTGACTTTTGACTTATATTGACTTCATGTGAGGTATGTTGCATTCCCTAATATTCTATATTGAGCAAACACACATAATTTTCACTCTCTTGGTCCTTTAGACATCTTCCCTACAAATTTTTCTCTCTCTCCTAAAAGATTAACTTATTTGAGTACTTATATCCTTTTATTGATATTGTTTACCTAATTTGATGGATATTCTTATTGGACACTCATTTATATCTTGTTCATTTTATTCCATGTGGAAACCCTACCTTGAGTATTTGATGCTCTAACCTTCATGTGGTAGACTTTATGATCTTGTTTTGCATCTCATTTTTGGACATGATTGGATATTTGGTTATGGGTCTTATGACCCCACATGATAATTGTTGGATATCATCATCTTATTATTTCATATGACTAAAATTTCACTTTCCTCTACATTTATGCATGCCTTGTGATTAAATAGCCCTAGTGTAATGTAACACTTTGGTTATTTGGGTTTTATTCCACTATATGATATTATTATCCTAAAATGCACTAAGGTTTTAGTAATTATGCACTTTTATACATTTGGTATGGAGGATCGTATGCCCCATACCCCAAGTTGTATGCCATGGGTGTTTGGTTGTGTGACATTCTCTATCAGGTTGTGGGTTGTGTTCCCTATCCGCCATTGACTTTACATTTTAACTAGTGTTATTCTTATCTCACATGCATGCAGGTTGGCTATTGATGATGTGTTTTGTGCCCTAAAATATTTATGTTTTTTTTGCATACCTTCTATATTTTAATTGCAAGTTTAACTCTTGAATATCATCTTGTAAAATTCATATTCTCTTTAATACCCACTTAGGTGGTACTTTCCTCTTCTATGGTAATCCTTTTTTATTTGACATCCCTTATTCCTTACATTGCTCAGTCCATATTTAATATGCACAACCATCATTTGTGCTATTATCTTGTATTGTTTCTCCTTTTACATGGGTATGCTTCCAACACCGGGTGTAGGACTTGGAAGACTGGACATGTATGCATGAACCTGCTTGGTGGAGCTCTCGGGGAGATAGAGTTGAGATATTTGGCTGTCCCTCTACTTAGATCCTTATTGTAACTTTCATGTAAACCTTGAAAGGGAGAATATTTTGTAATCATGTTTACATTGAATATGGTCATGAAATTTTATTTCACTTCTATACTTTTGTCTTTTTGAATACCAAATATATGAGAAGTGAAAATTTAATACCTATTCCAACACACATTTTTAGTGTGTTTGGAATGGATGAATTTGTTTATCAAATTTATTAGGGAGTGGATCTCTTCTTGGGTCCCACTCCTTACAAGATGGTATTAGATCCATAATGGTCAGATCTCTAACTATTTCAATTTTCACCCGAAGTAGAACCCTTGCCTTACATAGTTACCCTCTAAGTGAGATGTTCATCCTAGAATCGACCTATGATTTTCATGAGTTGGGGTAAAGGTCAATTTTTTATCATACGAGGTACATATAAGAATCATGGTTGGTAAAACCTAATGGGATGAGGTTTTAGGTGACCTTACCTTACCATATAGGTTAATGATGACTTATCTCTTTGGATATTCTGATTCAGCTATCTATTTATTTTTTACATAAGAATGAGGAAGTGGTTGATAAAGAGATCATATGTGGATAAAATTGTGGCTTGTTTTCTCATATTAATTTTGGGCCATATATTCAATTTTCTATTACAAAGTTTTCAGGTCAAATTATTTTTCCTTATAATACTATATATACAAAAACAATTCTGGATTTTATTGATGTTTTCTTGAAATAAGTCACAATGAAGAGGTGTATGAAGTTTTGATAGTGAAAATCTAGTACTAGTTATAATAGAGGTCTCAACCCTAGTTTGGGCCACAAAGTGGTCTAGGAAGATATGTATGGTAAAAAAAAGTTTTACTTGACCTACCCTTTTGCACCATGTGAATTAGTAGATTCTTATGTGAACCTTTAGGGTGGTTAGGTTAGTAACAGAAGGACCTAGATCTCAAACTAGTTGGACATGACTTCTTAGTTGGAAGCATGATTAATGAATGACAGAAACACCTAAAATATTCCCAAAGAAATTACCCATAAGTAACCCTAATACCTTGATGTTGTTTAGTTTGGCGTATTAGGTTAAACATTTTAAGGGGTGGAGAGTATTGATGGATAATATATGAATGTTGCAATTTTGAGGACAAAATAACTTTATGGGGAGGAGTGTTGCAACGTCCCAAAATCTAAGATCCTATCCTATTCCCATGTTTTAGGGATTAGAATGTTTGGTTCTTTAGACTTTACCAAACAAGGAGAAATCTATGTTTAATGAATATTGTTAATGCGTGTAACATATTATGAAACAATAGGTCCTATAATCAACATAACAAATAATAATACACTCATATCAAAATAACAACTTATGAGGTGCAAACATGTACATAAATTCATTAAATATGTCACCCTACCTTTTTTTGCTAACTAATATTCACATAATGGTGTCGGTGAGCAGTAGCTCAGCTGGTCGTAGCTCAGGACCCCTAACGAAGGGTCTCGAGTTCATCTCCCATTGGAAGCACTGCTTGGAAATGAATTTCCCGCAGCATCAGTCAGCCTCTGATGTGACTTATTGAGATACCAGTGTGCGGGCGCACGGGTCTCCCGGGTTTACCATCCCTGCTATCTGGGTCTCTGCCTAGGGGGGTGGGTTTCCCCCGACAATAAAAAAAAACACATAATGGAATAATAAGAGGAATAAAGTGCAAACATATAAATTCGAGTTTGATTAATGGAATAAATATGCTAAATGAGTAAAATGTGAAATTTCACACATAATAATATGCAACTCTTTTGTAAATGGATTGAAGATAATAGGACTCAATTAAAGGAATGTTGGTCATAAATATATTATATTTTGATAAATACAATGGAAATGAGATAAAAAACCCTAATGGTTCCATAACTCATAAAAGGAAATCTCAAAAGTGAAATATAATGTAAAGATGTGTTCCTTGGATCCCAATTAGCTTGTATGTCAAGTTGCATAGTATTTGAATAATAATAACTAAACTAATTTTATTTAAAGAAGAAAAGGAGAAAAGGCCAAAAGTGCTATTTTAATTAATTAGATGTCCTCCAAAGTAGAAATAAACCTCAAGGGATTCTACGGTGTCAGGGCCCTTAATTTAATATTTTATTATTCTAAAAAAAACTCTAATTACATTGCAGTCGAAGACTAGGTGGTTGAAGGCCACACTAGCTACGAGTTATTCTCACTAAGCAAGCCTCAAGACCAAGTATATCTCACTAAACCATCCTTCCTATTTCATAGTTGTTGATGCGATTTGGTGGTTATGGGTTTGTGGTTAGATAAAAAATTTATTTCCGCTGCCTATTCTGTCCCACAAAAACCAACAGTGGTATCAGAGCCATGTCAACATACTATGTTTTAGGATTACTCGATAAGATCAGATTTTGGTTTCTCACCATTTATTTATTTCATGCGATGCGAATAATTTAACTGGCTAATGTGCATATCCAATCAAACACCACAATCCCTATATACATATTTGATATGGTTTATATATGCAATCAATACAGGTCACCCTAAAATGATTTTGATGGTGGATGTGTAGCACGATTATGACCTATAGATCCCCAATGTGTGCATGGTTGGTTGTGGTTGTTTGAATCTCGGTCTATGTACCGAGTCTTGTCTTCTATTCCAATTGTAACTTGAGATAACTCGATATTCTCTTCTACCTTTTCTCCCCTTAATTGTAACTTGGGGTTTCCCAATGTAATATGTAAAAGTAGGATAGTTTTATTTCTTGTTATGTCAAAGAATGGTGGGTACCCAGATGTACAAATGAAGGATTGAGATGGCCACCTGACCGTATGAGAAAAAAAGTTGGTGGACTGATGAGGAGCCCCACGACCTGACAAACCAACTGTCTAGATGAGCTAGACGATCGGTTGGTGACAACCAACCGACCGGCCAGGAGGTGAGTTGATAGGTCATAGGATGATCTGATCAACCCAAAATGGCCCAAGCATCGATCTTCATCAACAATAGGTTGTTGTGTGTGATGTAGACCTAGATGTCCATAATTCCTTGTGGCTCAAGAAATTGCAATAGGATGGCCATAATCATCACTTTATCACTTCACATGTTTTCCTATGGGATATAGCATGTATATGATACATATTATATATGTGGTGATTGGGTATGTATATGTATATAAATACCAAACCCCTCAATATAAATAGTATGTTTAAGATGCCATCCAAAAGAAGTACACATGAAAAACTTGATCGAATACATGTGACATGCCCTAGAGTGGTGCACTATCTATCTCGTGGAATTGTGATGGTGAATATGTGGGTCTTCCACAGAAAGGTGCATATTCACTATGTTGGCATTTGGGTTGGACTTAACTAGGTGACCTTGATCGGATCAAGCACCTTGAGGCATGTAGATGATCATGACAAGGAGTTGTGCATGAAATCTATTAAGAGTTGCATAAGATGCAATTGGTAAAAGTTTCCTACCTAAAACAATCTAGTTCGGGGTGACAGTCCTACCTGGTCCATGACTTAGAGGAAATCAGGATCTTGCTCAATAGAAGGTTGTACGTTGTAATCTTCCAAATTGATGGTGAGGGCTATGAATTTGAACAAAATAGTGGGAGTGATAATTAGTTAAAGGTCTAATTAAATATCATCAACTTTATTCAAATCAAATAAAATCAAAAAGAGTTTTGACAAAATGCAAATGTTTTCTCTTATAGGATAAAATGGCAAAGAAATCATCATTGAAATCAGACAATTTAATTTAGATATATTTCCATAACTGGTGAAGGACCATGAGAAATGTTCTGTCTAATCCTAAGATACTAGTGCCAATTGAATCCACTCTATGTTTGCCTAAGGACGAAATAGATGCTCTACTTGAAGCATTCCAATGATGCTATAGACATAAAGAATCCTATACTAGCCTATATGAACTATGAGTTGTGTGACAAGAAAGAAAAGGTAATTCTTCTAGGGCTTTGTTTGAGTGCAAACTGGAAGAGGGAGATCTATTTAGACCCCATGTGCTCAATATGATTGGGCATATAGAACGTCTAGAAAAACTGGGAATTCCTATGGGTCAAGAGTTGGCCACGAATATGATTTCGCAATCTTTGCCTAAATCATATAGCATGTTTATCAACTATTACTACTTGTGTAACATGGCTAAACTGCTATCATGTTGCTTGACATGTTGACAAATGTCAAAGCACAAATGAAGAAGGATAGTTTCATGATGATGATTTGTGGAATGGAATCTGAGGACATAGGTAAGGCAAAGAAGTGTTCTCAAGCCAAGCTAAGGTCCAAGTTTTCAACACTCAAAATATGGAGAGGTTTAAAGAAACTAAGGAAGATGAAGTGAGAGATACAAGTCTCTATTTCTGATGTATATGTAATTGAGATTAAGTTTACTACTTCTTCATCTTAGATACTTAATACTTGATGTGGATCACACATTTATTCAAATGTGAAAGATCTGAAAAGAAGCAGGCCTTTAGCGAAAGGCGAGGTTGAACTACGTGTTGCAAATGGAGAAAGCATTACTGCAAGTGCAGTAGGAACCTATGAGTTATCTCTACCAAGTGGGTTGATAATAGAGTTACAGAACTATTGGTATGTACATGCCATTAATAGGAATATCATTTCTATATCTTATTTGGAAAAGAATGGATTTGAATTTCTTATTAAGAATGAGAAATGTTACATTTCTAAAGATGGGATCTTTTATTGCAGTTCCCCAATGTCTTATGGTCAATACTTAATAGATCTACAAACAAATGTGTATAACATAAACACCAAACGACAATAACTCAATGACTAAAAAAACATACCTTTGGCATTGTCATCTAGGGCACATAAATGAGAATCGCATATCTAGACTCCATAAAGATGGTTATCCAGACTCTTTTAATTACAAATCAAAGGTGATATGTGAATCTTGTTTGTTGGGTAAGATGACCTAGACTCCCTTTTTAGAAAAAGGTGAGAGAGCGAGTGATCTATTAGGACTCATACATACTGATGTTTGTGGGCCTTTAAGAACAAGTGCTAGAGGTGGGTATCAGTACTTCATTACCTTTACTAATGACTTCAGTAGATATGGCTATGTTTACTTGATGAAACAAAAGTCAGAGACCCTTAAAAGTCTCATGGATTTCACGAATGAAGTAAAGAACCAAGTTGGAAAAAGTATTAAGGCACTTCGATCTTATTAAGGTAGAGAATACTTAACAAAGAGTTTGAGGACCTTCTGAGAGCCCATGGTATTGTATCACAATGGACTCCACCTGGAACACCACAACATAATGGTTTATCAGAAAGAAGAAATCACACATTAATGGACATGGTGCGATTTATGATGAGTTTTGCCGATCTTCCAACTTCTTTCTGGGGACATGCTCCAACAACCACCACATTTACACTTAACCGCGTGCCATCTAAATCGGTTCAAAAGACACCATATGAGATATGGTACGGGAAACATCCCAATGTGTCTTATGAAGGTTTGGGGCTGAGAAGCTTATGTCAAGAAAACGCTTCCTAAAAAGTGTGGACCCAAATCTGATAAGTGTTATTTTGTTGGATATCCCAAAGAAACAAGGGGATACTACTTTTACCACCCAACTGACAACAAAGTGTTTGTTGCTAGGAATGTTGTATTCCTAGAAAAGGAATTTATTTTCAAAGGAAGTAGTGGGAGGAAAGTGGAACTTGAAGAAGTTTGAGGCTGACAAGAAAACATTGAACCAGTAGATGAAAGGAGAGGAAAATAGAGGATCAAAAGTTTTAGTGGAATCTAAAAATCTTCAAGTAACATAGGAACCTAATAGATCTAGTAGGACACGCCTTGAGCCAGATAGATTTGGATATCTTGTGACTCAAGAAGGTAGTGAGTTTGTCATAGATGATGAGCCAACTAACTATCTAGAATCTACTGAGGGACTAGATTCTGAGAAATGTCTTGAGGACATGAGATCTGAGATGGAATCAATGTATTCAAATAATGTTTGGACCTTGGTGGATCCACCTGAGGGTGTAAAACCCATAGCGTGCAAATGGGTCTTCAAGAAGAAGACTGACATGGATGGCAATATGCAAACTTATAAAGGTTGATTGGTTTCAAAGGGTTTTAAACAAGTTCAAGTTGTTGACTATGACGAAACCTTTTCTGATTAAGTCTATCAGGATCATGCATGTAATTGCAGCCTACTGTGAGTATGAGATTTAGAAGATGGATGTTAAAATTGCATTACTTAATGGGATTCTTGTAGAGGATGTGTACATAACACAACCTAAAGGTTTTACAAATCCAAAGGATGCAAATAAAGTCTGCAAGCTACTAAGGTCAGTCTATGGATTGAAGAAAGCATCTTAGAGTTGGAATCTTCAATTTGACAAAGCAGTCAAAGAGTTTTGCTTTAGTCAAAATGAAGATGAACCTTATGTGTACAAGAAGGTTAGTGGGAGAATGAATACATTCCTTATATTGTATGTAGATGACATACTATTGATGGGGAATGACATTCCTACTTTACAAAAGGTAAAGACATGGCATGGAAATACATTATCAATGAAAGACATTGGACAATCATCCTATATCTTAGGAATTAAGATTTATAAAGATAGATCCAGAAGGCTTCTTGGACTAAGTCAAAGCACATACATTGACAAAGTGTTGAAGCGATTTAGGATGGAGAACTCTAAGAGAGGAAACATACCCATGGTACATGGAGTTCCCATCTCTAGAGTTCAATGTCCTAAATTTTATGCAGAGAGGGAACACATGAGTGGGATTCCATATGAATCTACAATTGGATCCATCATTTACGCAATGCTGTGCACATGTCCCAATGTCTCGTATGCACTGAGCATGACAACCAGATACCAGTCAGATCCCAGAGATTCTACTGGATAGTTGTGAAGAACATCCTAAAGTACTTGAGAAGAACTAAGGATCAGTTCCTTGTCTCGGTGGTGAGGAAGAGTTGGTTGTAAAGGGTTACACCAATGCAAGCTTCCAAACCGATAAATATGATTACAGATTATAGTCAGGATTTGTGTTTTGCCTCAATAATGGACTTGTGATCTGGAAGAGTTCTAAGCAAGAGACAGTTGTGGATTCTACGAAAGAGGCTGAGTATATTGATACATTAAATGCAGTAAAGGAGGTTGTGTGGAACAAGAAGTTTGTCTCAGAACTTGAGGTGGTTCCTAACATCTATGATGCAATTGAGCTTTATTGTGGAAACAATGGAGCTATTGCTCAAGCTAAAGAAACCAGATCACATCAACAATCTAAGCACATATAGAGGTGCTTCCATCTCATATGAGAGATTGTATAGTGAGGAGATGTGAAGATTTGCATATTACCAACTGAACACAATATTATTGATCCCTTGACTAAGACACTTTCATAATAGAAGCATGATGGTCATGCTAGATCACAAGGATTGAGATTTATGGATGACTTTCTCTAAGTGCAAGTGGGAGTCTATTGGTATGTATGCCCATAGAGCTAGTCATATGATGATTGTAATGACATAATTTGTAAATGATTTGAATAATAAGAAAGGCAAATTATGTATATATGTTTAATCTGTTTTGAGATAATGATATAACATGTTAGATGTCTAAAGAATCGTATTAATCAATGGCATATGTCTTCAGTTTTAGTACCTAAACAATAAGATCATACATATGTTAAGAGCATACATTCTTGTTATCTCCCTAGCGGGTTATTATTGTGGAAATATCCATAGACATCAATAATACATAAGACTAGAGTGTGTGTTGGTTGATGACAGAATCTCATCAGCCATGATATATGATATCAAACCAAGCACATAGATACATGTTAGAGAACAATGTATCAGACAGACCCACCATTAGAGTGATGCATGGAAACACACTTGGTTAGTTAGGATCATCTCTTATAGTATTGGTGGTGATTGTGGTTCGTAGACCTAAAATCACCACTCTCATCACATGTAGTTGGGTACACTTTGACATCATCAAATGCAATCTTGAAATATGGATTTTTATAAAGGTGGTGATTGGTGGATTTCACACATGGGGTTTTGAGTGTGAGTGATAGATATGGAATTTGTGTCTCCTAAGGGAGTATGATATCCTGGCAACTTCATAAGCGAGATTGAGAAATACATGGCCATGTACACATGAGTCAATATTTAATATTGAGATTGCATATATCTCAGACAGTCTTCTCTAGTTCAAGAAACATGCATTGAACATTTATAGAGGATGACAAGTCAATGACTCAGGTTAAATCCAGATATCAAAGATAAAGGAACTAAACATTCACTGTAACACAAATCACAAATTGTAGGCTAAAATTTGTTCTCAAACTTTGCTTTTTACTTGGGTAGCACTGATGAATTACTAGGCACCACTCTCTATTTGTGAAGTCATAATTTAGTTATGAATATTCACTGCCAATGTGAAATGGGACCTATAGGGTCACACACATAGGATTAACCTAGAAGAGGAGTTTATCCATGAATGATGTTTACATTGATTACAAAAGTGTTTAGGTACTCAATTAAACATTCGATCAATAGACTTGACTCAGAATCATCAAGTTTAGGTGTTGAACAAATTGATTAGAGTGTCATATTGATTGAGAAGTGAATCGACTAAGTTCTGCGCAAACTGGACCACCAACAGACTAGTTCATTGGGTGAACCAATCAGTTCATGTATAGTGAGACGGGCGATTCACTTTGTTGAACCGATTGGTTCACTTGACCAAATGAGCAAGTGTTGGGTTTCCCAGTTCATGAGAAAAGTTTCCCATTTCACTTATTTAATTCGATTGGGACAAGAATTAATCTTTGCATTAATTATAAATGAATTAGGAAAGTCAATTGCAAGTAGGTCTGGCTCGTGAACCGTCTGATTCACTAAGTGAACCGACCAGTTCACTATGCCAACTGGCCAGTTCACTTAGTGAACCGACCTGTTCGCCTGTCGTAGTGCCAACAGTTGATGGATAATTCAGACCCTTCTACTACCGCATAGACTGGGAACCCTGACCCTGCCCTCTACTATAAATAGAGGGATATAGGGGACTTCTCAAAACATACAACTCAGAACATCACTTTATCTACAAATTTGTTGTCCTCTCTGGTTTTGGTAACTGAGAGATCCCAAGCAAGTTCTACCCGTCTAGGGAGGAATAGTGAGGGAAAGGCAACTACACAACAACAACTGGTTGTGGGAAAGTGTGTCAGTGACTAGTACGCTGACAGAAGGAGATAACTCCTTCTAGTCCATTCATAAGAATGATTATAGTTCCTAGTAGTCTATGTGGACTATCAACTGTAGTCTAGGTCAAGACCAGGAGTTGCACAGACACCGTAGAAGACTAGGTGGTTGAAGGCCTCACTAGCTACGAGGTATTGTCGTTGAGCAAGCCTCAAGACTAGGTATATCTCACTAAACCATCCTTCCTATTTCATAGTTGTTGAAGTGATCTGCTGGTTATGGGTTTGTGGTTACATAAAATTTTTGTTTCCGCAGCCTGTTCTGTCCCACAAAGCCCAATAGATACATCCTCGTAAAGGGTTTATGTGGACGTCAAAAAAGATTCATAGAGAACGACCTGTATGAAAAGGTAAAACCTTAGTATAATTATATGTATATTATACATATCATCTAGAAAATGTTCTGTTTGGTGGATGATTGTGTGGTTATGGCCAAAGACTCCATTTTATTTACATGTGGTGAATAATGATTAGATCTCACTTGCATGTCCAGAGTCTCCTATTCACCTAATAATATATTGTTTTCTATTTCACCCTGGTTCTCGTAAAATGTAAATCAAGGTTTATACATACTTTGTAATATTTTATAGGAATAAAGTTAGTTTTTGAGATCTTGGCATGACAAGATAGTTTGACAATCCAATTTCAAGGATCATCCATGGATTTCTTTACCATGATGCATGAAAAAATATAATTTACACATGTCATAGATGCACATAATTTAAAGAACCTTAATTGGGTAATCCTTTGTGTCTCCAATTGATTGTACTAGTATGGAGATAACCAATGATTGCATGATTGTATATTGTGATTTTTAATGTGGATTGAGGATATAATGTGTATCAACTAATATAAGCATATAGTGTTTGGATGTTAATATGTATATAAATAAGACCAATCAAGTGAATATTAAGTCTAAGATTCTTTACAATGTGAAATACACAAAAAAATCTCAGTTACTTATGCATGGGCATGCTATAATATAATGTCTATCTTGAGAAGTATAATATTTATATGTGGGTCTACCAAAGTAGAGAGTATATTTTATTGGGTTGGCCTATGGGTTGGACTTAACTACGAGATCATAACATACTTAAGAACCTTGATGAGTACAGATGGTTTATGACAATGTTTTTTGCATTTATCTTATCAAGAGTTGTATTAGATGCAAGTGGCAAACGTTTCCTACCTAAATAATTATGTTGTGGGTGATCGACCAAAGATGAAGCATGACTTGACAAGATAGGTATCTCTAAGTAGAAGATTATTCACTACAATCATCCTAATTAATTGTGTGGGATATTAATTTGTAATAAAATATTAGGAATGATATCTATTAAATACTACATTAGCATTGATCAAAGTAAAAAAGCAAACAAATCTTAAGTCTTGCATATATTTCTTGTACATAAAATGGCAAAAAAACAAAAAATTGTCGTTGTAATCAGTCTTTCAAAACAAAAACATGGATCAACACTCTAATAATTGTTCTCACACATGAGCCTAAGCTCTTTGTTATGTATCCACTACTACTAGATGAACCAGATCTCAACAGTCCTAGGTCTCAAAGGGAGGCTTATCGTAATTATTTATGTGATGCGACTCAATCATGAGATTTAGAAGCAACATGAGAACATGAGTGTTTTGAAATGATAACACATGTTAGGAACATGTACCAAACATAAATAAGTAAAGACATGAATGATGTCCCCAAGGAATTAGTTAACTACAAAATGGAAGAAGGTGATCTAGTTCGTCCCCAAGTCAAGTTAATTGAGAATGTGGAAAGTCTAGAGAGAGTGTGACTTCACTTAGGCTTTGCTAGAGTTATTCATAATTGGGTGAGTATTCATAATACCTCTTTTGTTATGAGGGAATCTCTTTTCATCCTCATGTGGATAAGAGGGCTTCTCATTTTGGATAGACAAGGCTTACCTTACATATACTCGTAGTGGGTAGATACTTAGATAGCTAGTTCTTTTTGTTTTGAGTTTTTTGGATTTATTTACACTTTGTTTGATACCTCAAGTAAAATAAGAAAGAAAATAACTAGAAATACCAAATAATTAAGAGTGTCTATTTTCTTTCACAATGTTTCCCAGATTCATATTTATCATGTTGGTCTTCTTATATGTCGACTCTTATTTTCATTGCTAGATATTTAATCGACGACCTTTCTATTTTTTCTTCATTTTTTGTGCGCTAAAGTAGTAGGGTATAGTCTTGGTTTTCTTCAAATTCTTTCTCTATTCCCCTCTCCTACTTATCCTTTGATTTCCTCTAACACAAATTCAATGACCCTATAAAACCTAGGGTTTTGCAGTTTCACACCTGGTCGCGTCTCGGTCTTCTTCTTCCAATACTCTTACCCTATTTTCCCTCTTTTTCTAATTTCCTATCTGGTTCCTCTCATCTTCAATCTTTTAGACCTTCATAGATCCATTCCAATACCTCTGCACAACCATGAGGAACTAATAAAAAACCTTCATTGACCGCCTTCCAGTGAGTAGGGTATGTACCAACCTATGGAGTATTGTATTGACTCTAGTGGCAAGGTAGACATCATTGGAGCCACCAAGACCAACTTTGATCATTGATAGTGTGCTCAAAGTACCTCTACAAATCCTATAATTGATTCTCTCCACTCAATTTAAGGTATTGCTCCAACCCCAATTTTTTCCTTTGTCCTATCATTATTTTGAATCAAAATTCATTGATTAGTACTTTGGTTTATTTTCACCGTAGTTTCTATTGAACAAGGTTCTCCTGAGGGTGTCAAATCTAGTTAACAAGTACTTTCTTTTATATGTGCCTTCATTAAGGTTTTGATCTGGTCCTACATAGTATCCATAGCGGAAGCTTCTCCTTGGCACTTACGACTACTGTAGTTCCCATCTGAGTGTCTCTGAGACTGGAGTAATATGGGAAATGGTTTCCTATCCCTTCTAGTGGATTTTAATTATGACCACTTAGCTTTAAGTTCTTGCAAACGAGCTTATTGGAGTTTTTCTTCTCACAACTTAATCTTGGAGAGAAACACTGCCAGACCTTGTTTGATCTAGAATATCCTTGCATCATTTTGTATTTTGTCATGTGATTAAGAGTATTTTTGTCTTTTTAGCGGTTCCATGTTGATATGGTCACATTTTTCTTTTTGGATGACTTGGGACATGTGGCTAGGTTTTACTGGTTCCAGATCAGTTGGGCCATCCCTGTGAATGGATAAGAAATTACACACATGGATTTTCTAGATTTTCTAATTGTGTATGTTTTCCAAAATTTATATAAATTTATATATAGACCAAAAATTAAAATAAAATATGGTTTGGAATCATGCCATTTTTTCTATCTAATGGTACTTATTTCATTGCCTAATTCCAATATATTAAATAAGTGATTTATATGGATTTATTTAATTGGGTAGATTTTCTATAATTCATAACTAATAATCTATAAGTTAGAAAAATAATGTAAAATATATCATGAATTAAAAAATATAACCTATAAATTGTTGTGGTTTTGATTAGCCAATCACTAATAATAAACATCCAATTTTACGGTGTATTCAATTAAAGTAAACCTAACCCTAATTCTACATATATGGTTAATAGGTGCTTTGAAGACCTGGGCTTGGATCTAGGACTGACTTTTGACTTCTATAGACTTCATGTGAGGTTTTCTTCATTCCCTATTATTTGATTGAGTAATCACCCATAATTATCACTCTCTTGGTCCTTCAGACATCTTCCCTACATACTATTCTCTCTCCCCTGAGAAATTAATTGATTTGAGTAATTATAATCCTTTTATTGATCTTGTTTACGTAATTTCATGGATAATTTTATTTGACACTAATTTTTATCTTGTTCATTTTATTCCATGAGGAAACCCTAACTTGAGTATTTGATGTTCTAACCTTCCTATGGTAGACTTCAATTGTGGCAACCTAGCACGCTAAACGAGATTAGTCAAAATCAAAACATGATTGATCGCTAATTAATCATATCACTAAAAAGAGGCATAATCAAACTGGTTTAATCTACACAAACATGTCCAAGACATTTACATAAAGACCCAATATCTTGCATGAATTCATATATCTTACCAAGTATCTTTTATAATTATTGTGTGGACTTAGCCACTCCATATATATAGAAGATGTTATCCACATATACAACATGTACAAAAATTAGAAATCAATCAAAGATCAACTCAGTGAAACATCATATACAAAAAAATTCCCACTTAGAAGTGAGAGTACAGGGACGACTCTAGGACAAACTAGACAACTAAACCACCTTACTACTAGGGTTCATCATAACAGATCCTCCTCCCTACCACATGTCTTCTTCCTCCACTGACGACCACCTAAAAAGATCTGGTGAACGACGAGGTGAGACCCATGTCCTAACGAGAGATATAACTCTCAACAACATTTAGTTCTCAACATAAAATTATAGAATTGTAGAAAGTAATATAACAAGATGAAAATACTAGATATAAAATCATCATTAGAAGTTGTCCTAGTTAGAATTTTAATTATAGGATTGAAAGGTTAACAATATTAACAAAAGATCAGGCATAGCTAACATCATAAGCAAATCTATCATCATAATCATGGCTAACAACACAAGCATAGCTAACATCATAAGCATAGCTAACACAATAATCATGGCAAATAGCATAAGCATGTCTAACATCATAAGCATGAATAACAACAAAAGCATAGATAACATCATAAGCATAGGTAACATCACGAGCATGGCTACTTTCTATTATTATTATTATGATTATATATATATATATATATATATATATATATATATATATATTCATATGACACTTTATGTAATAAAAGAAAGTGTCATCTATATACATTAAGTGTCATATATATATATATATATATATATGTATATATATATGTATATATGTGTGTGTATGTATATATATAGGCAAGGGTTATTATCCAATGTAAATCTCTTCTATAACCACAACAAATATGCTACACTACTGGATTACAAATTTTATAGAGCCCTAGGGAGTTTGTGGCGTACCACTCAAACTTCCAACTAAACATTTTGAAGTTCCAATCAGTTTTATTTAAGATCTAGGAGAACTATAATCCTAAGATATCTTTCCCTCAATCCCCAATAGTGATATATTTGTCGAGCTACAATCAGCCTAGTCCTCCCATGGTACACAGGCCATGACACAGAAACTAGGGTAATAAACCCTATCATCTGAGGTACAACCACAGTTGTACTCAATCACATCACATAACATATTAACATTTAGCCGAGATACATCCTCGATTGTTCTCCTTGGGATCAAGATGACAAGGATATACCCTCCCTGGACTCATGTATACTCAATAGTATATGACTTTGAGTTTCCCTTACGAAATACTCATTTCCCTTATTTAGGGAATTATGATGCTAGAATAGCTCTATGACATAGGGAACTACATGATTAAGGTTTCACTTATTTAGTTATTGCCAATTGGATGAAGTCAGGTTGCATCAAATAAGTTTTTCATACAAACCCTAATTCATTTCTACAAAACATTGGTATATAACAACTCTAGAAAATATAAAACATATGAGACATATTCTTTATTAGACCATCATAGTATATTACACCTTTGTCATAGATGAAAAGGATTACACCTTCAATAGGGCTCAAGTCATGCCCAAAGGTCATTTAGACCATTCTTGTAATCTCCTGCAAGAATGTCATTATCTTTCAACACCTTGGTAAATGGTTCCACATGTCATCAACACACTTCTTATGCACAAATTTAGCATAATATTGCAGTAATTTTGAGTGTCATGATGTTCACAAGGCAAGATAGTTGGATTAATATTAGAATTATGAGAGTTTCCTACCCACCTTCCCTTTTACATATGTATCTCGAGGACCTGCATGACTTCAGTGATATCTTTCATTTTGTAGGTAGTCAAACTCTAGATTCTATGTAACCTTCTTGGTATTCCAAAAAACAAAAATATAAATGTAGATAAGTATATTTAACCATCACCACTGAATTACTTTAAGTTAGGTTCAACAAGATAGATTGGATTGGTGTTACCAATCAGCATCCATAAATAAACCATCAGCTTGTGCTCACACTTAGGCAAAAGCATAAACTCTTATATATGACATCCCCATTGGATCACAGACACATTTATCCAAAATACAACTATCAGATCATATACTTCAAACACAACCATTGGATCATGGTCATTAGCAAGAGCATTGGTTCACATACTAAGAACAAGTATAGACTCATACATAACACAAAGCACGACCATAAGATCATGGGCCTTAATCAAAACCATCAGATTCCATATAGGTAAAAACCATCAAATCATGGACCTAGAGAAACCATCATTTCTTGAACTCATTGTTTTTTTTAGGAAAAGGTAATGTTATATATTAATAGCACATCAAGCAAGCGAAACCTACTTATGTGAATCACCTACATAAAGTTTGAAATAGCATCGAAAGAAAACTGAAAGGGAAATAAAGCTGATGAGAGTAGTGTTTTGCTAAACGAGGGGGAGGCACCCCTTAACAAGCCCCTTGGTGTTTAAAAATTTTAGCATCCTAGAAAGTTTGTTGTTGAGGCTTCCTTTATCCAGAAAGACAAGTCACAATTGTTATTGTACTAAGCTGACACCGGTCTCATCATCAACCATTGCTTTGAGGTCACAAAGAAATGCAGCTTCTGATTTTCCTTCCTCTAAGTCGTCCTGCCTCCCATCTACTAGTTTACCTGTAGTTTTGTAAGGATGTGAAGATCGACATCTATTTGAGTTATAATATTTTTTGCCAAATTTTTCTTGTTGTTGAAAATTCTATTGTTTCTTTCTTTCCAAAGATTCCAGCAGATTGTGGTGAAAAGATAGCTGCTTTTGAAATTCTTGTAAAGTCTTGATGGTGTTGTTTGGATGGGGAAAGTGGCTTCCTGGAGACCAGGAAGGCAGTTTCTCATGAAGTGTGATAAGATAGTTTGGTTAAAAGAGCATTTAAAGAAGATGTGGCTGACCGAGTCACTATTTTTTTCACAAAGAGCACATCTAAACGGGCCTATGAAACCTTTTTTTGTGATGTTTTCACCTGAAAGAAGTTTGTTGTGTAAAAGAAGCCAAAGGAAAGTTTTGTATTTGTGTGGCCATTTCTGTTTCCAAATCTTTGATGATGAAGGGGTGATACCTCTGAAGGAGAGGAAATTGTAAGCAAGTTTGACTGAATAATCTTTCCCCCATTTCCAAGTGATGGTATTTGAGGTGTTGTTTTCCATGGAACATGATAGATGTCTGAATTCATTTTGACTTACCTGAGAAAGGATACATCTTTTAAAGGAATTTGATCTATTACTGGTGATTAGCGAGAGAGCTTTATCAATCCTTAGGTTGAGGAGATTATTTGGAATAGACCAGGATGGTCTGAGATTTAAGACAGAGTTGTTTTTGTACCATGGATCAAACCAGAAGGAGATAATTTTGTGTGAATGAGGAGGAGTGTTTAAGATTTGTGAAATTGTTTGGATGTTTTTATTGATGAATTACCAAAGCGGGGAGGCTGTTTTCGGATGGATTTGGTGCCATGGTGGTGAGTTTTGGTAATATTTGTGTTTGTTGAGATTGGTCCAGATTTTCTTTTTGTTTTGAATTAGACTGTCAATGATTTTGGCAATAAGGCAGAGCGAGTGCGTTTCAATGTTGATGATGCCCCAACCTCCTTGATCCAGAGGGGCAGAAATGGTTTTCCAATTTACTAGATGGTAATTTTTCCCTAGTTTATCCAGTTTGTAGAAGTTGTTCCAAAGAAAATTTCTCTGAATTTTATCTAGATTGGACTTTGTTTTTTAGGGTAAGGGAATGCAACTCAAGTAGTGGGTAGTTATTGGTGTGATGACACTGTTTAGAAGGGTGAGCCTACCAGGGAGGTTGAGGAAGATGTTTGCCCAGTTTGTGAGTTTGGAGTTTATTTTTGAAATTATGTGATTCCAAATAGCATTTGTGATGTTATAAGGGGTGATGGGGAGACCCAGATATTTGATTGGGAAATCTTCAGTCTTGCATTTTAGGAAGTCTTTGAGGTGCTCCAAAGAAGATTGATTTATGTTTACCCCAAAAATGGAAGATTTTTGTATATTTACTTTTAGCCCAGAGATATATGAGAAGATACCTATGATCCCAAAGATATTTTGAACTAAGGATTTTTCTGGGGAGGAGAAGATGATGGTGTCATCTGCGAATTGAATGATGTTTTCCTTGCAGACATCGGGAGCAGAGATAAGACCATTTTGTTTTCCCATCTGGATCATGCGAGAAAGAATAGTGGTTAGGATGATGAAGAGGTAAGGAGAGAGAGGGTCCCCTTATCTAAGTCCATTAGAATTATGGAAATAACCAAAAGGAACACCATTGATGATAGTGGAGAAGTGATTTGTTGAAATACAAGCATGGATCCAAGAAACCCATCTGTCAGGAAAATCAAAGCCCTTAAGAGTATTTAATAGGCATAGCCAGTTTATATAGTCAAAGGCTTTTTCAAAATCCAGTTTGATGGCTAGGAGAGGGGATTTATTTTTGTGACAAAGATGTATCGTTTCATTAACCATTAAAAAGGCATCTTGTATGCTTCTGTTTTTTAGGAAGGCAGATTGGTTAAGAGGGATGATGTCTTCCATGAGAGGTTTGATCCTGTTAGCTAATGTTTTTGCGATGATTTTGTATGAGGTATTTATGAGGCTGATAGGTTGGAAGTGAGAGATGATTTCAGGCTGGCTATTTTTTTTTATCAAGGTGATGAAAGTTTTGTTAATGTATTTGATGATGTTTTGTGGGTTTGAACTGGCGTGGAAGGCAGATAAAAAGGCAAGAAAATCGTATTTATAATGGTTCCAGTTAGCGAAATAGAATTCCACATTAAGACCGTCAGGTCTAGGGGATTTATTTTTGCCAAGGTCAGAGATAGCCAATTGTAATTCTTCAAGGGTGAAGGGATTGATGAGATCTTGAGGGTTTTTTATTTTCTTTTGACAAATGGTGTTCCATTTAAGGTTGTTGAGACAAATAGGATTGTGGTTGTTATTGAAGATATTTTTGAAATGGTTTTTTTATATGTGTCATAATGGATTGTTTATGGGATGTGAGTCTGCCATTTATCATTAGATGGGTTATGGCATTATTTCTAAATTTTTGGTTACAAATTTTGTGAAAATATTTTGTATTTTTATCTCCTTCTTTAGCCCAAGAGATCTTAGCCCTTTGTCTCCATCTTATGTCAATGCAGTTGTTTATGTGGTCAAGATTAGCTTTTATTGAAAGGACAAGAGCAGGATCAACAGATGGGTCTTTGTCAATAAAGAGAAACTGGTCTTCAAGATTTTTTTGAAGTTCAGATAAGGTCAAAGGGTTTTGAAGTTTCCATTGTTTTATGTGAGATTTGATATGTTTTGTGTTGTTTAGGATATGAAGACCAATGTTTGTTGTTTGTGGGTTGGCAAGTGTCCAAGCTTCAAGACAGGATCTGGAGAAATTTTCCATGGAGAGCCAGCTATTTTTAAATTTGAAGGGTCGAGAACCCCAAGAGCAAGAATCAGTTTCAAGAATTAAAGGGAAGTGGTCTAAAATGGTTCTATGGGAGATATAGACAGATGAGAGGGGGTGTTTATCTTCCCAAAGATTTGTACAATTGAAATGATCAAGTCTAGCAAAAGATTGGTTTCTAGACCATGTATATAAGGCATTAGAGGGTAAAAAGTCGATCAGAGAGTGGTTTGTTAGCATCTGACAGAATTTTTTATCAGCCGCCGACATCGATAAGGAAGAGGGATTTGAATTGTGCCTATCTGAGATCTGGGTGATAAGATTAAAATCACCACCAAGAACCCAGGGAGACATGTGATAATTTGTAATGAGGTAGTTTAGTTCCTCAAGGAAAAGGGATTTATTATACCCTGGTTTCCCATAGATACCAGAGAAAGACCAAAGATAACCGTCAGAGAGATTTTTGAAATCAATTGTTATGGAGAAGTTTAGGATGGAAGAGTTTTGCGAGTTTAGAGTCTCGTTGTTAAAGCCAACAATGATACCACCTTTGAATCCCTTAGGAGGTAGTTGAATCCAGTTTGTGATTCTATTACCACCGATAGTTTTGAGGGCAAAAGGGGTAAGAAAGGTTTTAGTTTCTTGGATGGTAATGAGATCGATTTTGTTTTTATAGATGTGGGAGCGTATTTTTTTCCTTCTCTGAAGATTAGCAGCACCACAAATATTCCAAGATGAAATTTTCATTATGGAGGGAAAAGATCAAAAAGGCTAAATAGTTAAACACAGAAAAAGTGCTAGTCAGTTAACACCTTTTCTTCGTCCATCCCATGAAAGATTCAATATTGTTAAGAACATTGTGTGCTTCATCGTCATCTTCAAGATGAAAGCCTATGTTATTTGCAAAAGTTGTGAAACTTTTTATGTTTGACCAAGAAGCTAGATCTTCTATTGTATCAAAATCTTTTTTGATTTTTTTTTAAAGAGGGAGTTATAGAAGTCGCAGAGGAAACATAACTAAAAGAGCAAGGAGGATGGTTACCTTTCTTAGATCTGTTGATGATGTTGGAGCCTTTGGAGTCGATTTGGCTTGGCTGTAAGATCTTTTGTAGGTAGCTGGAGTTGGGTTTCTGCTGAGGGCTCTCCTGTTCCGAACTCTGCAAAGAGTTATCATTCTTGTGCTGAGATGAGTCTTGAAACAAGGTTGTTTGATGGTTTTTGTTTGGTGAATGGCAGCTTTCCTTCATAGAGGAAGGATATGGGAAAGAGTTGCTTCTAGGTTTGAGATGGTTAGTAGGGAGAGAGGGATCAGGAGATATGGTTCTTTTCTTATTTAGAAGGTGATAGGAGTTTTCAGAGTAGTTTGAGGTTTTCCTAATCCAAACATGGTTTTTGTCAAGTGAAGCCCTGGAATGCGAGATAGGGATTTTATCTTTATTTGGGCTAAACCAAGATGGTGGATGAGAAGTAAGGTCAGAGAAGGCAGAGCTGTTTATAGTAGGGTGTTCAGCTGCAAGTTTTAGATGGTAGATGGACTCGCCAATTCTAATGTTGATGGATGGAGGTAGGGAGATGGCAGCTTTGACTAAAAAGAGGTAGTAAGCTTTGATGTATTGAGTAGGGTGAAGCATTTCTGGGCTGATGTATTGGAGAGTGGCCCCGATAGAATGAGCGATGCCTCTAAAAATCACAAGCTCCCACAGATGGGGAGGGAGATTTGAAATGGCTACCCAGTCTGAGCCGCCAACTGGGGCAGGGAAAGAACTAGAGTCAGCAGACCATTTTGATAGTCTAGCAATGATAAAGCTCGAGCCACATGGAATGGTGAGCACTTGGTTGAAAAGATGATTAATCTTCGTTCCTTCAGGGACTGTGTAAATAAGCTGGGTGGGCGAGAAGATTTTTGGTTTGAGGATAGTTTGACGAGGTAGAAGAAGAGCTAAGGCCCGTGTGATGTCTAAGACGTTGATAGGGTTATTGTCCAAGTTATTTTCAACTGAAACTAGGATACTTCTAAGAGAGAAGACTTTGAGCAAGCGCATAGAGTTTGTAGGGAGATCTAGGGCAATAGCATATTCTAGGTGGTCGGGGACCTTCATGGTTGGTAAGGTGGAAGGAAGGTTTTCACAAAGAGTTTTAGAAGAAGGGGTCTTTAGAAAAGGGTTTTTTCGTTGTGGGTTGTGCTTTGTAGTTGAAAGGTTGCTAGGCGGGTGAAAGGGTTTAGATATAGGAGGGAGCTGGGTGTTTGTGATCGAGTGACAAGGAGTGGTATCTTCTGCATGTTCGGGCGGGAGATTTGCGAGGCATGCAAAAGGGTTTTTTGAAAGGCAATGATGATGGGTGGGAGTAGCGTTGTGCCAGGAGTCAGAAAAATGCCTTTTTGGGGCAGCCGAACTTCTTTGGAAAGGCGAGATTTTGATCGATCGAGTGTGCATGTAGGAGGAGTGGAGGTTTGGCTAGTATTTGTCCCTGTTAGGGAGAAGGCGGGCCTTACAGAACCTTTTTATGTGCCCTAGATGACCGCAACCGAAGCAAGAGTGTTGAGAAAAACACCTAGAAGTTGAGTGGTTGTTCCTGTGGCAGAGAGAACAGAAAAGGGCTCGAAAAGGTCTTTCTTCTTGAACTCATTGTAGTGACCACATTTGTGCTTAATTAGTAAACTAGGGTTTACCTAAATGATTACATGCTTGATTAGATTGAACATCATTTAGAATTGATTAATGATAGTAGATCAATTGTGATGTTTCAAACCTAATAAGAAACTCTAACTATGATTTTAGTTTGAAGAATTAGGGTTTGAGAAATGTAAACCCTAATCGGAAAAAATTAGGGTTTTGATAGTACATGAATATGGAATTTGATCATGACAGCAATGTAGTAAATGATTTTTCATATTTTCTAAATTTTTTTCATTTAATTGAATTTTGTATATGATATGGATAACTCAATCATGCATATTGGAGAAAAATTTCAGAATATTTGAGAGTTCTTTGAATGTGGTTCTTGGTCGAACTATACTTCAACCAAAATGCTGACAGAGTGCTTTTCAGCAGTGTAGTGTTTTATTTTTAATTATATATTGGTAACTCCAAATGATCTGGAATTTTAATTGGAGATCGGAAACTCAATCATAAACAACATGTAAATTTTTGTAATTTTTGGATGCGTTTAGACCTTATCAGTAGATAAATTATAGTAATATTTTTATGACAGAAAATTCAGCTGAAATAAGAGAAAGTATAGTGAGGGGTCAATGTGCAATTGACCCAACCAGCTCAATTTCTCTATATGGTCAACCTAACACACAAGGAGCTCTCAAAATTCGTGTTTCAAACCAGAGAAACGAAATCCTATAGAGAGAGGGAGAGTTAGGGTTTGAGAGGAGAAATTGATGGAGATGTTGACTGAGGGTTTTGCGGTCCGAGGAATGATGAAATCATGTAAGTTTAGCTTCTTTGGATATAGATTCATGGTGAATCTTTTCTCAGATGTCAAGATACCATCCCTCCCCTGTTTGGATTTGAAATCATATCAAATCAAGTCCTTTTCTCACTCTTTCTTCATAATCCCTCATTTCTAGGGTTTCCGAGTTGAAAGGAAGAACAATCAGGTGAATGGCTAGGGATTTGATATGAGATCGAGATTTTCATGGATGAGTTGGGATTTTAAGGTGTTTTCACACCTTAGGGTGAGTGGGAACTTCCTTTAAACAATATATTGCATGAAAATTGGTTAAATCATCCATAATATTTAATTGCTTAGTATGCGGCTACAAACCCTGAATTATCTGTTTGATCTAAGTTGTTGCAAAATGATATGAAATGGATTCTTCCTCTGTTTGTTTGATTTTCAGATGATAAATTCATATTATAAATGTATACAATACATCCTAATGAGAATTCCCTAAGTATTCACAAAGTTTATAAGAGTAAACTGAAATATAGGGAATTTGTCTGTGACTGAAATTGATGTATAATTAAATAGAGAAATTTGTTTATCTAGATCCCCTTAGTTATGAATGATTATTTATCTGAATGCATAGTACATATATGCCAGATACTATTTTGGATTTCATGTGATGTGAATAATGTTTTCTTGATATCTTCGTAAAGAGGGTGAAGCCCTATATGAGTGGAAAGTTGGAAATTTGTGAATAAATATGGTGAAATCCATATTAAATGTTTTTCTTGGCATCATAGACTCTATTATTCAATGTTATTCTTGATTCATAATATCTCAATGAATGGCTTGGAAAACCCTAATTTAGCTCAATTCGAGGATTTCATACATATGTTGATTGTATATGACTTGTTTAAAGCAATCTATAATTAGTGGATGTTTTTGACACATTAAATCCTTATGAAAGCCATGTGATAAGTGAATGAGGTAAATGAAACCCTAAGGATAGGGTGTTCAATGAATTAAGCATTTTTATTACCATGTTCTCAATATGAGATGCACAACCCAGGATTTGGGTTGATGTGTACGTTTTCCAAGAAAGTGCAAATAATTTATGGGTGCAAAAGACGATTACTCGTATGCCAAGTAATTAGCTCTTATCAGTATATTAAGATTTTTAATTGCATGATTCTAGTGTATAAGTTCCAAATGGACATGCATTATGTTTATTAAGTATTTCTGTCTGCCTGCATGTATAGTATGTTGATTTCTCAGTATATTATAGTATTTGAATATATGCTTTGCCAAGTTAAGGATGATATACATGTTGTGTTATAAACTTCAAATAAATAGACACGGTACCATAGAGATACCAGAGTCAAGTATAAGTAAGGGAAAAGATACAATATAGTAAGAAGTTTCCTAGAATAATAAAATAATAGACATGGGTTCCCTAAACACCGTAGATTCCCTACAGATGTCTGTACTGTAGGGAGGAAACAATCCACCCTGGCAGCGACCAGTATATAGGGATCGGATCACACCCACAGAGTGTGCGGGGAGACGAAGCCCTTGAGGAAGTATCCTAAGAGAAGATAGGTTACCCAACATGAACCGAAGATCCCAGTGGTAACCCAGAGGTACCCACAGAGCGTACCAAGATGAGGCCCACATAGCGTCTCAGACCCTCTGCCTGTGTACTCAGCCTAGAAGGAGAGGTCTAGTTAGAGGCCAACTATTTGATGCCTTAGTCAGACATGATGGTTCGAGTCAAGCAGACCCAGATTCAGTTCTAGGCTTAGCTTCCCGAGTTTTAAGCTAAGTCTTATACGGTGAGATTGTAGTTCGCTACGAGACTTCATATGTAGAGTACAGTACATATGATCAGGGCATAAGATAAAATATGTTCATATAGTTTTAAAGAGTTTCTCATAAGTAAGAAAGGTTAAGAAAGATTTGAGTATAGTTTCCCAGCAATTATTCTTTGTATGTTTCTGAATTATTAGTTCTCGTTGAAATTAATCAAGCATGCTCATATATTGATTTACTCTTGTTGATATCTAGAGTATCCTGCCATATTTATAATTGTCAATGATCAATCTCTTTAAAGCTTACTACTGTTATAATTGATATCAGTTGCTCAAAAGTATATCGGTAATTATATCAGTGTTTTAGATTGTTTCTTTGAAGTACTCATTGACTGAGCGAGTAGGCTCACCCCTCTACTCACAATTTTTAGGGATATCACATGGACTTGAAGAAGGTCATTGCATCAGAGTAGATCTACCACAAGAGTTAAGTCTGAGTATAGTTAATTTCAGTCAGTCCTTGTCATTCTAGGTCCTTGTAAAGAAATAAGAGAGAGTTCTAAACGATGATGTATAACAATATTCCTCTTTTAGCAATATATGCGAATAAGCAAGTCTTATGTGCTTAAAAGTATGAGAAACATAATGAATGTTCATACATGCATTTTTACTGTTGAAATTAAATTAGAGAAATAAATGTTTAGATTCCCTTGTAAAGTTAGTTTATGTGGTTCAATGTGAGAAAACAAAGAGTTTGAAAAAGAAGAAACAGTTAAGGGTGATCTTAGTATTACGTTAAATCCTCAATTTATGCCCTAATCTCATGATTAATGGTAATTGTATGATCGGGGTGTAACAACTTGGTATCATAGCTTAGGTTGAGTTGTCAGGGACCATTAAGTTAGTAAGTTAGAGTCATAAGTGTGGCAAATAGGAGATGTTATGATGTTAACTCTGGGGATCTGAGTATTTAGATATCCTAGCCCGATATCTGAGTACTTGGATCAACCAGTATCAAGCTACTCTGTCTATTCTTTCATGTATACCCTGGCTAGGTATACAGTGGAAGGATGGTCTAGAGAGGAATCCAAGAAATATTAGGGTTAGAAACAAGATAAGTAACATGAATTAAGAGCATAAATATAAAATGAGATAGAACTTTCATTTCATATTGTTATTTTATTGGATATGAATAGAAAATCTCTTATATGTTTGAATTTAGATATTATGTATTTTGAAATATATATGGGTCTTTAAGATTTGTTGTACACTATGCAGTTGTAGCATTTATTGATTACATTCTTTGTATCAAGTAGACTAGAAATGATCTTTGAATGAGCTTTCCTAAGTGGATAAGTTTTCTTTCACACATTTGAGATGAATAGGAGTTGAGTAAGCCTAGGTAGCTCTTGGCTTTAGGACTGTAGGTTTGTCCTGGTCCGGCTAGCAGGATGCATTACTGGGATCTAATGACTCCTATTAGTAACATAACAAGAGTAAATTCTGGATAGATTAGATCCAAATTCTAGTATGAATGTATATACTCTAAGATTTGAAGTGTAAGGGAAAGACTGGGATAACTAAGAACTAGTTGGAACTGATATCTGAGATTCAAATTTGGGGACTCATATGAGAAACCCTTAATTGGGAATAAAGGAACACGACATAAGGTTTAGATTATGTTTAATTATTAGTATTATATGAACTCTAAATATGAAATATGGAAAAGATATGATAGAATTATGTAAGGGGCCAAGATAGTAAGAATCAATCATGAGGAATGGATTATATAACCAAGTACAATGTTTTTTTATGTACTCCAAAGCAAAGGGAAAATAGAAGAAAAGAGATAAGTATACAATCAGTACATAGAAGTGAAGAGTCTTCAGAAGAGTTAAAGTGAAGAGAACTAGATGAGCATGTAAATCATAAAACTAGGATGAGAAACTTAGTTGAAACAAAGAGAAATGTTGGAAATAATGAGTTTGATTAAGGAATGAGGGCTATGATATAATTGAGAGTAGGGAATGTATACCTTTATTAATAAGTTTAATACATTCATCCTTACTACCTTTGGATTCTAAGTCTTTATAGAACAACAAACTAGTTTCTAAAAGAAGAACAAAAGTGTAGCTAAATAAATGAATAAGTCATACAAAGGTAGACTATATTCAGGAATGAAAAACTTGATTGAAAGAGAAACTATGTTTCACCCATGCATGAGTCGTTTGATTTAAAATGAAGGATTTGTAATGTATTAAACATGAGGTGATACTAGTAGAGAGTTTATTGATTTAGAATTTCAACTTCACATTAGTAGAAGGATAAAAGGAAATATATGTAACATGGTATACATGATCGTACACATAAAAGAAGCAACATGATCATAAGAGAAAACTAGAAGTTAAATATGACATGCGGAATAGTAGTATATGGTAAGGGGATTATGGAAAGTAAAGAAGGGTTTGAAACATAATGGAGTAATATAGATTATAAAAGAAAGAGGTTGCAAGATTCAAGAAAGTGCTAATTAGTCAAGTATCCTTGTTGATAATTAATTAAACCTACATATGTGAAATGTATTCTTGAATGTTTGAAGATAAGAATTCTAAAGTCTCAGAATCTTCTTATCTTTCATATATTCCTTAATAAGAGCAATGTGGGAATGAAGTGATAGGAAAATGAATCATATATGATGCATAACCATCGTGGCAGATAAATCTAGTGAATGTAATACTGACACACAATATGATGATGAAACCCTAGCAGCATAATTGAGAATGTAATCTATCTAAATGGCCAAGTAAGAGAAAGGAAATGAAATGGATAAGATAAAGAAGACTTTAGTAAAACTTGTGAGATCCAAAGTTTGAATTTCAAATTAAGGGAGGAGCAAGGTCACATCACGATAATGTCATGCTACTGATAAGGACCAAACCCTAGAATGTTTAGAGTTGTAGTAGTTCAAGGGATGTCACTAGTGATTTGACCTTGAATACTAGCATCTCTATAAAACAAGATCATGAGATTTGCACTATGAGAAGTAAACTAGCATTGATAGTAATCCAGGGTTTAAAGATAGCTAATCTAAAAGGTAGATAAACAATATGGAAATGATTCAGAGCAAAGAGTAAGATATAAATTTGAAATGTAACAAGTGTGTTTTGAACAAAATGAGAAATACGATATGAGTGAAGTGTGATATGAGATAAATTCTTGCAGTGATAGCAAGAATGATGAATAACCTATTTGTACCTTGTATGTTTCAATTTTAGGAATGTTTAATCTTCATGATTAAAATGAGAAGGATAAGTAGCAAAAAGTAAGTAGTAGTGAATGAGGAGAGAGATAAGAGAAAACAATGGCTTTTAGTAATATGTGAATTTGTTTTTAGAAGTATAATTTTTTGAAGGTATATTAAGGGATGTAAATTGGTTCTACGTATGATTTCAGTGTACATGTGCAAGCAATATGTTAATTAAAGGTGTCTGATAGTTGTAGTCATTCATACCAGTAATCCATCTTAGTATTGTACAATTGTGGTATAGTGATATGGGTTGAATAATGATGGAACAAATGAAGTGTTACCCTGAATAAGGTAGTCTTACCTATTCACTCATATGAATAGAAGGGATGATAACCATATTTTATTGATATGTAACCCTAATGAGGTATAGCTTGTTATACCTAGCTTTAATATAACTAAGTGATGGTAATTGGGTATGAATAGTCCTTGAATGACTAATACAATCATTGAGTACTTTGTTACTATTTTTGAAACCCTAGTATGCTATAACTTGATGGTTACACCTTGAATTATGTGTGGGTTCATACTTGAGAACAATATGAGATGTGATGGTGATGCTTCACCTTATGCGTCCATGATGCAATGGGGATGACGTGAGTAGTATTGTAAATTGTTGTTGAATCTAGTCTTCCAACTCATGACTACTTTGCTATTTGAGTAGAACAATAGAAATATTCAAAACAACATGGTGAACTCTCTTTTGTGACTCAGAGGTAATATAAAACAATAGTACATATTGAACCGTATGAATTGAGATGGTTGGATCAGATTATCAATGTTGAGGTAACACCTTATGAGTATAAAAATATTGAAATGGTTGCTTCTCTATCTACTCTATGATTGATTGTGGTATAGAGAATTTATTTGTTATCATTGAGAACTATTTTAACATGTTGTGATTAGAAAAGAAATAATGGACTTAACATTGAAAACTACATTCAAGTATAAAATACAAGAATGTAATGACATGTAAGATTTCAGAAGCTTAAAATAAACTTTGAATATACTTTATTTTCGTCTTTATGTTTTGGGGATGAAACTTTTTAAGGGGGTGAGAATTGTAATGACCACATTTGTGTTTAATTGGTAAACTAGGGTTTACCTGAATGATTACATGCTTGATTAGATTGAACATCGCTTAGACTTGATTAATGATAGTAGATCCATTGTGATGTTTCAAACATAATATGAAACTCTAACTATGATTTTAGTTTGAAGAATTAGGGTTTGAGAAATGTAAACCCTAATCAGCAAAAATTAGGGTTTTGATAGTACATGAATATGGAATTTGATCAGGACAGCAGTGTGGTAAATGATTTTTAGTATTTTCTACACATTTTTCATTTAAAATTTTTTTGGAGATGATATGATAACTCAAACATGCCTATTAGAGAAAACTTTCAGAATATTTGACTGTTCTTTGAATGTGGTTCTCAGTCGAACTATTCTTCAACTAAAATGTTGACAGAGTGCTTTTTTACAGTGTAGTTGTTTGTTTTTATTTATTTATTGGTAACTCCAAATGATCTGAAATTTTAACTGGAGATCTAAAACTTTATCATAAATAAAATGTAAAATTGTCATAATTTTTGGATGCAATTAGACCTATAGACAAATTACATTAATATTTTTATGAAAAAAAATTCAACTGAAATAAGAGAAATTATAGTGAGGGGTCAATGTGCAATTGACCCAAGCAGCTCAATTGCTCTATATGGTCAACCTAACACACAAGGAGCTCTCATAATTCGTGATTCAAACTAGAGAAATGAAATCCTAGAGAGAGAGAGAGAGTTAAGGTTTGAGAGGAGAAATTGATGGAGATGTTGACCTAGGGTTTTGCGGTCCGAGGAATGATGAAATCATATAAGTTTAGCTTCTTTGGATATAGTTTATATAGTTTCATGGTGAATCTTTCTCAAATTTCAAGATTCCATCCCTCCCCTGTTTGGATTCGAAATCATATCAAATCAAGTCCTTTTCTCACTTTTTCTTCATAATCCCTCATTTTTAGGGTTTCTGAGTTGAAAGGAAGAGGAATCGGGTGAATTGCTAGGGATTTGATATGAGATCGAGATTTTCAGGGATGATCTGGGCTTTTAAGGTGTTTTCACACCTTAAGGTGAGTGGGAACTTCCTTTAAACAATATATTGCACGAAAATTGGTTAAATCATCCATAATCTTTAACTACTTAGTATGCGACTACAAACCATGAATTGTCGGTTTGATCTAAGTTGTTACAAAATGATATGAAATGGATTCTTCCTCTATTTTTTTAATTTTAGATGATAAATTCATATTATAAATGTATACAATACATCCTAATGATAATTCCCTAAGTATTCACAAAGGTTATAAGAGAAAATTGAAATATAGGGAATTTGTCTGTGACTGAAATTGTTGTATAATTAAATAGAGAAATTTGTTTATCTGGATCCCCTTGGTTATGAATGATTATTTATCTGAATGTGTAGTACATATATGTCAGATACTATTTTGGATTTCATGTGATGTGAATAGTGTTTTCTCTATATCTTCATAAAGAGGGTGAAGTCCTATATGAGTGGAAAGTTGGAAATTTGTGAATAAATATGGTGAAATCCATTTGAAGTGTTTTTCTTGGCATCATAGACTCTATTATGCAATGTTATTCTTGATTCATAATATCTCAATGAATGGCATGGAAAACCCTAATTTATCTCAATTTGAGGATTTCATACATATGTTGATTGTATATGACTTGCTTAAAGGAATATATAATTAGTGGATGTTTATGACATATTAAATCCTTGTGAAAGCCATGTGATAAGTGAATGCGATAAATGAAATCCTAAGGATAGGGTGTTCTATGAATTAAGCATTTTGATTACCATGTTCTCAATATGAGATGCACAACCCAGGATTTAGGTTGATGTGCACGTTTTCCAAGAAAGTGCAAATAATTTATGGGTGCAAATGACGATTACTCGTATGCCAAGTAATTAGCTCTTATCAGTATATTAAGATGTTTAATTGCATGATTCTAGTGTATAAGTGCCAAATGGACATGCATTATGTTTATTTAAGTATTTGAATCTGCCTGCATGTATAGTATGTTGATTTCTCAATATATTACAATGTTTGAATATACTGCTCTGCCAAGTTAAGGATGATATACATGTTGTGTTATAAACTTCAAATAAATAGACACAGTACCATAGAGATACCAGAGTCAAGTATAAGTAAGGGAAAAGATACAATATAGTAAGAGATTTCTAAGAATAATAAAATAATAGACATAGGTGCCCTGAACACCGTAGATTCCCTATGGATGTCTGCACTATAGGAAGGAAACAATCCACCCTGGTAGTGACCAGTATACGGGGATCATATCGCACCCATAGAGCATTCAGAGAGATGAAGCCCTTGAGGAGGTCTCCTAAGAGAAGACAGGTTACCTAACATGAACTAGAGATACCGGTGGTAACCCAGAGGTACCCACAGAGTGTACCAAGATGTGGCCCACAGAGCGTCTCAGACCCTCCACCTGTGTACTCAGCCTAGAAGGAGAGGTCCAGTTAAAGGACAGCTATTTAGCCACCTTAGTCAGATGTGATGGTTCAAGTCAAGCAGACACGGATTCAGTTTTAGGCTTAGCTTCCCAAGTTTTAAGCTAAGTCTTGTACGGTGAGATCGTAGTTCGCTATGAGTCTTCATATGTAGAGTACACTGCATATGATCAGGGCATAAGCTAAAATATGTTCATATAGTTTTAAAGAGTTTCTCATAAGTCTTTGTATGTTCCTGAACTATTAGTTCTCATTGAAATTAATCAAGCATGCTCATATATTGATTTCCTCTTGTTGATATATAGAGTATCCTGCCATATTTATAATTATCAATGATCAATCTCCTTAAAGCTTACTACTTTTATAATTGATATCAGTTGCTCAAAAATATATCTGTAATTATATCAGTGCTTTAGATTGTTTCTTTGAAGTACTCATTCACTGAGCGAGTTGGCTGACCCCTCTACTCACAATTTTTAGGGATATCACATGGACTTAAAGAAGGTCATTTCATCAGAGTAGATCTGCCACAAGAGTTAAGTCTAAGTATAGTTAAGTCCAGTCGGTCCTTGTCACTCTAGGTCCTTGTAAAGAAATAAGAGAGAGTTCTAAATGATGATGTATAATAATATTCCTCTTTTAGGAATATATGCGAAACAACAAGTTTTATGTGATTAAAAGTATGAGAAACATAATGAATGTTCATACATGCATTTTTACTATTGAAATCAGATTAGAGAAATCAATGTTTAGATTCCCTTGTAAAGTTAGTTTATGTGGTTCAATGCGGGAAAACAAAGGGTTTGAAAAAGAAGAAAAAGTTAAGGGTGATCTTTGTATTACGTTAAATCCTCAAATTATGCCCTAATATCATGATTAATGGTAATTGTGAGATCGGGGTGTAACACTCATAGAGTAGTAATCCATCATTTGTGAGAGATGAACAAATTATTGGTTGTGAAAAACAATCAATCCATCGGTTCTAGACCCTTGGAAAACCATCATATTCAAGTACTAGAAGGACCATCCTTTGACAGGCTAGATAAACCATCATTTCGGATGCACAAGGAAAGCCATCAAATTAGCAACTAAGGGTAAACCATCAAATCATCACAAGAAGTTAAACCATTAGTTGAAATGGGGAGTCAACCATTGAGTCATGAATCAAGAGAGAATCAGTTCATAACTACCAAGAAGAGACCATCATTTGAAGGAAACCAAAACCATTAACCTCCACAAACATGCAAGGTTTAAGGATCATACATCAAGGAAGATGATACATAAGATCTAGAGGTGGTTATCTACACAAGACTACTACATATGCTCAAACCCTAGTCAAAGTATCATCCTTCTACTAGTTACTATGTTATTAGAGTAAGATCTATATATGTCAAGTTAAGATTAAATAAGAAACATGAAGAAGCTTATATAATTCGACTCGAGGAAGGAGATGAAGGTCCAAACATCAAGGTAGCTTGAAAGAGATAAGACAAACCCTAGAATGAGCACTCCAAACGTTCAATCTAGATCCTTTCTTTAAGATCAAGGTAGATGTAGGAAAAAAGAGAAGAAATAAGTAGTTCTTGAACCACGTTCTAGCAAGAACATCCATGGATCCACCCAAAGATGAAGAGAGAAGAAGGAAGTCTGCAAGGAAAATGATGGTAAGGAATATGATCTTACTTTCTTAGGTCAAGATACTATGTTAGGAAGCTCCACACGTTCCTAGAGAGGGTATATCCAAACCTTAGAGAACATGCAACCAAGCTTGACCAAGCTACTTCCTTTAGAGATAGATCCTCTCCTCCACCAAGCAAGAAGGTCGTACCTCTCAAGAAGAAAGAGTATATGAAGGAGGTGTGTAAAAAGTTTGTTTGGATGAGTGGAGAGGGGTATATAAAGCCTAGGGTGAGAGAGAAAGGTGGGTTGAGGTGTGCAAGAATGCATGACATGTGTCCAAAGGTTGAAACCTCCCATGCATGCCAACAAATCTTCCATTGGTTCTGTATGCTAGGGGAACCATCATTTGTCAACCCCATGAGTAACATCAAGCTCAAGCATCATCTAGGTCATCAGGTCTTGCCCTCACTTAGACACTTGAGCAAACTCTAACCACCATCAGCTCTTGCATTCCACATGCAAAACCATCGAACTCGATGCCTAGAGAGGGAAACCATATGATCTCAAGCTACACTAGAAAACCATCGGACCCTACCACTTCACAGTGGAACCATTGGATCCCAAGCATACAAAGGGACACCATCGAGTTAAGGCATGTAGGTGAGAAACCCTGGGTTTCAACCCTAAGTTAGATAACACCCCACATTCGATGGTGCATCTAGGTGCTATAAGATTCAACTGTATCAAACATGTTATGAAAACTTATGAGGGACACCATACATTTAGAAATTTCAGATAAAACTCTAGATATGGAAAATTGCAGAAAAGTCCATATAAGTACATAAATTGCTAGACTCAATCAAACAGTGTCCCAAAAAAAATATTGACAAGAAAACACGCCTTCTACAACACAACAACACTATCCAAAGGGGGTTTCTACCAAGGGGTTATGGTTCTATCTTATTCATTCAAGTTAGAGCTTTTTATGTATTATTTACTTTTTCATTTGGGTTCCTTGAATTTTTCTTAGAAATTAACATGACTATCATACTTCATTGCTCTTTCTTAGTAATTATTTATCATTCTTGTGGGTGTGTCCTTTTCTTCTATCATATTTCTTATTCACTTATCAAGGGGTAGCTCATGATATTTTATATTTTCTTCATCTAATAAGGATCATCTCCAGCTAATCTCATTTACATGTCATTATAATTTTACATTCACACCTTCTTCCACATATGGATTAGTCTGAGATTAACTCAGGTTTCACTTTGATCATCCGTCATTGTTCTCATTTATCATCTCATATCACATTTATCATTGGAGTTCTACTCTTCTTATTTGAATTTTAGACCTTGATTCATTCCATTAACACGTATTTATCTCTCTTTTACATCAATATCTTCTAGAATCATAGTTTTAGAAACTCCTTTTAAAATTATTTATATCCAGATTTAAGCTTCATGGTGTCATATCTTTCTATTTAATAACCAAACATCTAGGTTTTGATGAGTTAATATATGGTTTTAATATTTCTTTAGGGTAAGGTTAAGACATTTTCACCATGATTTCTTATTTATTATGCTCTTTGGATTGTTTCCAACTGACTACTTGATCAGAATAAATAGAAAGATACCTTTCAAAGAGTTCCACACTTATCTTTTCTTCAATAATTGAATACTTGGCCAGGGCATCAAAGTACTGAGTTTAGGGAGTATTCATTATGTTTGCATCAATTTCATCACTTAGTTATCACCTTATTCTAAATCCTAGTGTCTATGTAAACTCAGTGAACCCTAGGCTTTGATGCCACCAAATGTGGTAACCCACCACACTAAATGACATTACTCAAAATCAAACCATGATTGATCGCTAATAAATCACATAACTAAAAAGGGGCATAATCAAAAGTAATATAATTTTCACAAATGTCTGCAAGACATTTACATAAAGACCCAATATCCTCCATGAATTCATATATCTTACCAAGTATCTTATACAATTGCTCCGTGGCCTCAGATACTCTATATATACAAAAGATGCTATCCACATATACAACATGTACAAACATTAGAAAGCTATTAAAGATCAAGTCAGTGAATCATCATATAAAAAACATTCCCAAATGGAACTAAGAGTACATGGATGACTCTAGGACACTCTAGACAACTAAATAACCTTTTTGTATGATTCATCACAATAGCTCTTCCTCGCGGCTATGGGTCTACTGCCTCCGTTGATGACCATGTTAAAAGATGTGGTGAACCACGAGGTGAGACCCATGTCCCAACAAGAAAAATAACTCTCAACAATGTTTATTGCTCACTATAAATTATAGAATGAAATAGATATAGAAGGTAATATAAGAAGATGGAAATACCAGATATAAAAGTTTCATTAAGGGCAATCCTAATTAGAGATTTAATTATAGGATTGAAAGGTTAACATTATTAATAAAAGATCAATCATACCTAACATCATAGGCATAGTTATCATCATAAGCATATCTAACATCATAGGCATAGCTAACATCATAATAATGAATAACAACATCAACATGGCTAACAACATAAGCACCGCTGACAACATAAGCATCGCTAACAACATAAGTATAAATAACATTGTAAATATGCCTACTTTCTCTTATTTCATTATACATCATATATATAAAAGAAGCAAAACAATGGTTATCATCAAACGTGAATTTCTATATAACCCTAATAGATATGCTACACGGATGGATTAAATCTTTTGTTAAGCCATGGGGAGTTTGAGGCATGCCACTCAAACTTCAACTAATCACTGTGAAGTCACAATCAGTTCAGTACAAAATCTAGGAGAGATAGAATCCTAATATATCTTCCCCTTAGTCAGTACGTGTCTACCATGATGACATATTTGTCAAGCTACAACAACCTAGTCTTCCTTTATTACACAGGCCATGACACTAGAAACTAGGGTAATAAACCCTATCATCTGAGGTACAACTACAGTTGTACTTAATCACATTATATATACATATTCACATTATTTGAGATACGACCTCGATCGATTTTTAGAACCTTGGGATCATAATCACAAGGATACACTCTCCCTGGACTCACATATACTCAATAATATATGGCTCCAAGTTTCCCTTATGGAATACTCACTTCCCCTATCCAGAAAATTATAACACTAAAATAGTTCTACAGAATAGGGCACTACATGATTAGGGTTTCACTTGATTAGTTATTTCCAATTGGGTGAATTCAGGCTGTATCAATAAAAAAATCATACAAACCCTAATTTATTTCTACAAAACATCGGCATATAACAACTCCATAAGATATAAAACATATGAGACATATTTTTTATTACACCATCACAATATATTAATCCTTCATCACACATGAAGAGCATTACACCTTCACGAAGGCTCAAGTCATGCCTAAAAGTCATTTAGACCGTTCACATTATCTTCCGCAAGAACATCATTATCTTTTAACACCTTTGTAAAGGGTTCCACATGTCATCAACACACTTTTTATGCATAGATCTAGCATGATATTGCATTAATCATGAATGCTTGATAGTTACAAAGCAACATAGCAATATTACTATTAGCATTATGGTAATTTCACTCCATCGTAACAACATAAAGGAAGACAAGCATATTTAACCATCACCACTTAATTATTTTAAGTTAGGTTCAACAAGATAGATTGAATTGATGTTACCCATCATCACCCATAACTAATCCATCAGTTTGTGCACACACATAGGCAAAAGCATAAACTCTTATATCTAACATCCCCATCAAATCATGTATGCATTTATCCAAAATACAACCATCAGATCATATGCTTCAAACATAACAATCAGATCATGGTCATTAGAAAGACCATTGTTTCACATACTAAGCACAAGTATAGACTCATACATAAAACAAAGAAAGACCATATGTTCATGGACCTCAACCATAATCATCAGATTCCATATAGGGAAAACCCATCAAATCATGGACCTAGAGAAATCATCATTTATTGAACGTAGATGGTTGAGCATCTCATAGAGTAGTAAGACATCTATTGTGAGAGATAAAGAAGCCATGAACTGTGAACAACAATCAGTCCATCAGTTGTGGACCCTTTGATGACCATTTGACTCAAGTAATATAGGGACCATCGTTTGATTGGCTAGATAGACCATCATTTGATAAGATCAATGGAACCATCATTTGTCATAACTAGAAGAACCACCATTTCTCAATCATAGGCAAGCCATTAAATGTCATCAATAGGTAGGCCATCAGTTTGTCAAGCTAGGTATACCATCATTTTTGAAATCTAGTGGAACCATCAGTTGTGATGTTGGGTCTAAGCAAAAAAACTTCGATTCAAGTGCACAAGGAAACATTGATTCATCCACTTGACAAGAGAAAAACTTAGGTATCAAGAATGAACTTGATTTTTGGATGAATCATAACCATCAAATCTCAAGCAGAAGTAAAATCTTCAAAACAACAACTAGGAACACACCATCGATCCTTCAACGAAGTAAAATCCTAGTTTCATTAACTAGAAAAATCATTGTTTGGGAAGTAGAAGGAAAGCCATCAAATTAGGAAGTAAGAGTAAACCATCAAATAATTACAAGAAGTTAAACAATCAGCTGACATGGAGAGTCAACCATTGAGTCATGAATTAAGAGAGAAATTAGTTCATAGCTCCCAAGGAGAAAGCATCATTTGTAGAAAACCAAAACCATTGACCTCCACAAACATGCAAGGATTAAGTAGATTTACATCAAGGAAGATCATACACAAGATCTAGAGGTGGTTACCTACACAAGAACTACTACATATGCTCAAACCCTGGTCAAAGAATAATCTTTCTACTAGTTACTACATTTTTAGAGAAATATATATATATGGCTAGTTAAGAGTAAGAAATAAATGTAAAGAAGGTTATATAATTTGCCTAAAAGAAGGTGATGAAGGACCAAACAACAAGGTATCTTGGAAGGGAGAAGACAAACCCTAGTTTGAGCACTCCAAACATTCAAGATAACTCCTTTCTTCAAGGTCAACGTAGATATAGGGAAAAGGATAAGAAAGAAGAGGTTCTTCAACCACATGCTCAATTTCTAGTAAGAACATCCATGGATCCGCATAGAGAAGAAGAGAGAAGAAGAGAAGCAAGGAAAATGAAGTTAAGGAAGATGATCTTTCCATCATGTGCTTATCCCATTCGACATGCCCTATAGGCTGACCTTGAGGACATTTCTGGCATTTGTCACCATGGCCCTTCAGTGCCTCTTCGACCACAAAAACTTCTTCCCTAACCTCTCTACATTCTCTACATTTGTCTTCTCACTTTCCTATGGCTCATTTCTACCTATCTTCTTTACTTTTGGAACTCCCTCCATCTCCCTATTTTTTGAGTTTTCTCCAATAAGCTAGGGACACAATAGTCCTTTCCTCCATGTGATTGTTTCAACAGATTAGATTGGCCTCATGAACCTTTTTCCTCTAGTTTACGTGTTGTCTTCATGTCCCTTTCCCTGATTCCAATTCTTTACAATGTTGTTCCTCGTCATGGCTAGACGCTTCTTTTGCTCCCCAAACCTCGAGCTTAGGCTCGTTGTGTCTGTCGTCCCCTCATGAACATGATGGAAGTATTTCCTTTCCCTGAGGAAAAGCAACCAACACCCTGGATCGAGGCCATGAAGCCCTGGCAAGGTGTTTGAGCCATGTTTCATGAAGGAGAAGGATCTAGGTCATGAATTGACTGTGGAATCCCCACAATATTAATCTAACAATTTGATTTGTATAGGCATTTTTTAGATTTCCCATGTGCTTTTGATATACAGCTACAAATTGAATTTGAATGACTAAATGACAAGTTTTCCCTCACATATTCAAAAAATATAACACACAAATAAGATGTTCAATCCTTTTTCTAGTTATTTACATCCGAATTGTTTTTATTTTAATCTTGTCACAATATAGTTTCCTTGCTCCCTAATTGGTTTGTATAGTAGTTTTTATAGAAATCACATATGAACTCAGACAAATGAGAAAAGTACTAGTTGGAAATGATTTTTCATGAGGAAGTCAAATTTTGTAGTTTTAGATCTTGTTTCCCCTTCAACCAAACCATGTTTTTATGAAAAGTGATACTAGGGATTAATGTTATCGTAACATGCATATTAAAATGGGATATGTTGTGAATGAGATCATTAGCGTTCTTTGGCCCTGAGAATGTGATTAGGGTTTCCTCAACCTAGGAATTGAAGTGAAGTCTTCTCTAGTGTAAAGGTAATTTGTCCATTCTAATTGTACATAAGTATTGTTTGGTTTTATGTATGTATGTATATATGTATGTATGTATGTATGTATGTATGTATGTATGTATGTATGTATGAAATACAATGAATTCTATGAAGGTATTACCTATTCTTTGAGTTGTTTAGCGTCAATGAATCTATATTGAATTGAATGGTAAGTTTTATGGACAATGGTCATTATATTATCTATCATGCACATTTATAGTAAATGATTAAATTTAAGAAAGAGTTTGTCATAGAAAGATAATGATAAAAGAGGACTTATACTAGATCCTCACTAAGAGGCTCTTCGGAGCAAAAACTAAGAGGCACTTTGGTGCATAAGAGAAGAGGCACTTTGGTGCATAAGAGAAAAGGTACTTCTGTGTATAAGGGAAGAGGCACTTTGGTGCGTAAGAGAAGAGGTACTTCGACGTATAAGAGAAGAGGTACTCCTATGCATAAGAAATGAGGAACTTATGTGAAAACCTAAGGATGCTTATATATGTCAAGATAAACAAAATTGATTTAAAAGCAATTGTGTATATTTTTCAAAGTTTAATGTTTAAAGTTTATTTTTAGTTCACATGTTTTCTTTAAGATATAATCTATTCAATTTCACTTGCCAATTATTTTATGCATGGTTGGGGTCATGATGCCTGCATGTAAGGAGTGAGATTAGGAGGAAGAAGCAATCTGACATACAAGGACTAGCTCAAGAAATTATCAGGAAGAAAGGACCTTGTGGGGTTCTGCTATACTTAGTTAGATCCTATTGCATGTTTTTGACAAACATATCTTATTAAATAGTGAACCTTGTTAAGGTTTTGAGAATGTGAATTATTATATTTATCATGTGATGGTTGATGTGAACTATATTTTGAGCTATGAGTGTCATATTTGTGATATACCCCTTGAGGTGAATACAAATGTAAGCTTGCGCTCTATGTTGTAAATAATATACAAGTGGAGTTTTATAGGTAATAGGAAAGTAGGGTTTATCATCATATCCTAAAAAATTATTCCAATCGATATGAATTTTCAAATTAATCATTATTAGATTAGGATCATGAGTATATGCATCATTTCATAACACAAATCTCAATGGATTGCACTCCACATGGACTCAAGATCTCAGTGCCCATGGATCATTACACAATCATCTAGTAAGTCACCTTTCAAGATTTTATTTGATTTTTATGTGTTCATTCAACGTTCTAATCCTAGGTTTTGGGGTTTCTAGACCAAGTATTATAAAAAATAAGTAATGTAATTTATCAAGTCATAAGGAAATCGGAAACAACTAATGGAACACATTCAACATGGCATAATTCTTAGATTTAATAATCACTAGATTAAAGTATGGGCTAGGGGACTACACCCCATGTCCCAATAATGAGATCTACTAACTCATGTTTACAATAAGCACAAAGGTATAGAAATAAAGATTGGAAGTCATGTCTCTAGGAGTGTAAAATAAGAATCTAATGATATAAAACTCTATTCCATAGTGTAGTAGATATCTGGTGATCTCTGTGAGAAAGACAATAGCTCCTTCTCTCTTTTCCCCACTCTGTGTACCAAAAATGAATTTGGAACTGATTGTAGAAAGCCCCATTGAAAGTGGAACCTGGCTTGTATTTATCGGGAAAGATGGGAAGCTTTAGGTTTGGCCACCTCCATAGGCCATGGAGAACAATGTTTTATTGGTATTTAAATAGCCACTTTATTAATAAATGGGATCTACACACAAATATTGATGGTCATTGATTGGAACCCAAGCAGTATTGATAGAGGAGAGATGAAATGTGAAGAATGAGACCAATAATAGAGATATAAGTCTATACTTTGACTTGAATGAGAATTCAGAAGGGAGAGAGTCACACTTGCAATTACTCAAAAACATAGAGACGAATGGTAGTTAATTGATTAATTCTCTAAGACCTTAATTTCCTTAATTAGGTGGGCCCAACACATACAATTATTTATATGCTCTTTTCCATTTACATCGTGGTTATTAATTACTTTTACCTTGACAACTTCTTTGACTCCTTTGTAAGCGGTATCTTTGAAAGTCTCAATTTAATGATTGATAAATGTTCATCTACTCATTTATTGAATATTTCTATAAAAGTAATTTCCAACTTTTGAAGGGCCTCCTAGCCAACTAGAATCTATTAGTATATATATTTTTTGCATAGATAATTGAATTATGCTTCCAACCTTATATAAAGCATCCAATTCCGACATCGGATGCAAAAGTTAGAGCCATTTTGATTATCATCTATGCTTTAATGATTATCACTCCAAATGTCAAAGTTGGAGAGTGAGGATATGAAATCTTTGATCATTTTATTGGTTTTTCATATAGGGATATATGCTTCTCTCTCTTCTTACATTGACCTACAAATGAAATACCAAATGAAATACCAAAAATATCTAAAATGTCAAACCACTACTCAAAATTTAAAATAAGTGAAACACGGGATAAAATACAAACAAAATTGAAAACAAAAACTAAATTGCAACTAAAAATATGATGAATAGACATTCATCAACATTAATATCAACAAAACAAATATATTTCACTGAGACAAAAGATTTTAGTAAAAATGGCATCCAAATACATCAAAAGAAAAACATGCTACATCTAGATTGAAGATTATAATTATGATAGCAATCCAAATAGAATCAAACTAGGCATTGTAGTTATGACTTATGTCCAAATAGATTTTAACTGAAATCAAATTAGCATCCCAAATACAAATCAAGTTCAATCCAGAGTGACTATGCTAGTTCACTAACCAAATCAATCCAGATCCCATGATCCCAGTGAGAGTGAGGCTACAACATCAAGTTATTACACAAGAACATACATTAAATATAATAGTATAGTAGTGGTAATTACCTATTTTATTAGGGTAGGATCATAGTAACTTCTACCAAGATAAGTTATCTTTACAACCTAGATTTATCTCTCATCTATTATACCCTTCCAATCATCAATTGTCATAATTAAATAATTTAATATGTATTTCATATTTGTAAGGTTGTGATGTTCCAATTTGATCACATCAATGATCAATTTCACAATGTATGAATTTAATTAGCACTTTAGTCTAAGTTCTATCTATTATTAACTCACTATCTTGGAATTGAAACTAAACATCACTAGTAATATCTCCTTTCTCTCTAATCTATCTCAGAATGTAGAGCTTTTAATTATGAATCTAATGGCATAAAAAGCACATGAGTCAGACCATCATAGTCCAAGTTATACCCTCTCAAAGTTGGTTGATTTTGCACTTGAATGAATTGGAAATTAGTCTTTTTGGGCCTCAATTTTGGTGCATCCCAACCTAGGTGGTCGCCCACTATGTCAGTGATCCACTAACTCTTACCTCACCCAATCATCTCTTGTCCATTTGGATCACTTTTGACCTTTAGATCACCTCCCTTAGATCTGCCATTCTGTAAAACAGCCACAAGTATCTCTTCTTCCTCCATATGCTCCTCCAGTACTAATGACGTTGTGGCAACCTATTCCACCATAGAAAAACTAATCGACACTCTTCCCACCCCATTTTCTGTGATTGAGTGTAGGATCCTTATTTTCTCTCTACAATCACTCTTTGTCCTCTCATTTTTGTGTTTTTTTCCCTCTTTGAGAACCCTCATCCCCTTCTCTTTTCCCTTGTGATCCTCAGCGGTGGTGCTACAAGCACAAGGATGGGTGTCTTCATCACAAGCGACGAACACCACTCTTGATACCTACCCTGACTCTGGTGGCTAGGCATGGTGGACCGACCACTTTTGGGCAACTAGAGTCCAATACATGCACCCTTTTCCCCATGTTTGTGACTACACTGTCGCACTACTATATGTGTGTGCGGGAAGGTTAGGCTAGGGAAGAAAGAATGTTCATGATCGATCTTTGGTAGTCCACGATGCACTTAGATCCAATGGACCATGCTCGTAGTGGGGCAACTCTAATCTCATGTAGTAAGCACAAACTAACCAAGTGTCTGGCCAATCTTGACACGCCGCGTGGCCACCCACTCACCCAGATGGGACCAGTCAAGGGGGTGTGTTAACCGCTGATGCAAATGGGATAATACCATGTGGACTTGGCCCCTTCCCTTGCTGCTAGAGTTGGCCCTCATGGGTATACGATTGTGTCTACACAAACCAAAACCTAAGGCCCTAGGTCTGCGTGATATGAAGGTATAGTCATGGCATCTCGATTTTTATAAAGTTCCAATACAACTTCTAAAAGTACACATCTCTCTCATCCTAGGGACATCATGCTAAATTATAAATCATTTTGATCGTCTCAAAAATATCTTCAACTTGGACTAGGTTTCATACACTAATTCACTCATTTGCTGCTCTATTTTGTTAAAAGTAGTTAACTTTGGTCTTTTAGATTAAACAAATGCATAATCATGTTAAATTTTGGATACTCGTTACTTAATATAGCACCTAAGAATAAAACATTAGCTTGGAAGTGCTTTTAAACTTAGTGCAAGCACAAATCACCAGACTTTCCCCTTTGGTTAGCCTTAATGCGACAATATGACTTGATTTTGTACTATGATGTATGACATGGATAAAGTTGTTATTTTAATTCTAAGTGAACATGAATCTCATCCAAATTTTGAAATAAGTAATTTATACCTCTTCATAACACCAATATCAGTCCTAATGTCCCTTTTGTTATTTTGACACATATAACACCAAATCCATGAAGGTGACATAAGCACAAAATTGAATGTTGACATGTGATTATAGATTATGACCTTAACCTCATTTATGAACCCAATTCTTTCTATTCTTGAAGTCAGTAGCATAATGGTGTTTATAGATAGTAACACCAAAGGTTTACTCCTTTTATTATATCATGATTTACGTGGCCCTTATCAACCCATATTGACCATGTGCTATAGTACCTTGTTTTGTGTTCTTGGGCCTTAAGCTTGATCATGGCTCTATTTATTATACTCTCCACACCAAATTAGAGTTGATCTTTTTGTTCTTGATCAGTTTTTGTTATGTCGACCCATAATGTGGCATCCAACTTATAAAAACATGATTTACTTAAGCGGAAGCGATCATTATCAGTGGAGTTACTGAAAAATCACTAAAAATTAAAACTTTTTGCAAGGAGATCTAATTCCAGAACACTCTTTTAACAAGAACCAAAGTATTACATATACATTCTGGTTCACAAGTACATTCCATGTGCCATCTCTTCTTGAGGATTACATACAACAGTTGCTTTGCCAAACTATACATAAGTAACATAAAACCTCGAGGCATTCAAGCCAAAATCTCAGATCGATGATAAAAGCACTATCTAATGACTCTGAGGACCTGAGACTATAGAGACGACACATAGGACTTTCTATACAAAACTTTGACAGCCAGTGCCTCCACCTGAATTATCACTGATGTCCTTGTTGTTGCTGCTGCTCTCCCCTTGCTATAGGGTTCCTACTTTTTCTTCTACGTTTACCTAAAAAGTTGGATCCCATGGGGGTGAGACAATTGAAAATTGTCCCAGCGAGAGATATAACTCTCCGCTAGAAATATATATATATTTTTTTATGACCGGGAACCCCCCCTCAGAAAGCGCCACTTTGTGACCCCCCCCCGGAAGGGTAAACCCGGGGGCCCACCCAACCGCATGAATGGGTACCCAAATAGTAGCATCGTTGGCCGGCCGACGCTGCGAAAAATTCACTTCTGGGGCATAGCCAGGAGTCGAACCCGTGACTTCTCCGCTAGAAATATTATTATTGCAGATTAGCAGAATAAAACTGAGCAAGAATTCTTTTATATTAACATCAGTATTAATCATTATATGAACAAAATATGATAATCTCCTTTCTTAAGGAGAACATTGTATCTACTCATGATATAATTATACGTCATCTATCTACTTTGCAAGAAATGCAAGGAATCCTAAATATATCATCTATCAATTAAAGATGCATAAAAGGAATGTAACATCAGCCAATAATTTTCGTATTCAATCCTTAAGCAAACATTCTATACGATTGATTCCATTTTACAACCACACTTATGCCCTACGGAGATGAGGTATATCGCTCATACTCCAACCGACCACTGTGAAGTTAAAATCAATGCCATACAAGGTCAAGGGTAGAGCCGGCTACCATGACCTCCCTTATCTCAGTTAGTATGAGATTCCATGTAGGATATCTTGTGTCTCTGCTAAATAGCTTTCCAGGGTATACTGGTAACTTTGCTATAGAGTTACAGTGGCATGTTGTACTCTCTTTGCAATTGAAACACTTTATAATAATCTCACAAAGATCCTGTATTCATATTATTGGGAGATTCATGATACATCCATCCCATTATCAGGGGATTAGTGATACATCCACCCTGACATACATATAATGAAGGAAGAGAGATTTAATGTTTATCTTGCATGAATTCCTCCATTAGGGTGTAAGGTATTCACACCCATCACCCCCACATATTCAAAATATGCGTTCCGAGTTATGCCACAGAGCAACCCGTTTCACCATTCAACAAATTTTGACGCTGATGAATCTATGGCCAGGGCACTACATGATGAGATTTCACTTAATTAATTATGTGCATTACTGTATTCTTTTAGTATCAGTCAAGTTCTTAAACATTATTATGACAAATGCTACAAACAGAAGTATAATTTATCTATCAAGTACTTTTCAGCGCTTTGTAGAACATTGGGATCTTAATCCCTTGTCACATCATGGGCATTCTCATCCCTTATCATCTTGTCATCATGATTATGGAATATGGGTATTAAGACCCTCAGTTCATCAAAGAACACTTGTCACCACTTATCTGGTAACTAATACCTTCAGGTCATCTGACTAAGGTAAACATGATACTTGATGCACAAGCATTCCACATGGCTGTCAAAGCCCATTAATCTCTTGTTACCTCTTACTAGGCAACAATACATATAATGGCTCAAAGGCCCATAAAGAATTTAAATAATTAACACATTCATAGCTCATACCTGGATATGCTCATCATCTCATGATTGCCTATATGATCATTACATAATAACAGTTATATCAATTACATATAAGCACTATTCAATGTAAGAGTAGCATCCCTATTCCCTTATCTAGGGTTAGGATTTCTCTTACATATCATCACCATTCATTAGACTTAGAGTTTTCCATAATTAGCCATTTAGGTTCTCAAGATCATATTATTAATGATCAAACCCTAATTCATTGCTCCATCAACTAGGATCCAACCTTGATAACATAAGTATTCAATCATGCTTATTTATTCTCATCATTTATCATTAAATGAATTATCAACACAAGATATAAGTTCTTCTCTCATATTTACCAAAATATGATTGCATCATACTTTATTAGATTGGCTTAACCTTGTCTTAAGGTATGTTAGCCTACACTTGTCAAAATGCATTTCATCTCCATGTAACAATTGACATGGCATACTTCATGTGTTAGTCATCCAAGTATATTGGATTTAGAATACATCAAGGTGTATAATTCTTGAGGTGCTGGATGTGATATCTATCATTTCTTGATGTATCACTTCCCTCGTCACCTTTATCTTACTTGAGTTCATCAACTTATCTCGTATTAGGGTATTTCCCATCCTAATACTTTATGCACCAATTCATCATATTTATTATGTAATGCATTAGTCATAAATCACTTATTCAAGATATGCATCCATTATCAATGCTATGGACTCATCTCAAGTTAAGGCATTATTGATATAAGGTCATTCATTACCAATCCCATTAGTTTTTTCACTTATCAATATTTAGTCACTATTCCATTGTTAGGAATAGGGTTTCCCATCCTTATCAATTAGGGTTTACATAGCATCACCCTATATTAGGATTTCACATAATGTCACCCTACATCAGGAGTTATCATAACTTCATCCTTATATTAAAGTTTCACATAGCATTACCTGAGATTAGGATTTCTCAACCCATAGCCCAAAATTAGAGTTTCACATACCTTCACCCTATATTAGGGTTAGGATTTTATTCTAAGGTTTCATATAACATGACATAGCATCACCTTAGGTTAGAGATTCAAATCACATCATTGCATTAGGTGTTACTTAACATAACCCTTGATTAGGATTCCACATGACATCATCCTCACTGAGAGTTTCATATGGCTTCACCTTTGATTAGGGTTTCACATGTCATTACCCTTGATTGAGGTTAGGGTTCATCAACCTTCTTAATTAGGGTTTCATGATCTCTTTATCAAGGATCATACCCTAATTCATATTTTATTCATGTTATAAGTGTTGAGGCTTATCCACTACATGATTTATATACATGTATGAATTCCTCTCTCTCATCCTCTCTAGGATGTTGATTACTCCATACTCATCAACTTGGATCAACCCATTATTCTAGTACATACATCTATGGTTATCATAGTGTATTAAGTTACTACTTTCATAAGCATCAAAGGTTAACCACTTTAAATGTACAAGTCACATAAGTACTTTAGGGATTCCACCATTGTGCTTATCTTTGATAATCATCATTATCAATCATGGAATCAATTAATCTTTCATCACTTTAAGTTTTCAAACGGTTTTGGTTAATTACTTTCCAAATGGTCTTGGTCACTTAGACCCCAAATGGTCTTGACCAACCAGACCCCAATCTCTAAATGGTCTAAGACCGTTTAGAACTCCAAACGGTCTTGGTCATTTGAGGTTCTAACGGTTTGGAAATGTTTAGCAATTTTGTACTTGAAACCGTTTAGACAAATGTTCTTGAGATCGATTGAGTCTTTCAAATGGTTTGGGATCGTTTGGTCCCAAACGGTCTTGAGACCGTTTGGTCCAAACAACCCCAAAAAGGAATGGACCAAAAATGGTCTCAACCTAAAAAATTGATTCTAGGGTTTCAATGGTTGATCCACTCATCAATTGAACCATTGAACCACTCATCATTTGAACCTATGTATCATCCTTCAATTGCATTAATGAATCACCCTTCAATTGATTCACCCTACAATTGGACATCACTTAGGGTTATAAACCAAAATTGGATTAGGGTTTATAATCGATAGACCTTCAATTGATGATATTATAGAACTAATTGAATTGCATCATTGGACCACCATTCAATTTGGGCATGACCTGACCTCAAACGGTATTGAGGTCGTTTGGCCCCAAATGGTCTTGAGACCGTTTGGTGTCAATGGTCTTGATACCGTTTGACCCAAACCAAACAAGGAAAACTTATGGAAATCAATTAGGGTTTCAACCATAACCCGATCTAGGGTTGATAATTGATGGACCTTCAAATCTTGAATCTTTTGAAACTAATTCAAATCAATCCATTGGATCATCATCCATCTCATCAACAATTGAACTCCAAACGGTCTGAGACCGTTTGGTCTCAAGTCAATTGAAACCGTTTGCAATAAATATTTGTGAAGGTGTGTGTTTATGATGATGTCATCATCATCAAAGTATAAACCAACGAAACTTGCTGTGATTTTCATGGTGACTGCATCAATCAATCAAATAAAATTCTGAGAATAGAGAAAGTTTCAACAAAGGTTAAAGATGTGAAATCAATAATAATATTCAAGGGTTCAAGTTATATAACCCACCTTCAAAGAAGCTTCAAAGCTGCAAAATCCACGTCTTTAATGGTGGAAGAAGCTTTCTCAACTATCCCAAGCTCGTCCTCAAGCTTTTGAGTGAAAAGACATGGCTAGGATTGAAGATTGCATGGAGAAAAGAAGAAATCAAGCATCAATTTGTGATTTCCACCATGAATTCGAGGTTGAGGATGATCAAGGAGCTTACCTACAGGTTGGATCACGTCCTCCTATTTCTCCTAAGCGCCCTTGAGCACGGACAAAGCAAGGAAAGGAAAAGGGATCGAAAATGCCTTTGAATTGAGTTGGAAGTGGTGTTTTTATAAGGAAATTCAATGAGAGAGAAAGTAGTAATTAATTCCTTTAATTTCTCAAATTGATGCCACCTCTCCCCCCTTTCCCACGAATCTATCCTCGTTCCCTTTGCAAACCTCTTCATTATCCATGAATTTAAAGGAAAAAAATTAAGCACCTTAACCCTTATAATAATAATATCCAAAAATTAGTGGATATTACTTTTTCTTTATTTAATGTGAGTGGGTTATCCACTTGCTTGAGATATTTTCGTGCCTTTGCAAGGAACATGGTCGTCCATTATTTTGCAAAATCATCCCTCACCTTTTGGTTGAAAGGTTCTTCAATTAATATGTTTATTTTTGCATTAAATTGAATTATGTTTCCAATTATGCTTAAATCTTGATTATTTTAATATCAAGATTCTCTCTCTTCCAAAATGATTCAAATGAGGCGCCCCTCTCATTTTATTTTCTCTACATGATGACAAGAAACATTAGGGACTCTCTAAAAGTGATATTTTTCATATTGAACCCTAGGTTTTGGGTAAATTGCACATTACACCAAAACTAGGTTTTAATGCACAAACATTGCTTGATAAGCTCTTTCTTGGTGCTCAAGCTTTCACAAGCCATACTTCTGCATCATTCTCATTCTCATGATTCTTCAACACTTAAGGAACATTTTATCATGTAAGGTTTGCAAGTTAACCCCTCAACTTGGGTAATTTGCACTTTAGTCCAAAATAAGCAAAATAGTGTTTCAACATTTTTTGAAAAGGACTAAAATTGAAACATAAGTCCCTCTTGAGCCTTAATTACTTTTCAAAAGAAAAGAGCAAGCATATAATCAACTTTATTAAGCAAAACATCTAGGGTTAAGGTTTAACCCAGGTCAGGGATGTTACAAATTATAAACTCCTAACAAGGATTTCGTCCCTAAAATCCCAAGTAAAAGGAAGACAATTATTATTCATTATCTATATCATTAGGTCTCCACATAACACCTTAATGTCATGGAGATGCCATAGAACTTTGATCACCAAAAAGTTCTTCCATACATGATTATTTTAAAACTTGTCACATAGGACATATACTCTACTATCCTTTTTATTATTGACTGTAAAGTCAATTCTGTGTCAGGTAACACTTTTCTTAGTCAAGGAAACATTATATATACCTTATTTAATTCAGGTGTCAAACCTCACTGATTTATCACCTTTCCCAACTTATAACTTAATGTGACATGATTCTTGATTCTGGGGAGTCTCCCGTACTCCTCATTCAATTAAGCATTTTGCTTCCAAAGAGAGACTAGAGTTACATCCTTATTGATGTTATATTTATGCAAAGCATAAACCCCTAACAAGTGATGTCCATGCTATTTTATGTAATTGGATTGATTTCACAGTTGGCCAATCCAGGTAACCAACATAAGTCATCTAATTAGGAGTTATGCTTTTACTTTTCCATACCACCTAATATTTCTTAGATACCAGAATTTCTTACCTTGGTATCCATCACATGTGTCAAAAACACATCACATCTGCATCATTCTTTCACCTTAGGACATTACTTGTTACACATATCTTTGTCTTGGAACCAAAGTCCAAGATGAACTAATACTTTTCTAAGTATCCATCATTAGATTATTTCTAATTCATGCACATCAAGTGTCATAGTACTCACTTGATTGCCATGTTCTTAAAAGGAGAGAGAGCACAAGGAAACATATTTCTCTTATCACCCCATCATCACCCATGGTTGTTTATCAAAAAGAAAAGATTATCATCTCCTCTAATTATTGTATGAACTTTCAATTGTTCATGAGTCATTTACTCTAGTTTCATCCTGGGTTCCTTTCTATCAGCACAAGAATTATAAGGATGATTACATGTCATTATTCCTTTCTTTGTTATTGTCTAACATATTCATGAACATTTTGTGATTTTATCACATTTACCATTTCCACATCATGGGAAAAGATCTTTACTATACTTAACATGATTTATCAGACAAGGATCATCTCCCTTGTCCTCATTTTCTTTATCATGAGGATTATACTTTCTACTTTTGCATAAACAGATTGATCTGAGATTATCTGAGATTCCTCTTTCTTGTACTTAGGATAGGATAAAATATCCATGCCATATTTCTGATTTCTTTATGCTCTCTAGATTGTTTCAGAATGACTACTTGATCAGAGTAATCAGAAAGAATACAATCTAAGAGTTCCATACTTGCCTTATCTCCACTAATTATGTACCTGGCCAAGGTATACAAGTGCTGAGATTAGGTAGTATGCACTTTATTTACTATCAAGTTCCTTTCTTTTCATATCATTATAATCACAAGATTTAGCATTCTTGGATTTTCTTCAGGCATTACTTCTATATATCATCTTTTTTCTCATAGATAAGAGAAATTATAAAGCATTTAAAGGAATATTGGATAAAATGTAAGTTCTCATCTTCTTTGTATCCTTATAGGACTAGTCATAGGAAGTTCAAAAACAACTATTTTCTTATACTTAACACATGAAATTATAAAATGACATATCATAATGATATTGTTTCATCTGACATGTTCTCATCTCACAGTTTGCTTATTGCCTCAGGCTGATCCTGTTCATAGAATCTTGCCTGGGACGTCTGTCCACCTCCTCGAATGTCAATAGAAAATTGTTTCCCCTGATGACCTTGATATCTCTGTCTCGGTGATTGGGTTACCCTTGTGTTTCCAACTGGACAATCTCTTACTAGATGTCCTACCTATCTACATTGGTAACATGTTCTAAGCTATTGACATGGTCTAAAAGGTCCTTTACCCTTTCTGGGTAGCCCTTTCCCAAATGCACTAGACCTTATTTGTATCGAGGGTACCAAAGAATTCCCCTTTTTAGAACTACTAGGCCTCTGATCCCCAGTTTGGATAAGCCTTTTCTTAATTCTTCCCTCATTATACTTTCCTGGAAAGTCTTTTCTGATATGTCCAGGCTGCCTACACTTGTGGAAAATTCTGATTTCAGGTTGTAACCCCTTCCTTTCATCATTATTCATTGCTCCAACATGCTGATGTTGAGCAAGAATCCTATTGGAATCCAAAACCTCATCATTGGGGGCTTGTAATCTAGGTTGTATAGCTATAATGTGGTCCACTATATGCATTATTTCAGCCCTAACATGCCCAACAGTGATATTAAAGAAGGATTCCTTATCATAGTTGGATCATCTTGGGGGTTCTCAAGCAATTGTTCTTCTCTTGCCTGGTCCCTTGCACCTTCTGTTGGTGAAACATTGCTGCTCTCAGGAACGTGTTCTTCATGTGATCCACATTTTTAAGTTCTTCTTCTCCTATATGAGTAGAAGACACTATCAGATAAACTGGAAGACACTAGAATAGACTCAACAACCTTAATCCTATGTCTCTATAGACTTAACGAACCTAGAGCTCTGATACCACTAAATTATGGCATCCAACTTATAAAAACATGATTTACTTAAGAGGAAGCGATCATTATCAGCGGAGTTACTAAAAATCACTAAAAATTACAACTTTTTGCAAGGAGATCTAATTCCAGAAACTCTTTTAACAAGAACCAAAGTATTACATATACATTCTGGTTCACAAGTACATTCCATGTACCATCTCTTCTGGAGGATTACCTACAACAATTGCCTTTCCAAACTATACATAAGTAACATAAAACCTCGAGGCGTTCAAGCCAAAATCTCATATCGATGATAAAATCACTATCTAATGACTCTGAGGACTTGAGAGTACAAAGACGACACTTAAGAGTTTCTATACAAAACTTTGACAGCCAGTGCCTCCACCTGAGTTATCACTGATGTCCCTGTTGTTGTTGTTGCTCTCCCCTTGCTATAGTGTTCCTGCTTTTTCTTCTGCATTTACCTAAAAAGTTGGATACCACGGGGGTGAGACAATTGAAAATTGTCCCAGCAATAGATATAACTCTCCGCCAGAAATATTATTATAGAAGATTAGTAGAATAAAACTGAGCAGGAATTCTTTTATATTAACAGCAGTATTAATATTTGTATGAACATAATACGATAATCTCCTTTCTTAAGGAGAACATTGTATCTACTCATGATAGAATTATACGTCATCTATCTACTTTGCAAGAAATGCAAGGAATCATAAATATATCATCTATCAACTAAAGATGCATAAAAGGAATGTAACATCACCCAATGATTTTTGTATTCAATCTTTAAGCAAACATGCTATATGGCTGATTACATTTTACAACCACACTTATGCCCTGAGGAGATGAGGTATACTACTCATACTGCAACCGGCCACTGTGAAGTCAGAATCGATGCCATACAAGCTCAAGGATAGAGCCGACTACCATGACCTCCCTTATCTCGGTCAGTACGAGATTCCATTGAGGACATCTTATGTCTCTGCTAAATAGCTTTCCAAGGTATATTGGTAACTTCGCTATAGAGTTACAGTGGCGTGATGTGCTCTCTTCACAATCGAGAGACTTTATAATAATCTCACATCGATCCGGTATTAATATTATTGGGAGATTCATGATACATCCATCCCATTATTAGGGGATTAGTGATACATCTAACCTGACATACATATAATGAAGGAAGAGAGATTTAACGTTTATCTCGCATCAATTCCTCCATTAGGGCGTAAGGTATTCGCACCCATCACCCCCACATATTCAAAATATGCATTCTGGGTTATGCCGCAGAGCTACCCGTTTCACCATTCAGCAAATTCTGACGCTGATGGATCTATCACCAGGGAACTACATTATGAGATTTCACTTAATTAATTATGCGCATTACTGTATTCTTTTAGTATCAGTCAAGTTCTTAAACATTATTATGACAAATGCTACAAACAAAAGTATAATTTATCTATCAAGTACTTTTCAGCTCTTTGTAGAACATTGGGATCTTAATCCCTTGTCACATCATGGGCATTCTCATCCCTTATCATCTCATCATCATGATTATCGAATATGGGTATTCATACCCTCAGTTCATCAAAGAACACTTGTTACCACTTATCTGGTAACTAATACCTTCATGTCATCTGACCAAGGTAAACATGATACTTGATGCACAAGCATTCCACATGGCTGTCAAAGCCCATTAATCTCTTGTTACCTCTTACTAGGCAACAATACATATAATGGCTCACAAGGTCCATAAAGCATTTAAATAATTCACACATTCATAGCTCATACCTGGCTATGCTCATCATCTCATGATCACCTATATGATCATTACATAATAATCGTTATATTAATTACATATCAGCACTATGCAATGTAAGAGTAGCATCCCTATTCCCTTATCTAGGGTTAGGATATCTCTTACATATCATCACCATTCATTAGACTTAGTTTTCCATAATTAACCATTTAGGTTCTCAAGATCATATTATTAATGATCAAACCCTAATTAATTGCTCCACCAACTAGGAGCCAACCTTGATAACATAAGTATTCAATCATGCTTATTTATTCTCATCATTTATCATTAAATGAATTATCAACACAAGATATAAGTTCTTCTCTCATATTTACCAAAATATGATTGCAACATACTTTATTAGCTTGGATTAACCTTGTCTTAAGGTATGTTAGCCTACACTTATCAAAATGCATTTCATCTCCATGTAACAATTGACATGGCATACTTCATGTGTTAGTCATCCAAGTATATTAGATTTAGAATACATCAAGGTGTATAATTCTTGAGGTGTTGGATGTGATATCTATCATTTCTTGATGTATCACTTCCCTCATCACCTTTATCTTACTTGATTTCATCAACTTATCTCGTATTAGGGTATTTCCCATCCTAATAATTTATGCACCAATTCATCATATTTATTATGTAATGCATTAGTCATAAATAACTTATTCAAGATATGCATCCATTATCAATGCTATGGACTCATCTCAAGTTAAGGCATTATTGATATAAGGTCATCATTACCAATCCCATTAGGTATTTCACTTATCAAAATTTAGTCACTATTTCATTATTAGGAATAGGGTTTCCCATCCTTATCAATTAGGGTTTACATAGCATCACCCTATATTAGGATTTCACATAATGTCACCCTACATCAGGAGTTATCATAACTTCATCCTTATATTAAAGTTTCACATAGAATTACCTGTGATTAGGATTTCTCAACCCATAACCCAAAATTAGAGTGTCACATACCTTCACCCTATATTAGGGTTAGGATTTTATTATAAGGTTTCATATAACATTACATAGCATCACCTTAGGTTAGAGATTCATATCACATCATTGCATTAGGGTGTTACTTAACATAACCCTTGATTAGGATTCCACATGACATCACCCTCACTGAGAGTTTCATATGGATTCACCCTTGATTAGGGTTTCACACGTCATTACCCTTGATTGAGGTTAGGGTTCATCGACCTTCTTAATTAGGGTTTCATGATCTCTTTATCAAGGATCATACCCTAATTCATATTTTATTCATGTTATAAGTGTTGAGGCTTATCCACTACATGATTATTATACATGTATGAATTCCTCTCTCTCATCCTCTCTAGGATGTTGATTACTCCATACTCATCAACTTGGATCAACCCATTATTCTAGTACATACATCTATGGTTATCATAGTGTATTAAGTTACTACTTTCATAAGAATCAAAGGTTAACCACTTTAAATGTACTAATCACCTAAGTACTTTAGGGATTCCACCATTGTGCTTATCTTTGATAATCATCATTATCAATCATGGAATTAATTAATCTTTCATCACTTTAAGTTTTCAAACGGTTTTGGTTAATTACTTTCCAAACGGTCTTGGTCACTTAAACCCAAATGGTCTTGACCAACCAGACCCCAAACGGTCTTGCTTGTATGACCTCTAAACAGTCTAAGACCGTTTAGACCTCCAAACGGTCTTGGTCATTTGAGGTTCTAACGGTTTGAAACCGTTTAGCAATTTTGTACTTGAAACCGTTTAGCCAAATGTTCTTGAGATCGATTGAGTCTTTCAAACGATTTGGGATCGTTTGGTCCCAAATGGTCTTGAGACTGTTTGGTCCAAACTACCCCAAAACCGAATGGACCAAAAATGGTCTCAACCCAACAAATTGATTCTAGGGTTTCAATGGTTGATCCACTCATCAATTGAACCATCGAACCACTCATCATTTGAACCTATGTATCATCCTTCAATTGCATTAATGAATCACCCTTCAATTGATTCATCCTTCAATTGATTCACCCTTCAATTGAACATCACTTAGGGTTTTAAACCAAAATTGGATTAGGGTTTATAATCGATAGACCTTCAATTGATGATATTATAGAACTAATTGCATTGAAATAATTGGACCACCATTCAATTTGGGCATGACCTGACCTCAAATGGTCTTGAGGTCGTTTGGCCCCAAACGGTCTTGAGACTGTTTGGTGTCAAATGGTCTTGAGATCATTTGACCCAAACCAAACAAGGAAAACTTATGGAAATCAATTAGGGTTTCAACCATAACCCGATCTAGGGTTGATAATTTATGGACCTTCAAATGTTGAATCTTTTGAAACTAATTCAAATCAAGCCATTGGATCATCATCCATTTCATCAACAATTGAACTCCAAATGGTCTGAGACCGTTTGATCCCAAATGGTCTTGAGACCGTTTGATCCCAAATGGTCTTGAGACCGTTTGATCCCAAACGGTCTTGAGACCGTTTGGTCTCAAGTCAATTGAAGCTGTTTGCAATAAATATTTGTGGAGGTGTGTGCTTATGATGATGTCATCATCATCAAACAATAAACCCATGAAGCTTGCTATGATTTTCATGGTGATTGCATCAATCAATCAAATAAAATTTTGAGAATAGAGAAAGTTTCAACAAAGGTTAAAGATGTGAAATCAATAATAATATTTGAGGGTTCAAGTTATATAACCCGCCTTCAAAGAAGCTTCAAAGCTGCAAACTCCACGTCTTTAATGGTGGAAGAAGCTTTCTCAACTATCCCAAGCTCGTCCTTAAGCTTTTGAGTTAAAAGAAATGGCTGGGATTGAAGATTGTATGGAGAAAAGAAGAAATCAAGAATCAATTTGTGATTTCCACCATGAATTTGAGGTTGAGGATGATCAAGGAGCTTACCTACAGGTTGGAGTACGTCCTACTATTTCTCTTAAGCTCCCTTGAGCACAGCCAAAGCAAGGAAAGGAAAAGGGATCGAAAAAGCCTTTGAATTGAGTTGGAAGTGGTGTTTTTATAAGGAAATTCAATGAGAGAGAAAGTAGTAATTAATTCCTTTAATTTCTCAAATTGATGCCACCTCTCCCCCCTTTCCCACGAAGCTATCCTATTTCCCTTTGCAAACCTCTTCATTATCCATGAATATAAAGGGAAAAAAATTAAGCACTTTAACCCTTATAATAATAATATCCAAAAATTAGTGGATATTACTTTTTCTTTATTTAATGTGAGTGGGTTATCCACTTTCTTGAGATATTTTCGTGCCTTTTCAAGGCACATGGTCTTCCATTATTTTGAAAAATCATCCCTCACCTTTTGTTTTAAAGGTTCTTCAATTAATATATTTATTTTTTCATTAAATTGAATTATGTTTCCAATTATGCTTAAATCTTGATTATTTTAATATCAAGATTCTCTCTCTTCCAAAATGATTCAAATGAGGCGCCCCTCTCATTTTTGTTTCTCTACATGATGACAAGAAACATTAGGGACTCTCTAAAAGTGATATTTTGCATATTGAACCCTAGGTTTTGGGTAAATTTCACATTACACCAAAACTAGGTTTTAATGCACAAACATTGCTTGATAAGCTCTTTCTTGGTGCTCAGGCTTTCACAAGCCATACTTCTGCATCATTCTCATTCTCATGATGATTCAACACTTAAGGAACATTTTATCATGTAAGGTTTGCAAGTTAACCCCTCAACTTGGGTAATTTGCACTTTAGTCCAAAACAAGCAAAATAGTGTTTCAACATTATTCGAAAAGGACTAAAATTGAAACATAAGTCCCTCTTGAGCCTTAATTACTTTTCAAAAGATAAGAGCAAGCATATAATCAACTTTATTAAGAAAAACATCTAGGGTTAATTACACATAATGGAATATGAACCATGTTGATGCTTGAATTTATGTTTGATATGTTGAACCTAATGTTAGAACAATGATTCCTAGGCTTGCGGACATCCACCAAGTCATGAAATGTTTTTCTTAATTCCTTATCTTGTTTATCCAATTCATCATTTATGCTTGGACCACTTGTCTTGATGATTTTTGACCTTGTACACTCATTATGAGTCTTTTAACCCTAAAAATGCAAGTAAGAGACTTGTATCTTATAATGTCCAAATAAAATGAATGGAACCTTGAAATGACATGAAACTTGAACCACACCTTCCTGATGACCTCTAAGTCAATAAAGTCCATCTAATGAACTAATAAGAAGATTTGAACCTATCTTAGACAAACCCTAAAATGGAACTAGTTAGGGCAAATGATGAAAATCTAATACAAGTACGCAATATTTGTAATGACTTCACTTTTTAGCGTATCCCAATTAAGAAAGGACCTTAAAGTTGAGAGTCATTACCTAAAATTCCCAAAATCTAGATTATAAAAAATAATAAATGATAGAAAATAATTTCCATTATTTTACAAATATTGTTTACAAGATATATTGTAACGCTCCTCTAAGGAGTTACATGAATTTCCAACATGAGAGATATGTGTATGAGAAGAAGTATTTAACTAATCCTCCTTTACTTACCATTAATGTCTTCAGTGGATATCATTTGATTCATCATGTCTTGATATCTTCATATAATGCATTTACCTAAAATGATGAGAAACAAAATTGTGGATTAGTATATTGCTATACTATGTACGTGGGGTGCATGCAGAAATGTGCAAGTAAGATAACAACATACAATCAATCAATTACTTGCAATTAAGACTGGAAATTTCATTACATATTCTAATCCATACATGATATCCTATCTTGGGTGTAATCATTGTCCCTTCTAGGGCCCATCTGCATCACCCCATGATACATGTCAGTATATGGTTCAAAATATGATATCAAATATTTATGTGATACTAATAGTGCCATCATAATAGAACATAATGTAAATAAACATCCAATAGTTTATTTCAACAATCATCAAAGAATCCTCGACAAATACTAATAGTTTATAATATCGGTAATCATAATTGTATCATGTACCTCAATGTAGATTATACAAACCATGCAATCATACTTCAATTATGTTCAATAAATCTAATCAATAGATACAAGTAATCAACATTTAATATGCATGTATGTATATCCTAAAGTGTCACCATCATATTATTCATATTAAACCCTACACGGCCCCTAATATGGGGTTTTGGATTTTCTTGTGTTTGGATAAGGAATAAGGGTACAAACCTTAATCCCATTACATATTAAACATTAGGTGAAACTCTAATTATTAGATCTATTATATAGTTGATGATTACTTAGATTCAATTATGTGCATTAGCAACAAAGCAAGTTATGATATTTGGTTTCAAAACTATAATTAAACATATGTATGGTTATCCAATTCAAAAACCCTAATTATACATCATCATTATCATCATCATTTTAGATTCCCATTATATTCAGAAATATCATATTAATCTCAAAGAGACATATTTAACATGATAAACAACATATTTATGAGAAACTAGGGTTTATATGATTGAATCACTTATTAATCATGTATTGGTCTTACTTTTAGAAATATAATTAGAGTTGTGTATCAATTATATTTTTATTCATATTCCTCTCATTTTCCTAATCATTTTTATGTATATTTTTTCTATAATCCAATTTATGAATCAATTTCTAGGATTATTGCAAAATAGTCATCGAAGGGCCCAATAAGAAAGTGACACCTCAGTAGGGAAAATAGAAAATAACCATGCCACCTGTAGGCCTAGGGCCAATCTAGCTCGTTCCATCATGTCATTGTGCACCCATGCGGTTGGGTGGAAAAAAGGGAATAAATTACCATAGTATCCTTACCTTTCTGTGTAAGTGTGACGACACCCGCTATCATTCAGATAACAAGTGCACAATCAACATGCGGAAATGATTATTAACAATGGATTACTGAAAATCACTAAAAATTAAAACCATTTATAAAAATATCCATTACAGGAAAACTCTTTTAACAAGAATTAAAATGTTTCATATACATCCTGGTTCATCATGTACATTCCATGTACCGTCTCTTCTCAAGGAATATATATATATACAACACTTGCCTTGATAAAAGCACAAGTAACAAAATCCTCGAGGCATTCGATCCAAAATCTCAGATCGATTATAAAAACACTATCCACTGACTCCTAGGACCTGAGAGTATAGAGACGACACATAGGACTCTCTATACTAAGCTTGACATCCAGTATCTCCACCTGAAGTATTACTGATGTCCCTATTGTTGTTGTTGCTTCTATTCCCCTGCTATAGGGTTTCTACCTCTTCGTCTGTGTCTACCTAAAAATGTTGGTTCCACGGAGGTTAGACCATTTATAAAATTGTCCCAATGAGAGATATAACTCTCCACCGAAAACATTATTATTGCAGTTTAATAGAAATAAACTGAGCAATGGAATCATATATTCAACAACAGATAATTCATTAGCTATGCAGATTAGAGAAACATTCTTACTTAAGAATTTCAGCTATAACCTGATAAAGCAGCTTGTGTAATGAATAAATGACATGTGTAAGATTTATCCATCCATAATATACTAAGCAGGATAACATCAACCAATGATTCTCATATTTCAACTTTAGGCAAATACGCTACACGTCTGATTACATTTTACAATCATACTTAAGCTCTGAGGAGATGAGGTATACTGCTCATACTCCAACTGACCATTACGAAATCGAAATCGGTACCATACATAGGTCAATGGAAGAACCGGATTTCCATGACCTCATCCTCCTCAGTCAGTGTGAGGACAACTGCTTGACATCTAGTATCTCTACTAATAATATCTTGCCAGGGTATAGTGGTAACTTCGCTAAAGAGTTACAGTGGTGGTTGTACTCTCTTCACAATCAAGAGATTTCATGAATATCTCCATCTATCCAGCATTAACAACTTCGGGAGATTTGTGGTACATCCATCCCGGTACATATAATGAAGGATTGAGAGGTTTAATGTTTACCTTCCATCAACCTTTCATTAGGACGTAAGGATATGTTCACCCATTACCCCCACATACTCAATAGTATGCCCTCCAGAAGATCTTGAAGGAAAACCTATCTCACCATCACCAACTACTGATGATGATGGATCTATGGTCAAAGCACTACATGAATAGATTTCACTTGATTAATTATGTACATTACCATATTCTTTTAGCATCAACCAAGTTTTCAAACATAACTTATTATGACAAATACCACAAAGAAACATGTACTATTTCCATCAATTATTTCTTGTCTTTATGAGATATTAGGATCGCAGTCCCTCATTTCAATACTGGGAATTCTCATCCCTCCACAAATTTCAATACCATAATCATATGGATCTGGGTATACAAACCCTTAGCTCATCACTGAGCATTGTTACCACTTTTTCAGGTAATTATCCCCTTCAGGTCATCTGACCAAGGTAATCATGATACTTGCTACACAAGCATCTCTCATGACACTTGAGGCCCACTAACTCTCTTGTTACCTCTTACTAGGCAACAAGGCATATTATGGCACACAAGGTTCAATAAACAATGTCAATAAATAAAGCATCATAGCTCATACCCGGCTATGTTCATCATCTCGTGATACCTGCATGGTCAGCACACATGATAACATATATATCAATCATATTTCAGTTCCATGCTATTCAAGGGTAAAACCACTATTCCCTTATCAGGGTTAGGGTTTCCCATTTCATGTCAATTGGGGATACTCATCCCATTACCCAGATCAGGGTTATGATTTATCACCATATTGCCCAAGATTAGGGTTTTATATCACCTTACATTACACCACCCTGGAATAGAGTCTCACGTGACATTATTGCATCAGGGTTTCACATCACATCACCCTAGATTAGGGTTTACTATTCAACCAAATTAGGGTTTCATGAAGCATTCCCTTAATTTAGGGTTTTTCATCATGTTTCCCTAAATTAGGGTTTGTTAACCTTCTCGATTAGGGTTTCATGATCTCTTCACTAAGGATCATACCCTAATAATATACTCTACATGATTAATACTCATGTATGAACTCTTCTCTCTCATCCTATCAACTGTATTAGGTTACACCAACCTTTCCATCAAGTACATACAACAATGGTTGACATAGTGTATTGAATTATTGCTTCCATAAACTTTTAGGGTTAATCATTTTGAAGGTACTATTCATCTAGGTACTTTAGGGATTCAACCACTATACCTATATTTGATTATCATTATTATCAACCATTTGATCAATGGATCAATAATCCCTTTAAATATCCAAATGATTTGATCACTTTTGACCTCCATCGGTTTTAGCATTTCAACACCAAACGACTTTGAAACCGTTTGATTCCAAACGGTCCTGAGACCGTTTGACCCAAAATGGTTTCAAGACCATTTGGTTTCAAATGATTTCAAGACCATTTGGACTCAAACAGTCTCAAAACCGAAAGGGTCACCTAAAGGTTTTCATCAACCAATCGATCATGATTTGCACCATTGAAATCTTCAACAATTGAACTAGTTAAGTACATCAATCATTGACTCTTGAATCTCCAAACAATCCACCTTAGCTTTTGACCTCCAAACGGTCCTAAGACCGTTTGATCCCAAACAGTTTCAAGACCGTTTGGTCCAATTTGTCTTGAAATCGAATGGATTCGATTAGGGTTTTCACCACTTCACCCGGTTAGGGTTTGCAATTGGTAGATTATCAAATCATGGAACCTTTAGAAACCAATCAATTAAATCTATTAGATCATTATTCAACACATTAGCAACCCCCCCTCAAACGGTCAACCCCCTCCATTCAGTCAACCACTCCAAATGGTTTTCAAACCCAAACCTCCAAACGGTTTGCAAACTGTTTGGTCACCGAACGGTTTGGTGAAACCGATTGGACCATATTGTTGAAATTGTTTGCACCCAATTTTCTTTTTAGGTTTGTGCTTAGGATGATTTAATCATCCTCAAGCTTCAACCTCTCGAAATCTACTGCCATATCATGATAGCTTCATCAATAAATCAAAGGAATTGTGAGAAGAACAATTGAACAAAATTGATTGAGGAATTGAATTCAATAACAATGATTAAGGGTTCAAGTTATATAACCCGCCTTCAAAGAAGCTTAAAATATACAACCTACACTTCTTTAATGGTGAAAGCAACACCTTCAACTATCCCAAGGCTCATCCTCATGCTTTTGAGTGAAAAGATTGGCTAGAGTTGAAGATTGAGTGGAGAAACGAAGAAATCAAGCATTGATTTGTGTTTTCTACCATGAAATCAAGTTGAAAGAAGGCCATGGAGCTTACCTACAGGTTGGGGGTTGTCCTCCTATTGCTCCTAATCTCCCTTGATCGTTTTACAAGCAAGAAGTGAAAGTGGCTTCGAAATTACCCATTCAAGCTATGGATAAATGAGTATATATGCATTTTATTGAAAATTCATTCAAGAGAGAGAAAGTAGGGGATAACTCTTCCATTTCCTTGCCACTTTCCCCCTCCTATTCCTAGGATACGAGGCTATATTTCTTGCCTCTTATTCCTCTCAATTATCCATGAATTAAAGGAAAACAAATTAAGCACCTTAACCCTAATTATAATAATATTCTAAAGTTATTGGATAATTCTTTTCCTTTTATTAATATGAGTGGGCTCTCCACTTACTTGAGATATTTGTTGCCTTTGCAAGGAACAAGGAAGTTCACATATATGAATTTTCAACCAACACAATGTTGGTTGAAGGGCACTTCAATTAATATATTTATTTTTGCATTAAATTAGAATTTAAATAATGCTTAAATCTTGATTATTTTAATATCAAGATTCTTTCTCCTTCAAAGTGATACAAATGAGACGTCCCTCTCATTTCTTTTCTCTACATATTTCCAAGAAATATTAGGGACTCTCTGGAAGAGTTAATTTGCATATTGAACCCTAAGTTTTGGGTAAATTGTACATTACCCCAAAACTAGGTATTAATACACAAGCATTGCTTTATCAGCTCTTTCTTGGTACTCGAGCTTTCACTAGACATACCTCTGCATCATTTTCATTCTCATGATGCTTCAATACTTGAGGAACATTTTATCATGCAACATTTGCAAATTAACCCCTTAACTTGGGTAAATTGCACTTTAGTCCAAAACAAGCAAAACATTATTTTCAACATTATTCAAAATGGACTAAAATTGAAATATAAGTTCCTCTTAAGCCCTAATTACTTTTCAAAAGATAAGAGAAAGCATATAATTATCTTTCTTAAACAAAACATCCAGGGTTAAAGCATAACCCAGGTCAGGGATGTTACAAGTTATCCACCCCTTACAAGGATTTCGTCCCCGAAATCATTAAGAGAAAAAAGAAGGGTACTTCCTCCTCATCTCTTCCTCTAGCTCCCACGTAGCTTCTTCAATGCCACGGTGATGCCAAAGAATTTTACAAGACTATGTCTTTCTTTTTCAACTTTTTGATTCTTCTATCAAGAATCAATACAGGTCCTTCAACATATGATATATCATCTTTTAACTCTACCTCGATAGGTTGAAGAACTAACTCTGTGTCAGGATGACACTTCCTCAACATGGAGATATGGAACACTGGGTGCAATCTATGCAACTCAGGTGGTAACTCCAGCTTATAGGCTACCTTTCCCATCCTCTCAATGATTGGATAAGGCCCCATAAATCTAGGAGCTAACTTCCCCTTCTTTCCAAATCTAAGGATACCTTTACAAGGTGAGACCTTGAGGTATACTCTGTCTCCAACTTGGAATTCTAAGGATCTACGACGTTTGTCAGCATAAGATTTATGTCTATCCTGGGCAGCTTTCAACTGTTGTTGTATTACTTTAATCTTCTCAGTTGTTTGTTGTACTAGCTCAGGACCCAAAATTCGATACTCCCCTGTTTCATACCAACATAAAGGAGATCTAAAACGTCTACCATATAATGCCTCATATGGTTCCATATCAATACTGTGTTGATAGCTATTATTGTAAGCAAATTCTATCAAGCTCAGGTGTAGATCCCAACTCCCTACAAACTGAAGGACACATGCCCTAAGCAAGTCCTCCAAGGTTTGTATGGTCCTCTCAGATTGTTTGTCTGTCTGTGGGTGAAAGGTTGTACTAAACGTTAACTGCGTACCCAAAGATTTATGGAGTCACTCCCAAAAATGACACATGAACTGGGGACCTCTATCAGAAACAATTGTAGCTGGAACCCCGTGTAAACGTACTATCTCATTTATATATATCTGTGCAAGCTTCTCATCTGTGTAGGTTGTTTTTACAGGAAGGAAATGTGCTATCTTTGTCAACCTATTAAGTATCACCCTTATTGAATCATGACTTTTGGTTGTTCTAGGCAAACCAACCACAAAGTGCATGGTTACATGATCTCATTTCCACTACGGTATAGGTAGAGGTTGCATTGTTCCTGCGGGCTTCTGATGTTCACCTTTAACCTGCTGACACACTGAACACTACATAACAAACTCAGCTACATCTTTCTTCAATCTAGGCCACCAATACATATCTTTTAAGTTATGATACATCTTGGTGCTCCCTGGATGCATGGCATACATTGAAGAATGAGCCTCCTCTAAGACTAACTTAGGTTATTGACATCAGGTACTACCATCCTACCATGGTAACAAACTACTTGATCATCTGAATCATAGATGCCATCCCGTTTCTCACTACCATACTCTGACCTGATCTGCTGAATCACAGTATCAGCTTGTTGTGCTTCCTTAATCTACTGCCTCAGAGTAGGTTTTACTTGCATCTCAGCTAACAGCCCAGCTAACAACGACACCTTAAGCTCTATATTGTCTTGCCTTAAGGAGATACGCATATCTCTTTTAAAGCACACTAAGGAGTTCAACTGTGCTTTATCTAAGGTTGGTGTTGCTGATTTCCTACTTAGTGAATTAACAACTACATTAGCCTTCCATGGATGATAATCAATTGTGCAATTGTAGTCCTTGATTAATTCCATCCAGCGGCGCTATCTCATGTTCAACTCTTGCTATGAGAAGATATACTTTATATTCTTATGGTCTGTGAAAATCTGGAATGTTTCCCCATAGAGATAATGTCTCCAGATCTTCAAAGCATGGACCACAATAGCTTGCTCTAGATCGTGTGTTGAATAATTCTGCTCATGTTTCTTAAGCTGTCGAGAAGCAAAAGAAATCACTTGTTTATCCTGCATCAACACACATCCTAGACCATTCTTGGATGCATCACAGAAGACTATGTACCCCTTCCCTTGCTCAGGTAACACTAACACAGGTGCACTAGTTAACCTTTCCTTCAGCAACTGGAAAGATTGTTGGCACTTGTCATTCCAGACAAAAGGTACCTCCTTTTTAGTCAACTTGGTCAGGGGTAAAGCTATAGAACTAAAGTTCTTGATGAACCTCCTGTAATAGCCTACCAAGACTAAGAAACTACATATCTCTGTTGGTGTCTTCGGATGTTCCCATTACAGGACAGATTCTACCTTCTTAGGATCAACACGGATACCTGAGGAAGATATAACGTGTCCTAGAAAAGAAACTTCTGGTAACCAGAACTCACATTTTCTAAACTTAGCATATAGCTTATGCTCTCTTGGCAAAGTCAAATCCTGACAGAGGTGTTGCTCATGCTGTTGAGCATCTCTACTATAGATCAAGATGTCATCTATGAAGACTACTATGAACTGATCAAGAAAAGGCCTGAAGATTCTATTCATCAGTTCCATGAATGCAGCTGGTGCATTAGTTAGTCCAAACGACATAACCATGAACTCATAGTGACCATATCTTGTTCTAAAAGTAGATTTAGATATGTCACTCTCCTTAATACGCAACTAATGGTATCCTGACCTCAGATCTATCTTAGAAAAGATAGTTGCACCACGGAACTGATCAAACAAGTCATCAATCCTTGGTAGATGGTACTTGTTCTTTATGGTGACTTTGTTCAACTGTCTATATTCGATGCATAATCCCATAGACCCATCCTTCTTCTTTACAAAGAGGATCAAAGCACCCCATGGTAAAGTACTCGGTCGGATAAAACACTTCTTAAGCAATTCTTGCAATTATTTCTTGAGCTCTGCCATCTCAATAGGTGCCATTCTATACGGTGTTTGTGTTATTGGTTGTGTGTCCGGGATTAGATTAATTTTAAAATCAATCTCTCGGGGCAGAGGTACACCTGGAAGTTCTTCAGGAAATACATCCTCAAACTCCCTAACTATTGGAACCTTAAGAAGATTAGGGCACTCCATTGTGGTATCTACCACATGAGCTAAGAATGGAAAGCATCCCTTTCTCATCAACTTCTCAGCTACCATAGCTGACACTAAACAGGTTGGAAGGATCTTTCTGTCTCCCTGAAAGATCAATGTGTCACCATCATCTGTGAACATAGCCTACTTGGAACCACAATCCAAGACAACCTTATACTTTTCTAGGGTTTCCATCCCAAGGATTATATCAAACCCATGCATTTCAAGTGGTATAAGATCCACCCGAATGTGATAATTTGAAAAGGAAAGATTGCAGGGAGAACACACCACCCGCAGCACTGCAGATCCCAGCAAAGGGGTTTCTAACATCAAACTATCTACTCTATGACTGGCAACCATGTTGTAGTCATGTCTCACTTCTTGAGTGATAAAAGAATGTGTAGCACTGGGATCAATTAACATAGATATGAAGTAGGATGAAGACATATCAGAATAAAATAGTTCCATCTGACCTGTCACAACCCAAGGGTTGACTACTGCTTTGGGCTGATTCATTGCATAGAATCTCATCATTGCTTGGTGTTGACCCTGTAATCATTTTTTGGGTGCCGATGATCCATCTTGGGATGCTTGTCCACATCCTTGAGCATTAAAACTGAATTGTCACCTTTGTGAGCCTTGCTGACTCAACCTCGGTGGTTGAGTCACACTTACTTCTCTAGCTCAGAAATCTTTCATCAAGTGTCCCATCTTTCCACATATAAAACAACCTCTGGTCTCCCTCTGTGGCCTGGGTGGTCTGGCTACTGATACAGATGTTGAGCTATGAGCTCCCTCTAGTGGTAAAATACGGCATCTACCCCTACTTGACGTCCATTGCGTCTGAGTATTGAATCTTGGTGGTGCTGCCGATGTAGAAAACTTCAGCTTCTTGAAGCTTTCAGACCTTTGTCCTTGAAATTGTGTGTACTCTTTCTTACTCTTGGTCTGATGCTTCTCTGTCACAGACCTCTCAATCTGCCTTACAGACTCCAAAAAAGTAGCAAACCTCTCCCGGTTCTCTAAAGCAGACACCGGAGTGGCCAAATCAGCGTTCAACCCCTTCTCGAAACACTGAATCCACTCTACATTAGTGGCTGCCATGTGCGGATAGAACCGCAAATGCTCCATGAACTTAGCTTCATATTTGCTAATGTTCATTTGTCCTTGCCTGATTCTCTCAAATTGAGAGATCTTCTCATCTAGATACGTCTTGGGGAAGTATCTAGTAATGAACTCTCGTCGGAATTCACCCCATCTGACTTCAACGTCCGCTCTTTTACCTTCCTCTATGGTCCACCAATGGCCAACACTCCCCTTCAGCAGATATACAACATGCCTCACCTTCTCTAATTTAGGGATGTTGCGGATTCTAAAAGCTTTCTCTAGCTCCGTCAACCACAAATCTGCATCATCTGGGTCAGTTGTACCAGCATAGTCTGTGGCTCCCACCCGGAGAAGCCGTTCAAAGGTCTTGCCAGCTCCTTGTCCTTCATTGTGGCTTGGTGCCCTCGGTGCAGGTGGTGGCATCCTATCCGCCATATGCGTCATAGTCACCATAAACTCCCCAAAGAGAGTATGGAAAGTTGGGTTCTCTAATGCAGCTTGATCAAGATGAGGAATCTCAGGTATGGGTTCTTCCATAGCTTGATCCCTTGCACCTCTTCCTGGTGCAGCAATACTACTCTCAGCAGTGTGTTCATCATGTGATCCAGACATCTTCAAGTTCTTCTTCTCCTATATGAGCAGAAGACACTATCAGATAAACAGGAAGACACTAGAACAGACTCAACAACCTTAATCCTATGTCTCTGTAGACTCACGAACCTAGAGCTCTGATACCACTAAACTTGTGATGACACCCGCTATCATTAAGATAACAAGTGCACAATCAACATGCGGAAATGATGATTAACCGTGGATTACTAAAAATTACTAAAAATTAAAACCATTTATAAAAAGATCCATTACAGGAAAACTCTTTTAACAAGAATTAAAATGTTTCATATACATCCTGGTTCATCATGTATATTCCATGCACCGTCTCTTCTCGAGGAATATATATATATATATATATATATATATATATAGCACTTGCCTTGATAAAAGCACAAGTAACAAAATCCTCGAGGCATTTGAGCCAAAATCTCAGATCTATTATAAAAACACTATCCACTGACTCCTAGGACCTGAGCGTACAGAGACGACACATAGGAATCTCTATACTAAGCTTGACATCCAGTATCTCCACCTCAAGTATTACTGTTGTCCCTATTGATGTTGTTGCTGCTCTTCCCCTGCTATACAGTTTCTGCCTCTTCGTCTGCGTCTACCTAAAAATGTTGGATCCCACGGGGGTGAGACAATTTATAAAATTGTCCCAGTGAGAGATATAACTCTCCGCCGAAAACATTAGTATTGCAGTTTAATAGAAATAAACTGAGCAGTGGAATCATATATTCAACAACAGATAATTCATTATCTATGCAGATTAGAGCAACATTCTTACTTAAGCATTTCAGCTATAACCTGATAAAGCAGTTGTGTAATGAATAAATGACATGTGTAAGATTTATCCATCCATAATATACTAAGTAGGATAACATCAACCAATGATTCTCATATTTCAACTTTAAGCAAATACGCTACACGGTTGATAACATTTTCCAATCATACTTAAGCTCTGAGGAGATGAGGTATACTACTCATACTCCAACCGACCATTGTGAAATCAAAATCGGTACCATACATAGATCAATGGAAGAATCGAATTTCCATGACCTCATCCTCCTTAGTCAGTGTGAGGACAACTGCAGGACATATAGTGTCTCTGCTAATAATAGCTTACCAGGGTATAGTGGCAACTTCGCTAAAGAGTTACAGTGGCGGTTTTACTCTCTTCACAATCGAGAGATTTCATGTATATCTCCATCGATTTGACATTAACATCATCGGGAGATTTGTGATACATCCATCCAGGCACATATAATGAAGGATTGAGAGGTTTAATGTTTACCTTCGATCGACCTTTCATTTGGATGTAAGGATATGTTCACCCATTAACCCCACATACTCAATAGTATGCCCTCTAGTAGATCCTATAGGAAAACATGTTTCACCATCACCAACTACTGACGATGATGGATCTATGGTCATAACACTACATGAATAGATTTCACTTGATTAATAATGTACATTATTATATTCTTTTAGCATCAGCCAACTTTTCAAACATAACTTAATATGACAAATTCCACAAAGAAACATGTACAATTTCCATCAATTATTTCTTATCTTTATGAGTTATTGGGATCGCAGTCCCTCATTTCAATACTGGGAATTCTCATCCCTCCACAAATTTCAATACCATAATCATATGGATCTGGTTATTCAAACCCTTTGCTCATCAATGAGAATTGTTACCACTTTTTCAGGTAACTATCCCCTTCAGGTCATCTGACCAAGGTAATCATGATACTTGCTACACAAGCATCTCTCATGACACTTGAGGCCCATTAACTCTCTTGTTACCTCTTACTAGGAAATAAGGCATATTATGGCACACAAGGTTCAATAAACAATTTCAATAAATAAAGCATCATAGCTCATACCTGGCTATGTTCATCATCTCGTGATACCTGCATGGTTAGCACACATGATAACATATATATCAATCATATTTCAGTTCCATGCTATTCAAGGGTAACACCACTATTCCCTTACCAGGGTTAGGGTTTCCCATTTCATGTCAATTGGGGATACTCATCCCATTACCCATATCAGGGTTATGGTTTATCACCATATTGCCCAAGATTAGGGTTTCATATCACCTTACATTACGCCACCCTGGAATAGAGTCTCACATCACATTATTACATCAGGGTTTCACAGCACATCACCCGTGATTATATTCAATAACCCCCAATTAGGGTTTACTATTCAACCAAATTAGGGTTTCATGAAGCATTCCTTAATTTAGGGTTTTTCATCATGTTTCCCTAAATTAGGGTTTGTTAACCTTCTCGATTAGGGTTTCATGATCTCTTCACTAAGGATCATACCCTAATCATATACTCTACATGATTAATACTCATGTATGAACTCTTCTCTCTCATCCTCTCAACTGGATTAGGTTACACCAACCTTTCCATCAAGTACATACAACTATGGTTGACATAGTGTACTGAATTATTGCTTCCATAAACTTTTAGGGTTAATCATTTTAAAGGTACTATTCATCTAGGTACTTTAGGGATTCAACCACTATACCTATTTTTTATTATCATTATTATCAACAATTTTATCAATGGATCAATCATCACTTTAAATATCCAAATGATTTGATCACTTTTGACCTCCATTCGGTTTTAGCATTTCAACACCAAACGGTTTTGAAACCGTTTGATTCCAAATGGTCCTGAGACCATTTGACCCCAAATGGTTTCAAGACCATTTGGACTCAAACAGTCTCAAGACCGTTTGGTCCAAGTCATCCTCAAAACTAAAAGGGTCACCTAAAGGTTTTCGTCAACCAATTGATCATGATTTGCACCATTGAAATCTTCAACAATTGAACTAGTTAAGTACATCAATCATTGACTGTTGAATCTCCAAACAATCCACCTTAGCTTTTTACCTCAAAATGGCCCTGAGACCATTTGATCCCAAATGGTTTCATGACCGTTTGGACTCAAACGGCCTCAAGACCGTTTGGTCCAATTTGTCTTGAAATCGAATGGATTCAATTAGGGTTTTAACCACTTCACCCGATTAGGGTTTGCAATTGGTAGATTATCAAATCATAGAACCTTTAGAAACCAATCAATTAAATATATTAGATCATTACTCAACACATCAGCAACCCCCCCTCAAACGGTCAACCCCCTCCATTCGGTCAACCACTCGAAACGGTTTGGAACCCAGACCTCCAAACGGTTTATAAGGAAACCGATTGGACCATATTGTTGAAACTGTTTGCACCCAATTTTCTTTTGAGGTGTGTGCTTAGGATGATTTAATCATCCTCGAGCTTCAACCCCTCAAAATATACTGCCATATCATGATAGCTTCACCAATCAATCAAAGGAATTGCAAGAAGAACAATTGAATAAAATTGATTGAGGAATTGAATTCAATAACAATGATTAAGGGTTCAAGTTATATAACCCACCTTCAAAGAAGATTCAAAGCTACAACCTCCACGTCTTTAATGGCAAAAGCAACACCTTCAACTATCCCAAGGCTCGTCCTCAAGCTTTTGAGTGAAAAGATTGGCTAGAGTTGAAGATTGAGTGCAGAAAAGAAGAAATCAAGCGTTGATTTATGTTTTCTACCATGAAATCAAGGTGAAAGAAGGCCATGGAGCTTACCTACATGTTCGGGGGTCGTCCTCCTATTGCTCCTAAGCTCCCTTGATCGTTTTGCAAGCAAGAAGTGAAAGTGGCTTCAAAATTACCCATTCAAGCTATGGATAAATGAGTATATATGCATTTTATTGAAAATTCATTCAAGAGAGAGAAAGTAGGGGATAACTCTTCCATTTCCTTGCCACTTGTCCCCTCCTCTTCCTTTGATACGAGGGTATCTTTCTTGCCTCTTATTCCTCTCAATTATCCATGAATTAAAGGAAAACAAATTAAGCACCTTAACACTTATAATAATAATATTCTAAAGTTAGTGGATAATTCTTTTTCTTTTATTAATGTGAGTGGGCTCGCCACTTACTTGAGATATTTGTTGCCTTTGCAAGGCACAAGGACTTCCAAATATATGAATTTTCAACCAACACAATTTTGGTTGTAGGGCACTTCAATTAATATATTTATTTTTGCATTAAATTAGAATTTCAATCATGCTTAAATCTTGATTATTATAATATCAAGATTCTCTCTCCTTCAAAGTGATACAAATGAGATGTCCCTCTAATTTCTTTTCTCTACATATTGCCAAGAAATATTAGGGACTCTCTGGAAGAGGTAATTTGCATATTGAACCATAAGTTTTGGGTAAATTGCACATTACACCAAAACTAGGTATTAATGCACAAACATTGCTTTATCATCTCTTTCTTGGTACTTAGGCTTTCACTAGCCATACCTCTGCATCATTTTCATTCTCATGATGCTTCAACACTTGAGGAACATTTTATCATGCCACGTTTGCAAATTAACCCCTTAACTTGGGTAAATTGCACTTTAGTCCCAAACAAGCAAAACATTATTTTCAACATTATTCAAAATGGACTAAAATTGAAATGTAAGTTCCTCTTAAGACTTAATTATTTTTCAAAAGATAAGAGCAAGCATATAATTATCTTTCTTAAATAAAACATCCAGGGTTAAAGCATAACCCAGGCCAGGGATGTTACAAGTTATCCACCCCTTATAAGGATTTCATCCCCGAAATCATTAAGAGAAAAGAGAAGGGTACTTCCTCCTCATATCTTCCTCTAGCTCCCACGTAGCTTCTTCAATACCACGGTGATGCCAAAGAACTTTTACAAGACATATGTCTTTCTTTTTCAACTTTTTGATTCTTCTACCAAGAATCAATACAGGTCCTTCAACATATGACATATCATCTTTTAACTCTACCTCGACAGGTTGAAGAATTAATTGTGTGTCAGGATGACACTTCCTCAACATGGAGATATGGAACACTGGTTGCAATCTATGCAACTCAGGTGGTAACTCCAGCTTATAGGCTACCTTTCCCATCCTCTCAATGATTGGATAAGGCCCCATAAATCTAGGAGCTAACTTCCCCTTCTTTCCAAATCTAAGGATACCTTTCCAAGGTGAGACCTTGAGGTATACTCTATCTCCAACTTGGAATTCTAAGGGTCTATGACATTTGTCAGCATAAGATTTCTATCAATCCAGGGAAGCTTTCAACTGTTGTTGTATTACTTTAATCTTCTCAGTTGTTTGTTGTACTAGCTCAGGACCCAAAAGTTGATACTCTCCTGTTTCACACCAACATAAAGAAGATCTACAATGTCTACCATTTAATGCCTCATATGGTGCCATATCAATACTGTGCTGATAGCTATTATTGTAGGAAAATTCTATCAAGCTCAAGTGTAGATCCCAACTCCCTACAAACTGAAGGACACATGCCTTAAGAAAGTCCTCCATGGTTCGTATGGTCCTCTCAAATTGTCTGTATGTCTATGGGTGAAAGGTTGTACTAAACCTTAACTACGTACCCAAAGACTTATGGTGTCATTCCCAAAAATGACTCATGAACTGGGGACCTCTATCAGAAACAATTGTAGCTGAAACCCCATGTAAACGTACTATCTCATTTATATATATCTATACAAGCTTCCCAGCGGTGTAGGTTATTTTGACAGGAAGGAAATGTGTTGTCTTTGTCAACCTATTAACTATCACCCATATTGAATCATGACTTTTGGTTGTTCTAGGCAAACCAACCACAAAGTCCATGGTTACATGATCCCGTTTCCACTGCGGTATAGGCAGAGGTTGCATTGTTCCTGTGGGCTTCTGATGTTCATCTTTAACCTGCTGACACACCGGACACCACATAACAAACTCAGCTACAACTTTCTTCAATCCAGGCCACCAATGCATATCTTTTAAGTTATGATACATCTTGGTGCTCCCTGGATACATGGCATACATTGAAGAATGAGCCTCCTCCAAGACTAACTTCCTTAGGTTATCGACATCAGGTACTACCATCCTACCATGGTAACAGACTACCTAATCATCTGAATCATAGAAGCCATCCCGTTTCTCACTACCGTACTCTGACCTGATCTGCTGAATCACAGTATCTGCTTGTTGTGCTTCCTTAATTTGTTGCCTCAGAGTAGGTTTTACTTGCATCTCAACTAACAACCCAGCTAACAACGACACCTTAAGCTCTATATTGTCTTGCCTTAAGGAGATACACATATCTCTTTTAAAGCACACTAAGGAGTTAAACTATGCTTTATCTTAGGCTGGTGTTGTTGATTTCCTACTTAGTGCATCAGCAACTAAGTTTGCCTTCCCTGGATGATAATCAATTGTACAATCGTAGTCCTTAATTAATTCCATCCAGCAGCAATGTCTCATGTTCAGCTCATGATGTGAGAAGGTATACTTTAGATTCTTATGGTCTGTGAAAATCTGGAATGTTTCCCCATAGAGATAATGTCTCCAGATCTTCAAATCATGGACCCCAGCAGCTAGCTCAAGATCGTGTGTTGGATAATTCTCCTCATGTTTCTTAAGTTGTCGAGAAGCAAAAGAAATCACTTGTTTATCCTGCATCAACACACATCCTAGACCGTTCTTAGATGCATCACAGAAGACTATGTACCCATTCCCTTGCTCAGGTAACACTAACACAGTTGCACTTGTTAACCTTTCCTTCAGCAACTGGAAAGATTGTTGGCACTTGTCATTCCAGACAAAAGGAACCTCCTTTCTGGTCAACTTGGTAAGGGGTAAAGCTATATAACTAAAGTTCTTGATGACCCTCCTGTAATAGTCTGCATATCTCTGTTGGTGTCTTCGGATGTTCCCATTGCAGGACATATTCTACCTTCTTAGGATTAACACGGATACCTGAGGCAGATATAACGTGTCCTAGAAAAGAAACTTCTGGTAACCAGAACTCACATTTGCTAAACTTAGCATATAGCTTATGCTCTCTTAGCAAAGTCAAAGCCTAACGGAGGTGCTGCTCATGTTGTTGAGCATCTCTATTGTAGATCAAGATGTCATCTATGAAGACTACTATGAGCTGATCAAGAAAAGGCCTTAAGATTCTATTCAACAGTTCCATGAATGCAGCTGGTGCATTATTTAGTCCAAACGACATAACCATGCACTCATAGTGACCATATTTTGTTCTGTAAGAATATTTAGATATGTGACTCTCCTTAATACGTAACTGATGGTATCCTGACCTCAGATCTATCTTAGAAAATATAGTTGCACCACGCAACTGATCAAACAAGTCATCAATCCTTGGCAGAGGGTACTTGTTCTTTATGGTGACTTTGTTCAACTTTCAATAGTCAATGCATAATCACATAGACCCATCCTTCTTCTTTACAAAGAGGACCGGAGCACCCCATGGTGAAGTACTTGGTCAGATAAAACCCTTCTCAAGCAGTTCTTGCATTTATTTCTTGAGCTCTGCTATCTCAGCAGGTGCCATTCTATACGGTGTTTGTGCTATTAGTTCCGTTCCCAGGGTTAGATTAATTTCAAAATCAATCTCTTGGGGTAGAGGTACACCTGGAAATTCTTCAGGAAATACATCCTCAAACTCACTAACTATTGGAACCTCAAGAAGATTAAGGCTCTCCATTGTGGTGTCTACTACATTAGCCAAGAATGCAAAGCATCCCTTTCGCATCAACTTCTCAGCTACCATAGCTGACACTAAAGAGGTTGGAAGGATCTTTCTATCTCCCTGAAAGATCCATGTGTCACCATCATCTGTGAACACATCCTGCTTGGAACCACAATCCAAGACAACCTTATACTTTTCTAGGGTGTCCATCCCAAGGATTATATCAAACCCATGAATTTAAAGTGGTATAAGATCCACCCGAATGTGATGATTAGAAAAGGAAAGATTACAGGGAGAACACACATCCCACAGCACTGTAGATCCCAGCAAAGGGGTTTCTAACATCAAACTATCTACTCTATGACTGAAAACCATGTTGCAGTCATGTATCACTTCTCGAGTGATAAAATAATGTGTAGCACCCAGATCAATTAACACAGATACGAATCAGGATGAAGACATATCAGAATAAAATAGTTCCATCTGACCTGTCAAAACCCGAGGGTTGACTACTGCTTCAGGCTGATTCATTGCATAGAATCTCGTCGTTGCTTGTTTTTGACCCTATGCTCAATTGTTGGGTGTCGATGATCCAGCTTGGGATGCTTGTTCACGTCCTTGAGAATTATTTCTGAACTGTCTCCTCTGTGAGCCTTGCTGACTCTACCTCGGTGGTTGAGTCACACTTACTTCTCTAGCTCGGCAATCTTTCATCAAGTGTCCCATCTTTCCACATATAAAACAGCCTCTGATCTCCCTCTGTGGCCTGAGTGGTCCAACTACTGATACAGATGCTGAGCTATGAGCTCTCTCTGGTGGTACAATACGGCCTCTACCCCTACTTGAAGTCCATTGTGTCTGAGTATTGAATCTTGGTGGTGCTTTCGATGTTCAAAACTTCAGCTTCTTGAACCTTTCAAACCTTTGTCCTTAAAACTGTGTGTACTCTTTCATACTCTTGGTCTGACACTTCTCTATCACAGACCTCTCAATCTGCCTTACACACTCCACAAAAGTAGCAAACCTCTCTCGGTTCTCTAAAGAAGACACCAGAGTGGTCAAATCAGCATTCAACCCCTTCTCAAAATGCTAAATCCTCTCTTCATCAGTGGCTGCCATGTGCAGATAGAACTGCAAAAGCTCCATGAACTTATCTTCATATTCACTAATGTTCATATGTCCTTGCCTGATTCTCTCAAATTGAGAGATCTTCTCATCTAGATATGTCTTGGGGAAGTATCTAGTAACAAACTCTCGTTGAAATTCACCCCATCTGACTTCAACTCCCAGTCTTTTACCTTCCTCTATGGTCCACCAATGGCCAGCACTCCCCTTCAGTAGATATACACCATGCCTCACTTTCTCTACTTTAGGGATGTTAAGGATTCTAAAAGCTTTCTCCAGCTCCGTCAACCACAAAACTACATCAGCTGGGTCAGCTATACCAGCATAGTCTATGGCTCCCACCCAGTGAAGCCATTCAAAGGTCTTGCTAGCTCCTTGTCCTTCATTGTGGGCTGGTACCCTCGGTGCAGGTGGTGGCATCCTATCCGCCATATGTGTCATAGTCACCATAAATTGTCCGAACAGAGTATGGAAACTGGGGTTCTCTAATGCAGCTTGATCAAGATGAGGAATCTCAGGTATGGGTTCCTCCCTAGCTTGATCCCTTGCACCTCTTCCTAGTACAACAATACTACTCTCAGCAGCATGTTCATCATGTGATCCATACATCTTCAAGTTCTTCTTCTCCTATATGAGCAAAAGACACTATCAGATAAACTAGAAGACACTAAAATAGACTTAACAACCTTAATCCTATGTCTCTATAGACTCAGCGAACCTAGAGCTCTGATACCACTAAACTTGTGATGACACCTGCTACCATTAAGATAACAAGTGCACAATCAACATGCAGAAATGATTATTAATAGTGGATTACTGAAAATCACTAAAAATTAAAACCATTTATAAAAAGATCCATTATAGTAAAACTCTTTTAACAAGAATTAAAATGTTTCATATACATCCTGGTTCATCCTGTACATTCAATGTACTGTCTCTTCTCGAGGATTATATATATACAATAATTGACTTGATAAAAGCACAAGGAACAAAATCCTCGAGGCATTCGAGCCAAAATCTCAGATCGATTATAAAAACACTATCCACTGACTCCTAGGACCTGAGAGTACAGAGATGACACATAGGACTTTCTATACTAATCTTGACATCTAGTATCTCCACCTGAAGTATTACTGTTGTCTCTGTTGTTGTTGCTGCTCTTCCCTTGCTATAGGGTTTCTACCTCTTCGTCTGCGTCTACCTAAAAATGTTGGATCCCATAGAGGTGAGAAAATTTATAAAATACGCTACACGGCTGATTACATTTTACAATCATACTTAAGCTCTGAGGAGATGATGTATATCGCTCATACTCCAACCGACCATTACGAAATCAAAATCGGTACAATACATAGGTCAATGGAAGAACCAGATTTCCATGACCTCATCCTCCTCATTCAGTGTGAGGACAACTGCAGGACATCTAGTGTCTCTGCTAATAATATCTTTCCAGGGTATAGTGGCAACTTCGCTAAAGAGTTACAGTGGCGGCTGTACTCTCTTTGCAATCAAGAGATTTTATGTATATCTCCATCGATCCGACATTAACATCATCGAGAGATTTGTGATACATCCATCCCGGCACATATAATGAAGGATTGAGAGGTTTAATGATTACCTTCCATCAACTTTTCATTGGGACGTAAGGATATGTTCACCCATTACCCCCACATACTCAACAATATGCCCTCTAGGAGATCCTGTAGGAAAACCTGTTTCACCATCACCAACTACTGACGATGATGGATCTATGGTTAGAGCACTACATGAATATATTTCACTTGATTAATTATGTACATTATCATATTCTTTTAGCATCAGCCAAGCTTTCAAACATAACTTATTATGACAAATGCCACAAAGAAACATGTACTATTTCCATCAATTATTTCTTGTCTTTATGAGATATTGGGATCTCAGCCCCTCATTTCAATATTGGGAATTCTCATCCCTCCACAAATTTCAATACCATAATCATATGGATCTGGGTATTCAAACCCTTATCTCATCACTGAGCATTGTTACCAATTTTTAGGTAACTATCCCCTTCAGGTCATCTGACCAAGGTAATCATGGTACTTGCTACACAAGCACTAACTCTCTTGTTACCTCTTACTATGCAACAAGGCATATTATGGCACACAAGGTTCAATAAACAATTTCAATAAATAAAGCATCATAGCTCATGCCTGGCTATGTTCATCATCTCGTGATACATGCATGGTTAGCACACATGATAACAGATATATCAATCATATTTTAGTTCCATGCTATTCAAGGGTAACACCACTATTCCCTTACCAGGGTTAGGGTTTCCCATTTCATGTCAATTGGGGATACTCATCCCATTACCCAGATCAGGGTTATGGTTTATCACCATATTGCCCTAGATTAGGGTTTCATATCACCTTACATTACACCACCCTGGAATAGAGTCTCACGTCACATTATTGCATCAAGATTTCACATCACATCACCCTAGATTAGGGTTTATATTTTTATAAACCCACAATTAGGGTTTACTATTCAACCAAATTAGGGTTTCATGAAGCATTCCTTAATTTAGGGTTTTTCGTCATGTTTCCCTAAATTAGGGTTTGTTAACCTTCTCAATTAGGGTTTCATGATCTCTTCACTAAAGATCATACCCTAATCATATACTCTACATGATTAATACTCATGTATGAACTGTTCTCTCTCATCCTCTCAACTTGATTAGGTTACACCAACCTTTCCATCAAGTACATACAACTATGGTTGACATAGTGTACTGAATTATTGCTTCCATGAACTTTTAGGGTTAATCATTTTAAAGGTACTATTCATCTAGGTAATTTAGGGATTCAACCATTGTACCTATGTTTGATTATCATTATTATCAACTATTGGATCAATGGATCAATCATCACTTTAAATATCCAAACGATTTGATCACTTTTGACCTCCATTCGATTTTAGTATTTCAACACTAAACGGTCCTGAGACCATTTGACCTCAAACGGTTTCAAGACTGTTTGGACTCAAATGGTCTCAAGACCTTTTGGTCCAAGTAAGTCTCAAAATCAAAAGTGTCACCTAAAGGTTTCCATCAACCAATCGATCATGATTTGCACCATTGAAATCTTCAACAATTGAACTAGTTAAGTACATCAATCATTAACTCTTGAATCTCCAAACAATCCACCTTAGATTTTGACCTCCAAATGGTCCTAAGACTATTTGATCCCAAATGGTTTCAAGACCGTTTGGACTCAAACGGTCTCAAGACTGTTTGGTCTAATTTGTCTTGAAATCGAATGGATTCAATTAGGGTTTTCACCACTTCACCCGATTAGGGTTTGTAATTGGTAGATTATCAAATCATGGAACCTTTAGAAACCCATCAATTAAATCTATTAGATCATTATTCAACACATCAGCAACCCCCCCTCAAACGGTCAACCCCCTCCATTCGGTCAACCACTCCAAACGGTTTGGAACCCAAACCTCCAAACGGTTTGCAAACCATTTGGTCACCAAACAGTTTGGTGAAACTGATTGGACCATATTGTCGAAACTATTTGCACCCAATTTTATTTTGAGGAGTGTTCTTAGGATGATTTCATCATCTTCAACTTTCAACCCCTCAAAATCTACCACCATATCATGATAGCTTCATCAATCAATCAAAGGAATTGCAAGAAGAAGAATTGAACAAAATTGTGATGACACCCGCTATCATTAAGATAACAAGTGCACAATCAACATGCGGAAATGATGATTAACAGTGGATTACTAAAAATTACTAAAAATTAAAACCATTTATAAAAAGATCCATTACAGGAAAACTCTTTTAACAAGAATTAAAATGTTTCATATACATCCTGGTTCATCATGTATATTCCATGCACCGTCTCTTCTCGAGGAATATATATATATATATATATATATATATATATATATATATATATATATATATATATAGCACTTGCCTTGATAAAAGCACAAGTAACAAAATCCTCGAGGCATTTGAGCCAAAATCTCAGATCTATTATAAAAACACTATCCACTGACTCCTAGGACCTGAGCGTACAGAGACGACACATAGGAATCTCTATACTAAGCTTGACATCCAGTATCTCCACCTCAAGTATTACTGTTGTCCCTATTGATGTTGTTGCTGCTCTTCCCCTGCTATACAGTTTCTGCCTCTTCGTCTGCGTCTACCTAAAAATGTTGGATCCCACGGGGGTGAGACAATTTATAAAATTGTCCCAGTGAGAGATATAACTCTCCGCCGAAAACATTAGTATTGCAGTTTAATAGAAATAAACTGAGCAGTGGAATCATATATTCAACAACAGATAATTCATTATCTATGCAGATTAGAGCAACATTCTTACTTAAGCATTTCAGCTATAACCTGATAAAGCAGTTGTGTAATGAATAAATGACATGTGTAAGATTTATCCATCCATAATATACTAAGTAGGATAACATCAACCAATGATTCTCATATTTCAACTTTAAGCAAATACGCTACACGGCTGATAACATTTTCCAATCATACTTAAGATCTGAGGAGATGAGGTATACTACTCATACTCCAACCGACCATTGTGAAATCAAAATTGGTACCATACATAGGTCAATGGAAGAATCGAATTTCCATGACCTCATCCTCCTTAGTCAGTGTGAGGACAACTGCAGGACATATAGTGTCTCTGCTAATAATAGCTTACCAGGGTATAGTGGCAACTTCGCTAAAGAGTTACAGTGGCGGTTTTACTCTCTTCACAATCGAGAGATTTCAATTATATCTCCATCGATTTGACATTAACATCATCAGGAGATTTGTGATACATCCATCCCGGCACATATAATGAAGGATTGAGAGGTTTAATGTTTACCTTCCATCGACCTTTCATTTGGATGTAAGGATATGTTCACCCATTAACCCCACATACTCAATAGTATGCCCTCTAGTAGATCCTATAGGAAAACATGTTTCACCATCACCAACTACTGACGATGATGGATCTATGGTCATAACACTACATGAATAGATTTCACTTGATTAATAATGTACATTATTATATTCTTTTAGCATCAGCCAACTTTTCAAACATAACTTAATATGACAAATTCCACAAAGAAACATGTACAATTTCCATCAATTATTTCTTATCTTTATGAGTTATTGGGATCGCAGTCCCTCATTTCAATACTGGGAATTCTCATCCCTCCACAAATTTCAATACCATAATCATATGGATCTGGGTATTCAAACCCTTTGCTCATCACTGAGAATTGTTACCACTTTTTCAGGTAACTATCCCCTTCAGGTCATCTGACCAAGGTAATCATGATACTTGCTACACAAGCATCTCTCATGACACTTGAGGCCCATTAACTCTCTTGTTACCTCTTACTAGGAAATAAGGCATATTATGGCACACAAGGTTCAATAAACAATTTCAATAAATAAAGCATCATAGCTCATACCTGGCTATGTTCATCATCTCGTGATACCTGCATGGTTAGCACACATGATAACATATATATCAATCATATTTCAGTTCCATGCTATTCAAGGGTAACACCACTATTCCCTTACCAGGGTTAGGGTTTCCCATTTCATGTCAATTGGGGATACTCATCCCATTACCCATATCAGGGTTATGGTTTATCACCATATTACCCAAGATTAGGGTTTCATATCACCTTACATTACACCACCCTGGAATAGAGTCTCACATCACATTATTACATCAGGGTTTCACAACACATCACCCGTGATTATATTCAATAACCCCCAATTAGGGTTTACTATTCAACCAAATTAGGGTTTCATGAAGCATTCCCTTGATTTAGGGTTTTTCATCATGTTTCCCTAAATTAGGGTTTGTTAACCTTCTCGATTAGGGTTTCATGATCTCTTCACTAAGGATCATACCCTAATCATATACTCTACATGATTAATACTCATGTATGAACTCTTCTCTCTCATCCTCTCAACTGGATTAGGTTACACCAACCTTTCCATCAAGTACATACAACTATGGTTGACATAGTGTACTGAATTATTGCTTCCATAAACTTTTAGGGTTAATCATTTTAAAGGTACTATTCATCTAGGTAGTTTAGGGATTCAACCACTATACCTATTTTTTATTATCATTATTATCAACCATTTTATCAATGGATCAATCATCACTTTAAATATCTAAATGATTTGATCACTTTTGACCTCCATTCGGTTTTAGCATTTCAACACCAAACGGTTTTGAAACCGTTTGATTCCAAATGGTCCTGAGACCGTTTGACCCCAAATGGTTTCAAGACCATTTGGACTCAAACATTCTCAAGACCGTTTGGTCTAAGTCATCCTCAAAACTAAAAGGGTCACCTAAAGGTTTTCGTCAACCAATTGATCATGATTTGCACCATTGAAATCTTCAACAATTGAACTAGTTAAGTACATCAATCATTGACTGTTGAATCTCCAAACAATCCACCTTAGCTTTTTACCTCAAAATGGCCCTGAGACCATTTGATCCCAAATGGTTTCATGACCGTTTGGACTCAAACGGCCTCAAGACCGTTTGGTCCAATTTGTCTTGAAATCGAATGGATTCAATTAGGGTTTTAACCACTTCACCCGATTAGGGTTTGCAATTGGTAGATTATCAAATCATAGAACCTTTAGAAACCAATCAATTAAATATATTAGATCATTACTCAACACATCAGCAACCCCCCCCTCAAACGGTCAACCCCCTCCATTCGGTCAACCACTCGAAACGGTTTGGAACCCAGACCTCCAAACGGTTTATAAGGAAACCGATTGGACCATATTGTTGAAACTGTTTGCACCCAATTTTCTTTTGAGGTGTGTGCTTAGGATGATTTAATCATCCTCAAGCTTCAACCCCACAAAATATACTGCCATATCATGATAGCTTCACCAATCAATCAAAGGAATTGCAAGAAGAACAATTGAATAAAATTGATTGAGGAATTGAATTCAATAACAATGATTAAGGGTTCAAGTTATATAACCCACCTTCAAAGAAGATTCAAAGCTACAACCTCCACGTCTTTAATGGCAAAAGCAACACCTTCAACTATCCCAAGGCTCATCCTCAAGCTTTTGAGTGAAAAGATTGGCTAGAGTTGAAGATTGAGTGCAGAAAAGAAGAAATCAAGCGTTGATTTGTGTTTTCTACCATGAAATCAAGGTGAAAGAAGGCCATGGAGCTTACCTACATGTTCGGGGGTCGTCCTCCTATTGCTCCTAAGCTCCCTTGATCGTTTTGCAAGCAAGAAGTGAAAGTGGCTTCAAAATTACCCATTCAAGCTATGGATAAATGAGTATATATGCATTTTATTGAAAATTCATTCAAGAGAGAGAAAGTAGGGGATAACTCTTCCATTTCCTTGCCACTTGTCCCCTCCTCTTCCTTTGATACGAGGGTATCTTTCTTGCCTCTTATTCCTCTCAATTATCCATGAATTAAAGGAAAACAAATTAAGCACCTTAACACTTATAATAATAATATTCTAAAGTTAGTGGATAATTCTTTTTCTTTTATTAATGTGAGTGGGCTCGCCACTTACTTGAGATATTTGTTGCCTTTGCAAGGCACAAGGACTTCCAAATATATGAATTTTCAACCAACACAATTTTGGTTGTAGGGCACTTCAATTAATATATTTATTTTTGCATTAAATTAGAATTTCAATCATGCTTAAATCTTGATTATTATAATATCAAGATTCTCTCTCCTTCAAAGTGATACAAATGAGATGTCCCTCTAATTTCTTTTCTCTACTTGTTGCCAAGAAATATTAGGGACTCTCTGGAAGAGGTAATTTGCATATTGAACCATAAGTTTTGGGTAAATTGCACATTACACCAAAACTAGGTATTAATGCACAAACATTGCTTTATCATCTCTTTCTTGGTACTTAGGCTTTCACTAGCCATACCTCTGCATCATTTTCATTCTCATGATGCTTCAACACTTGAGGAACATTTTATCATGCCACGTTTGCAAATTAACCCCTTAACTTGGGTAAATTGCACTTTAGTCCAAAACAAGCAAAACATTATTTTCAACATTATTCAAAATGGACTAAAATTGAAATGTAAGTTCCTCTTAAGACTTAATTATTTTTCAAAAGATAAGAGCAAGCATATAATTATCTTTCTTAAATAAAACATCCAGGGTTAAAGCATAACCCAGGCCAGGGATGTTACAAGTTATCCACCCCTTACAAGGATTTCATCCCCGAAATCATTAAGAGAAAAGAGAAGGGTACTTCCTCCTCATATCTTCCTCTAGCTCCCACGTAGCTTCTTCAATACCACGGTGATGCCAAAGAACTTTTACAAGACATATGTCTTTCTTTTTCAACTTTTTGATTCTTCTACCAAGAATCAATACAGGTCCTTCAACATATGACATATCATCTTTTAACTCTACCTCGACAGGTTGAAGAATTAATTGTGTGTCAGGATGACACTTCCTCAACATGGAGATATGGAACACTGGTTGCAATCTATGCAACTCAGGTGGTAACTCCAGCTTATAGGCTACCTTTCCCATCCTCTCAATGATTGGATAAGGCCCCATAAATCTAGGAGCTAACTTCCCCTTCTTTCCAAATCTAAGGATACCTTTCCAAGGTGAGACCTTGAGGTATACTCTATCTCCAACTTGGAATTCTAAGGGTCTATGATATTTGTCAGCATAAGATTTCTATCAATCCAGGGAAGCTTTCAACTGTTGTTGTATTACTTTAATCTTCTCAGTTGTTTGTTGTACTAGCTCAGGACCCAAAAGTTGATACTCTCCTGTTTCACACCAACATAAAGAAGATCTACAATGTCTACCATTTAATGCCTCATATGGTGCCATATCAATACTGTGCTGATAGCTATTATTGTAGGAAAATTCTATCAAGCTCAAGTGTAGATCCCAACTCCCTACAAACTAAAGGACACATGCCTTAAGAAAGTCCTCCATGGTTCGTATGGTCCTCTCAGATTGTCTGTATGTATATGGGTGAAAGGTTGTACTAAACCTTAACTACGTACCCAAAGACTTATGGTGTCATTCTCAAAAATGACTCATGAACTGGGGACCTCTATCAGAAACAATTGTAGCTGAAACCCCATGTAAACGTACTATCTCATTTATATATATCTATACAAGCTTCCCAGCGGTGTAGGTTATTTTGAAAGGAAGGAAATGTGTTGTCTTTGTCAACCTATTAACTATCACCCATATTGAATCATGACTTTTGGTTGTTCTAGGCAAACCAACCACAAAGTCCATGGTTACATGATCCCATTTCCACTGCGGTATAGGCAGAGGTTGCATTGTTCCTGCGGGCTTCTGATGTTCATCTTTAACCTGCTGACACACCGGACACCACATAACAAACTCAGCTACAACTTTCTTCAATCCAGGCCACCAATGCATATCTTTTAAGTTATGATACATCTTGGTGCTCCCTGGATACATGGCATACATTGAAGAATGAGCCTCCTCCAAGACTAACTTCCTTAGGTTATCGACATCAGGTACTACCATCCTACCATGGTAACAGACTACCTAATCATCTGAATCATAGAAGCCATCCCGTTTCTCACTACCGTACTCTGACCTGATCTGCTGAATCACAGTATCTGCTTGCTGTGCTTCCTTAATTTGTTGCCTCAGAGTAGGTTTTACTTGCATCTCAACTAACAACCCAGCTAACAACGACACCTTAAGCTCTATATTGTCTTGCCTTAAGGAGATACACATATCTCTTTTAAAGCACACTAAGGAGTTAAACTATTCTTTATCTTAGGCTGGTGTTGTTGATTTCCTACTTAGTGCATCAGCAACTAAGTTTGCCTTCCCTGGATGATAATCAATTGTACAATCGTAGTCCTTAATTAATTCAATGCAGCAGCACTGTCTCATGTTCAGCTCATGATGTGAGAAGGTATACTTTAGATTCTTATGGTCTGTGAAAATCTGGAATGTTTCCCCATAGAGATAATGTCTCCAGATCTTCAAATCATGGACCCCAACAGCTAGCTCAAGATCATGTGTTGGATAATTCTCCTCATGTTTCTTAAGTTGTCGAGAAGCAAAAGAAATCACTTGTTTATCCTGCATCAACACACATCCTAGACCGTTCTTAGATGCATCACAGAAGACTATGTACCCATTCCCTTGCTCAGGTAACACTAACACAGTTGCACTTGTTAACCTTTCCTTCAGCAACTGGAAAGATTGTTGGCACTTGTCATTCCAGACAAAAGGAACCTCCTTTCTGGTCAACTTGGTAAGGGGTAAAGCTATATAACTAAAGTTCTTGATGACCCTCCTGTAATAGTCTGCATATCTCTGTTGGTGTCTTCGGATGTTCCCATTGCAGGACATATTCTACCTTCTTAGGATTAACACGGATACCTGAGGCAGATATAACGTGTCCTAGAAAAGAAACTTCTGGTAACCAGAACTCACATTTGCTAAACTTAGCATATAGCTTATGCTCTCTTAGCAAAGTCAAAGCCTAACGGAGGTGCTGCTCATGTTGTTGAGCATCTCTATTGTAGATCAAGATGTCATCTATGAAGACTACTATGAGCTGATCAAGAAAAGGCCTTAAGATTCTATTCAACAGTTCCATGAATGCAGCTGGTGCATTATTTAGTCCAAACGACATAACCATGCACTCATAGTGACCATATTTTGTTCTGTAAGAATATTTAGATATGTGACTCTCCTTAATACGTAACTGATGGTATCCTGACCTCAGATCTATCTTAGAAAATATAGTTGCACCACGCAACTGATCAAACAAGTCATCAATCCTTGGCAGAGGGTACTTGTTCTTTATGGTGACTTTGTTCAACTTTCAATAGTCAATGCATAATCACATAGACCCATCCTTCTTCTTTACAAAGAGGACCGGAGCACCCCATGGTGAAGTACTTGGTCAGATAAAACCCTTCTCAAGCAGTTCTTGCATTTATTTCTTGAGCTCTGCTATCTCAGCAGGTGCCATTCTATACGGTGTTTGTGCTATTAGTTCCGTTCCCAGGGTTAGATTAATTTCAAAATCAATCTCTTGGGGTAGAGGTACACCTGGAAATTCTTCAGGAAATACATCCTCAAACTCACTAACTATTGGAACCTCAAGAAGATTAAGGCTCTCCATTGTGGTGTCTACTACATTAGCCAAGAATGCAAAGCATCCCTTTCGCATCAACTTCTCAGCTACCATAGCTGACACTAAAGAGGTTGGAAGGATCTTTCTATCTCCCTGAAAGATCCATGTGTCACCATCATCTGTGAACACATCCTGCTTGGAACCACAATCCAAGACAACCTTATACTTTTCTAGGGTGTCCATCCCAAGGATTATATCAAACCCATGAATTTAAAGTGGTATAAGATCCACCCGAATGCGATGATTAGAAAAGGAAAGATTACAGGGAGAACACACATCCCACAGCACTGTAGATCCCAGCAAAGGGGTTTCTAACATCAAACTATCTACTCTATGACTGAAAACCATGTTGCAGTCATGTATCACTTCTCGAGTGATAAAATAATGTGTAGCACCCAGATCAATTAACACAGATACGAATCAGGATGAAGACATATCAGAATAAAATAGTTCCATCTGACCTGTCAAAACCCGAGGGTTGACTACTGCTTCAGGCTGATTCATTGCATAGAATCTCGTCGTTGCTTGTTTTTGACCCTGTGCTCAATTGTTGGGTGTCGATGATCCAGCTTGGGATGCTTGTTCACGTCCTTGAGAATTATTTCTGAACTGTCTCCTCTGTGAGCCTTGCTGACTCTACCTCGGTGGTTGAGTCACACTTACTTCTCTAGCTCGGCAATCTTTCATCAAGTGTCCCATCTTTCCACATATAAAACAGCCTCTGATCTCCCTCTGTGGCCTGAGTGGTCCAGCTACTGATACTGATGCTGAGCTATGAGCTCTCTCTGGTGGTACAATACGGCCTCTACCCCTACTTGAAGTCCATTGTGTCTGAGTATTGAATCTTGGTGGTGCTTTCGATGTTCAAAACTTCGGCTTCTTGAACCTTTCAAACCTTTGTCCTTAAAACTGTGTGTACTCTTTCATACTCTTGGTCTGACACTTCTCTATCACAGACCTCTCAATCTGCCTTACACACTCCACAAAAGTAGCAAACCTCTCTCGGTTCTCTAAAGAAGACACCAGAGTGGTCAAATCAGCATTCAACCCCTTCTCAAAATGCTAAATCCTCTCTTCATCAGTGGCTGCCATGTGCAGATAGAACTGCAAAAGCTCCATGAACTTATCTTCATATTCACTAATGTTCATATGTCCTTGCCTGATTCTCTCAAATTGAGAGATCTTCTCATCTAGATATGTCTTGGGGAAGTATCTAGTAACAAACTCTCGTTGAAATTCACCCCATCTGACTTCAACTCCCAGTCTTTTACCTTCCTCTATGGTCCACCAATGGCCAGCACTCCCCTTCAGTAGATATACACCATGCCTCACTTTCTCTACTTTAGGGATGTTAAGGATTCTAAAAGCTTTCTCCAGCTCCGTCAACCACAAAACTACATCAGCTGGGTCAGCTATACCAGCATAGTCTATGGCTCCCACCTAGTGAAGCCATTCAAAGGTCTTGCTAGCTCCTTGTCCTTCATTGTGGGCTGGTACCCTCGGTGCAGGTGGTGGCATCCTATCCGCCATATGTGTCATAGTCACCATAAATTGTCCGAACAGAGTATGGAAACTGGGGTTCTCTAATGCAGCTTGATCAAGATGAGGAATCTCAGGTATGGGTTCCTCCCTAGCTTGATCCCTTGCACCTCTTCCTAGTACAACAATACTACTCTCAGCAGCATGTTCATCATGTGATCCATACATCTTCAAGTTCTTCTTCTCCTATATGAGCAAAAGACACTATCAGATAAACTAGAAGACACTAAAACAGACATAACAACCTTAATCCTATGTCTCTATAGACTCAGCGAACCTAGAGCTCTGATACCACTAAACTTGTGATGACACCTGCTATCATTAAGATAACAAGTGCACAATCAACATGCAGAAATGATTATTAACAGTGGATTACTGAAAATCACTAAAAATTAAAACCATTTATAAAAAGATCCATTATAGTAAAACTCTTTTAACAAGAATTAAAATGTTTCATATACATCCTGGTTCATCCTGTACATTCAATGTACTGTCTCTTCTCGAGGATTATATATATACAATAATTGACTTGATAAAAGCACAAGGAACAAAATCCTCGAGGCATTCGAGCCAAAATCTCAGATCGATTATAAAAACACTATCCACTGACTCCTAGGACCTGAGAGTACAGAGATGACACATAGGACTTTCTATACTAATCTTGACATCTAGTATCTCCACCTGAAGTATTACTGTTGTCTCTGTTGTTGTTGTTGCTGCTCTTCCCTTGCTATAGGGTTTCTACCTCTTCGTCTGCGTCTACCTAAAAATGTTGGATCCCATAGAGGTGAGAAAATTTATAAAATACGCTACACGGCTGATTCATTTTACAATCATACTTAAGCTCTGAGGAGATGATGTATATCGCTCATACTCCAACCGACCATTACGAAATCAAAATCGGTACAATACATAGGTCAATGGAAGAACCAGATTTCCATGACCTCATCCTCCTCATTCAGTGTGAGGACAACTGCAGGACATCTAGTGTCTCTGCTAATAATATATTTCCAGGGTATAGTGGCAACTTCGCTAAAGAGTTACAGTGGCGGTTGTACTCTCTTTGCAATCAAGAGATTTTATGTATATCTCCATCGATCCGACATTAACATCATCGAGAGATTTGTGATACATCCATCCTGGCACATATAATGAAGGATTGAGAGGTTTAATGATTACCTTCCATCAACTTTTCATTGGGACGTAAGGATATGTTCACCCATTACCCCCACATACTCAACAATATGCCCTCTAGGAGATCCTGTAGGAAAACCTGTTTCACCATCACCAACTACTGACGATGATGGATCTATGGTTAGAGCACTACATGAATATATTTCACTTGATTAATTATGTACATTATCATATTCTTTTAGCATCAGCCAAGTTTTCAAACATAACTTATTATGACAAATGCCACAAAGAAACATGTACTATTTCCATCAATTATTTCTTGTCTTTATGAGATATTGGGATCTCAGCCCCTCATTTCAATATTGGGAATTCTCATCCCTCCACAAATTTCAATACCATAATCATATGGATCTGGGTATTCAAACCCTTATCTCATCACTGAGCATTGTTACCAATTTTTAGGTAACTATCCCCTTCAGGTCATCTGACCAAGGTAATCATGGTACTTGCTACACAAGCACTAACTCTCTTGTTACCTCTTACTAGGCAACAAGGCATATTATGGCACACAAGGTTCAATAAACAATTTCAATAAATAAAGCATCATAGCTCATGCCTGGCTATGTTCATCATCTCGTGATACATGCATGGTTAGCACACATGATAACAGATATATCAATCATATTTTAGTTCCATGCTATTCAAGGGTAACACCACTATTCCCTTACCAGGGTTAGGGTTTCCCATTTCATGTCAATTGGGGATACTCATCCCATTACCCAGATCAGGGTTATGGTTTATCACCATATTGCCCTAGATTAGGGTTTCATATCACCTTACATTACACCACCCTGGAATAGAGTCTCACGTCACATTATTGCATCAAGATTTCACATCACATCACCCTAGATTAGGGTTTATATTTTTATAAACCCACAATTAGGGTTTACTATTCAACCAAATTAGGGTTTCATGAAGCATTCCTTAATTTAGGGTTTTTCATCATGTTTCCCTAAATTAGGGTTTGTTAACCTTCTCGATTAGGGTTTCATGATCTCTTCACTAAAGATCATACCCTAATCATATACTCTACATGATTAATACTCATGTATGAACTGTTCTCTCTCATCCTCTCAACTTGATTAGGTTACACCAACCTTTCCATCAAGTACATACAACTATGGTTGACATAGTGTACTGAATTATTGCTTCCATGAACTTTTAGGGTTAATCATTTTAAAGGTACTATTCATCTAGGTAATTTAGGGATTCAACCATTGTACCTATGTTTGATTATCATTATTATCAACTATTGGATCAATGGATCAATCATCACTTTAAATATCCAAACGATTTGATCACTTTTGACCTCCATTCGATTTTAGTATTTCAACACTAAACGGTCCTGAGACCATTTGACCTCAAACGGTTTCAAGACTGTTTGGACTCAAACGGTCTCAAGACCTTTTGGTCCAAGTAAGTCTCAAAATCAAAAGTGTCACCTAAAGGTTTCCATCAACCAATCGATCATGATTTGCACCATTGAAATCTTCAACAATTGAACTAGTTAAGTACATCAATCATTAACTCTTGAATCTCCAAACAATCCACCTTAGATTTTGACCTCCAAATGGTCCTAAGACTATTTGATCCCAAATGGTTTCAAGACCGTTTGGACTCAAACGGTCTCAAGACTGTTTGGTCTAATTTGTCTTGAAATCGAATGGATTCAATTAGGGTTTTCACCACTTCACCCGATTAGGGTTTGTAATTGGTAGATTATCAAATCATGGAACCTTTAGAAACCCATCAATTAAATCTATTAGATCATTATTCAACACATCAGCAACCCCCCCTCAAACGGTCAACCCCCTCCATTCGGTCAACCACTCCAAACGGTTTGGAACCCAAACCTCCAAACGGTTTGCAAACCATTTGGTCACCAAACAGTTTGGTGAAACTGATTGGACCATATTGTCGAAACTATTTGCACCCAATTTTATTTTGAGGAGTGTTCTTAGGATGATTTCATCATCTTCAACTTTCAACCCCTCAAAATCTACCACCATATCATGATAGCTTCATCAATCAATCAAAGGAATTGCAAGAAGAAGAATTGAACAAAATTGATTGAGGAATTGAATTCAATAACAATGATTAAGGATTCAAGTTATATAGACCTTCTTCAAAGAAGCTTCAAAGCTACAACCTCTACGTCTTTAATGGTGAAAGCAACACCTTAAACTATCCCAAGGCTCGTCCTCAAGCTTTTGAGTGAAAAGATTGGCTAGAGTTGAAGATTGAGTGGAGAAAAGAAAATATCAAGCATTGATTTGTGTTTTTTACTATGAAATCAAGGTGAAAGAAGGCCATGGAGCTTACCTACATGTTGGGGGGTCGTCCTCCTATTCATCCTAATCTCCCTTGATCATTTTGCAAGCAAGAAGTGAAAGTGGCTTCGAAATTACCCATTCAAGCTATGGATAAATGAGTATATATGCATTTTATTGAAAATTCATTCAAGAGAGAGAAAGTAGGGGATAACTCTTGCATTTCCTTGCCACTTGCCCCCTCCTCTTCCTTGGATATGAGGCTATCTTTCTTGCCTCTTATTTCTCTCAATTATCCATGAATTAAAGGAAAATAAATTAAGCACCTTAACCCTGATAATAATAATATTCTAAAGTTAGTGGATAATTCTTTTCCTTTTATTAATGTGAGTGGGATCTCCACTTACTTGAGATATTTGTTGCCTTTTCAAGGAAAAAGGACCTCCACATATATTAATTTTCAACCAACACAATTTTGGTTGAAGGGCACTTCAATTAATATATTTATTTTTGCATTAAATTAGAATTTCAATAATGCTTAAATCTTGATTATTTAAATATCAAGATTCTCTCTCCTTCAAAGTGATACAAATGAGACGTCCCTCTCGTTTCTTTGCTCTACATGTTTCCAAGAAATATTAGGGAGTCTCTGTAATAGGTAATTTGCATATTGAACCCTAAGTTTTGGGTAAGTTGCACATTACACCAAAACTAGGTATTAATGCACAAGCATTGCTTTATCAGCTCTTTCTTGGTACTCAGGCTTTCACTAGCCATACCTCTGCATCATTTTCATTCTCATGATGCTTCAACACTTGAGGAACATTTTATCATGCAACGTTTGCAAATTAAACCCTTACCTTGGGTAAATTGCACTTTAGTCTGAAACAAGCAAAACATTATTTTCAACATTATTCAAAATGGACTAAATTGAAATGTAAGTTCCTCTTAAGCCTTAATTACTTTTCAAAAGATAAGAGCAAGCATATAATTATCTTTCTTAAACAAAACATCCAGGGTTAAAGCATAACCCAGGTTAGGGATGTTACAATAAGACTCGGGAGTAGACTAGTAATTTCTTAGGGCCCTTTCTTCTTCCTTAGATCATGCGACCCCTTCTCCTACATGTTGCTGATAGTAGTAAACTCCATAGTTGAGTCCTTTCTCTGAGGTCAATGAAAATAAATTGCTTCTATGGGTACCTCCGCCCAGACTCCCCCTAGTCGTTCAACACTCCTTTGGTGAAGAGTGATGGCAAAGTCATTACAAACCACAAGCCAGCCGGATATAAGAGAATTGTTCAGGTGGAAATGATGGTGTGATGATGCTAGGGTGAATTGGGGGCAGTGAAGGGTTCCTTAGATTCAGTAGGACTCACAGCATGTTTCCTCGTCTCTCTGAGGGACTTTTGTGCCTTATCTATGCAACACTAACAAGTTGGATTCCAATGGATTCTGGCTCCAACCGACCATTGGGAAAGTCCCAATACCTCACCAAAGGGAAGAACTAGGGGACGATCCAATTCAAATTTCCTTCTTGAATCTAATGGGAGGGTCTTTAGACGATGATGTGCATTAGAGAGGGAGAGAGAAGTCAAGGAGGGAAAGAGTTACTATAGCCAGGTTCCCTATTTGGTCTTGCGTAGGAGACAATATAACCTTCATCTAATCTGGGATCGGATGGCCATTAGGTCACATGACATAAAATGGTCGGGTAAGGTTCTAGGCACATTAAATGTGACAAAATATGTAGTTAACCATTCAATTCAGGGAATCTTATCAAATTTTTAACTCTCCCTTATTTCTTCCAATTGATAAACAAATTAAAAGAAACTTTCTAATAACTTAACCTTGGATCTGGAAAGATTGGGTATCAAAGAGATGCTTCTAGATAACCTTTTCTCTCTCCTCAAATAAGTAAACATCATTTACTTATTACAAGTAGATCCCTCATCCTTCACAATTTTCTATAGACTTCTAGGAATCTCCTTTGATATGAAACTTGGAAGATAACTCATTTATATCTTTCCCAACATTCTTCTAGTTTGTGATAATTATTGGTATAAATTTAATAGACAAAAACAATTCTTTTAGTATATCATTAAATTAATTATGCATTCGACATGGTAAGCCATTTTCCTCTCAAATTCTAGAATTATCTTAGCTTTGTTGTTATCTTCATGTACACCAAAAGTCAGACCAAGATATTCTTATATGATTCCTCAAAACTTGTGCTTCTATTCATGGTTAGATAATTAGTCCATTCATTATCTAAACTACAAATTATCTTATAATCTATTGGAAACATGCTTATTATTCCATATTTCCATTATCCAACAACTCTATTTATTTATGCATGAATTCCTTTTTCTTTCATTAACTTGTGCCACTAGGACCTAAAGCAAATAGTCTCATGGGTTTCACTTGGTCCATGTGTTGCGCCCATGCCATAAAATGGATGACTTTATTATTCTATCAATTATAATTAGAGAATTAGCCTATCAAATCAAGTCTTATATTCATTTAATTTAAATTTACCAAATTTGAGGATATTACATTCACATCTACTCAAAAAGAATTTCCCCCCAAAATTCAGACCTAATAATGTTTAGGTGAATGAGAACTTATCTTAGAAAGGGCCTTAAAGTTGAGAGGCATTACCTAAAATTCCCAAGATCCAAATTTTAACAAATAACAAATAATATCAAACAATTTCCATCATTTCACAAATATTGTTTACAAGATATATTATAACGCTCCTCAAAGGAGTTACATAAATTTACAACATGAGAACTATGCATATGTAAAGAAGTATCTAACTAATCCTCCTTTACTTATCTATAATGTCTTTAGTCAATTTCATCTAATTCATCATGTCTTGATATCTTCATATAATGAATTTACCTAAAATGATGTGAAACAAAAGTATGGATTAGTATATTTCTATATTGTGTATGTTGGGTGCATGCAAAAGTGTGCAAGTAAGAAATCAATATATAATCAATCAATTACTTGCAAATAAGAATTAAAATTTTCATTACATATTATAACCCACACTTGATATGTTATCTTGGGTGTAATCACTATCCCTTCTAGGGCCCATGCGCATCAACCCTTGATACATGTCAGTCTAGGGTTCAGAATATGATATCTAGTATTTATGTGATACTCATAGTGGCACTATAATTGAAACAAATGTAAATAAACATCTAATATTTTATTACAATCCTCTAGAAATTCTCGACAAACATCGATAGTTAATAATGCGGGTATTCATAATCATAACCACATACCTCAATATAGAAACATACAGACCATGCAATCATACTACAAGTAGGTTCATGCAATCCGATAGCAGATCCAAGCAATAAACATTTAAACTACATGTATGTATATCCTAAAGTGTCTCCATCATATTATTTAGATCAAACCCTACTCGGGTCCTAATCTAGAGTTTAGGGTTCTCTTGGGTTTGGATAAGAATAAGGGTACAAACACTAATTCCATCACATATTAAACATTAGGTGAAACCCTAATTATTAGATCTATTATATAGTTTCATTATGATCACTTAGATTCAATTATATGCATTAACAACATAGCAAGTTATGATCTTTGTTTCAAAACCCTAACTATACATATGTATGGTTATTTAATTTAAAACCCCTAATTCTACATCATCATCATCATCATCACCATCATCACTTTAGATTCCCATTATGTTCAACAATATTAGATTATATATAAAAAAAATTATTTAACATGATTAACAACTTATTCATCAAAACCTAGTGTTTATATGCTTTAATCACTAATTAATCATGCACTGGTCCTACGTTTAGAGCTATGATCAGAATTAGGTCTCAATTATATTTTATTCATATTCTGCTAATTTTCTTGACAAATTTCATATATACTTTTGCTATAATCTGATATACAAATTAATTTCTAGGATTAATGCAGAATAATTGTTACAGGGCCAATCAGAAAGTGCCACTTAAGTAGTAAAAAAAGAATTACCCATGCCAGATGTAGGGTCGGGCCCGAGTCGATAGGCTTGTACCATTGTATCAATCCATGCATGTGTGGTCGGGGTAGAGAAAAGGTCATAAATTACCATATTATCCTTACCTTTCTGTGTAAGACTTGGGGGTAGAAATGTAATATCTTCTGACCATTTCTTCTTCAATAGATCACACAACTTCTTTCTCCTACCCCCAGCAATAGTAGTAAACTTTAAAGATGACTCCCTACTCTAGAGTCGGGGTGCAGAAATTGCTTCTACGGGTACCTCTGCCCAGACTCCCCGAAGTCATTTGACCCACCTTTGGTGACGAGTGGTAGTTGAGTCGGTGCAAACCACAAGCCAGATGGAGAATAAGAGAATTGATCATGGGAAAATGATGGTGTGATCACACTGGGGTGAATTGAGGGCAATGAAGGGTTCCTTGGATTCAGTTAGGACTCACAACATGTTTTCTCATCTCTCAGAGGTACTTATGTGCCATATATAGGCAACATCTAACATGTAGGCTTCTGATGGAATTTGACTCCAACTGATCATTGGGGAAAGTCCCAATATACCTTGCAAAAAGGGAGGATCTAGGGATGATCCAATTCACATTTCCTTCCCAAATCTAATGGGAGGGTCTTTAGATGATATTGTGGATCATAGAGGGAGAGGAAGTCAAAGAGGAAAAGAACTATTGTAGCCTAGTTTCCTATTTGGTCTGGGGTAGGAGACGATCTGATCATTATCCAATCTAGGACTGGATGGTCATGAGGTCAAGCAACATAAAAGGGTCGGGGTAAGGTTCTGCTCACATTAAACGTGAGAGATGCTACATATTTATCTGTTAATCATTCACTTTCGGGAATCTTATAAAATTGTTAGCTCTCTCCTCTTTGCTCTAGTTAATATTAAGATTTAAAAAAAACCTTCTAATAACTTAATCTCAAATTGTGAAAGATTGGGTATCAAAGAGATGCTTCTAGATGTCCTTTTGTCTCTCTTCAAATAAGTAAACATCATTTACTTATTACAAGTAGGTCCTCATCCTTCATGATTTTGTATAGGCTTATAGGTGTATCCTTTGGATATGAAACTTAGTGGGTAACTCATCAATGTATCTCCCAACCTTTTGCTATTTTTTTGGATTTATAGGGATAAATTTTATAATTGATACCTACTCTTTTAGTATATCCTTGCATTAATTACCCACTCCACATAGAAATTCATTTTTCCTCTCAATTCTAAAATCATCTTAGTTTTGTTATTATCTTCTAATATACTAAAAGTCAGACTGTGATATTCTTATTTGATGCCTTAAAACTTGTGTTCCCTTCATGGTTAGATAATTACTCCTAGAATTATCTAAATTACAATTTATCTTAGAATCTTTTAGAAAATTGCCCATTGTTCCATATTTCTATTATCCAACACCTCATCAATCCCTATTTATTTATGTATGAATTTCTTTTATTTCTTTAACTTGTGCCACAAGGACCTATTTGCAAAGAAAATAGTCTCATGGGCCTCACTTGGGCCATGGGATGCACCCACACCACAAAGTGGATAGCTTTATCATTCTATTAATTATAATTAGGGGATTAACCTATCAAATCAAGTCTTATATTCATATAATTTGAATTCACCAAATTTGAGGATATTCCAATCTTGTTCCTAATCAGGCATGGCGTGTTGCTAGATGATCAAGGATAGTTTAGGTTATAAATCTTTGAACTTGGGATGCGTTTTAATAATTATATAACTAAGAATTTTTTTCTTGTACTGAGATACATATGTATGCTTCTTTACTTGCTCAAATATTTCCATGTAATAGTCTAGTATTGTACTTTATATTTGTCTCATTATCGATGTTTTATGACTTGAAACATAATATCAAACTCCATTATGCAAACCTTGTGCACCTACGTGAAGTTTTGGGGTAAGCACACAAGGTTGGGCATCCTACTTGAGTTTCCAAGATAGGGCAGACCTTGATGATAAAAGGGTTAGTTCTTGACAATGACATTGAGGTCCCTTAAGAATAAGGGTTAGATAATCTTCAGCACCCACATAGACTTTTCCAAGGGGAGTCAGCCAAAAAGGCCATGCATATACATGATATAGACAAATACATTATATGATGGTATAATTGGAGTAAAACAACAAAAAACAAGGTCTCTAATTTTCTAAATACTTAATGTGTTTATTCTCGTTTACTTATTCTTCAAATCTATACAAATTATTAAATCTTATATATATATATATATATATATCATTTATTTTTATACTCAACACATTGTGTGTTGACTCACTTTGTTTCACATATTTAATAGGTAGAGAGATAAATATACATTTGATGGCTAGGTGAGCTATGTCAGGTGTACTTGTTGTAAGATCCCTAGTGTACATGAACAGACTTGTAAAATTTTACTATTTAATATGTAATTGAAATCTTGTAATTAGACAATGTTGCTTAATAATACTTGTTGATTGTTGAGATTATGATTGGTGCGGTTATCTTTTTATTTATTGATGTAGGCTAATTATTAGTATGTGTGCTTTATTGCTTTATGTTCATTGCTATTTTCTTTCTTATGGGCCTTAGACTTGTATCTAGCCTTTTATTTTATCCCATATTTTCAATCATTGATAATAGGCTAACTCTCTTGTCCTATAAAATAGATTCATTTGTATTATGTTAAATCACATAATAATAAAATTGTTCACCTATCCTATATGGTATCAGAGCACTATGATCCACCCTAACCCTATCTCCATTAACCCTAGCTACCACCCATCCCTTTCTCAACCATATATGCCGCGCTAACCATCTTTCCTTACCGCCACCACCCACCCTCTCTCTTCTAGCCACTGCATCCCTCACTCCGGATGCCACTTGTCCTCCTTCCTCCCCTAGCCACCCCACCCCACCTCCCTTTCACTTCCTTCCTTTCCCTCTTCTCCACCCCTCCCCATCCTACCTTTCCTCCTTTCTAACCTACCCCACCATGCCATATTTCCCTCCACCCCTCCCTAATGTTGTTGTTGCCCTCCCCCTCCCCCACTTTGTTGTTTCCACATCCTGCTCCCACCACCCCTCTATGCCACCACCTCCTTCTCTCCCTATTGTTGTCCTCTTATCTCCTACTCATCCACCACCTTTCTAGCCTCCACGTCCATCTCCCTTTCTTCTTCATCTACATCTATGGGAATATTATGAAATAGCACGTTGACATTTTAAATGTTCTACATTTGCTATCTGCTTGTGCCTCATGGTTGAGTAATTTTATATCCACGGTGGAGTAGTGTTTCTTTGCTCTCTACTTCCCCTATGTGGGTTTCTTGCATCTGATACTTTAGATCTTCTGCCACTGCTTTCTACCCATGTGCGGGTCTTTGATGTTCAACTTAATCAAGGAATTTAGTTGCCATGTGTTGGGTTTCTACTGCTTCTATTTTTTGCTAACTACCGCTATTATCTGCTTCCTATTGTTTCTTCCTCTACCTCATGCTCCTCCTACCTTATTTTACTTCTTTCTATCTTCTGTATATTTTTTTCTGGTGGTGTCCACCGATCCTCTATGAACACTTTTTTTCATGACTATCAAGTTGGATGGCTCCAACTTTCACACATGGTATGCGTCCTTCAAGCTTTATGTCAAGGCTCAAGGTCATTATTTGCATTTCATCACTAAAGGCTCAGCTATACCTGTTGAGGGATATGATGCTAAAACCAAGAAGGTCTATGATCATTGGTCAAAAGATAATTTTAGTGTCATGACTTGGCTAGTCAACAACTCTGAACCTAAAATTAGCCAGTCTCTTCTCTGCCTAAAGACTGCTAAAGTAATGCCAGACCAGCTCTCGCATTTTTACTCTCATTCATAGAATCCAAAGAAGGTGTTTCAAATCTTCAAACAAATAGCCAAGAAGGAATATTTTACAACCAATTTTGTGGATTATTATCATAACTAGTGTTCTACTCTCTGGGATGAGTTTGAAGTGTATCACCCTCTCTCCACTGATATTACCGAGATATAGAGGAAGTGCAATGAACTGCAACCAGTGCAATTTCTTGTTGTCTTACCCCACTCCATTTTTGGGGTTGTTGATCAGATATTATCCAATGACCCTTTGCCTACTCTACACGATTTCTGTAAACAAGTTCAAAGACTACCATCTGCTCCTTGATGCCACATGATCATTAAGAGGCTTCTCGCTTTGGTGTTTCTTTTTGTGGCCATGGTCGTGGTTGTGGTCATGGTCATTCTACTATTGGATCTGGTCGAGGTTCATCTTCCTCTGGCCTCGATTTGTCTAAGTCATGTTACTGTAATTTCTATAAAAGTACCAATCATACTGAGGATCGTTGTTGGATAAAACATGGAAAGCCTACATGGGCAAGTTAGGTTACTACTGATCAGTTTGAGCTTGGACCATCTTCCTCATCTCAACCTCCTATAGACTGGATTCATGTTGAGTTCGACAAGATTCTATAGGCCCGCCTTGCTCCATCAACTACTGATGCCTCTATTAAGGGAGGTTCTACTCTCCTTGCATCTTCTGCACCTTCTGGTAAAAATGCATGGGTCATTGATTCGGGCACCACTTCTCATATATCTGGAAACTTGTCCTTATTCTCTAATTTAAGACAAATGTCTTCAATTTTACTTGTTACCCTTGTTGATGGTTTTCAATCACATGTTGCTCGAATTGGCAATATTTGCACTCTTGGGAAAGTATTATTGCATTATGCTCTTTATGTTCCAAAGTTCCCTTTGAATTTATTGTCTGTTAGTAGAACTGTGAAGAGACTCTATTTCTCTATTACTTTGAGCCATATGGTTTTTTATTTATCTACACGTGAGGATGAAGATTGGTTTGGGCCATGAGGGACCAGATGGGTTGTATTATTTCAATTTTCCAAAGCCAACTTCTCTACTGACCACTTCTATTACTATATTCCAATGGCACTATAGACTGGCCCACCCCTCTGTTGCATAGTTGAAACTTTTAATTCATTCTGTTTGTGATTCCATCTTTCATTGTGAAACTTGTACTTTGGGCAAACAAACTTGTGCAACTTTTCTAAGAAACATTGTATTGGGTTCAAAGAAACTTTTGATATTGTACATGCTAATGTGTGGGGTTTGTGTTATGTTCCAAGTACTTCTGGTTTTCTCTATTTTTGAAGCATTATTGATGATTTCTCTAGAATTACCTGGTAGTTTTTGTTAAAAGATCAATCCCAGATGCTTGACACTATCATGACCTTCTTTTTTGAGATTCGAACTGAGTTTGAGAAGTCCATCAAAATTCTTTGTAGTGATAATGTTTTGGAGTTTGTGCAACCTTTTATAAGTCAATTTTGTCACAAATTGGGAACTATTCATCAAACTTCATGTTCCCATACTCCATAGAAAAATGGGGTTACTGAACACAAAAATCCACATCTCTTACAAGTTACCCACACTCTCCTTTTTCATTATCAAGTACCTCAAACCTTTTCCCTGAATCTATCCCCATTGCATACTTTTTGATTAATTGCATGCCCTCATCTGTTCTTGGAAATAAAACCCCATACCAAATTTTGTATCACAGTGCTCCTCTTTTTCATGTACCTCCTCATATTTTTGGTAACACCTTCTTTGTCAAAACTCTTTGTCATGGTTTGACTGCGTTAGACACTTAGTCTACGAAATGTGTGTTCTTGGGATATTCTTGGACTCAAAAAGGTTATAAATGATATGATCCTGCTATAAAGAGATAGTTTGTTAGTGTTGATGTTGTATTTTTTAGGAGTCTCTGTAACGACCCCGCCTCCCGGTAACCCCCAATTAAGGGAGACCAAGAGGTCAAAGCCGTTATCCCAATAAACCGTTTCAAAGGTTTGACAATTAATTAATAATAATTATGAAATTCTACCAACTAAACTGAAATTGGGTATAAAATAAAATTTTGCATACCTTTTCAAAAATTTTGGAAATCTACTTCTATCCATAGTTTGGATCTATTCTATCTAATCCTCCTTACACTTTGTCTCATATTTTCACAATGTGTCACTTTATTGTTTGTTCATTTTAAGGTTGTACCTAAAACGTTGACAAAAAAAACATCGGTCAGCATATAAGAATATGCTGGTATGTGGGGACAACCAAAATTTTGCAAGTATGGCTAACAATCTAAATATCATAATAAAGTTAATTAACAAGCCAATTTACGCTTTCAGTGTGACATTCTCCACCACTTTTTCCGTAACCCTGGCATACCCCCTTTCGGGTTTCTCTTTTGCCAATGACTTAAGGCCACCTTCTCAATCCCGAGCTTGGTGCCTAGGGTCACCTCTCATAGTGCCCATTAGTCATCTTGTAAAGACCACCTTCTCAATCCCGAGCTTGGTGTCTAGGGTCACCACTCATGGTGCCCATTGGTCTTCCCTCCTGGGCTTGACCATTTGGCATCATCCATTAGGGTGGCATGTAGGTGCGAGAATACACACTTCTATTATTATTGTGATAATCATAGTGACTTTATGATTTACAAGTATGAACATCCAAGTTGATAAGTTGCATTCAATATGATGAACCATCCGGAAAATCTTCAGGAAACTAATGTGATTAACCATAATTAACCACATACCTGTCAGGTTGATTTGAGACAAACTTAATCCATTCAATGCAAGAAATCCAATAGGCAAGCAAGAACCCAAAGAGATCCTGAAATATGCATACAATTTCCTATCATTGATCATGCCATCAAGATCTATTAAACCTAGCTCACTTCCTAGGGTTTCTAGTCCACTTTTAGGGTTTCCATTACAACTAGGGTTTCACCTCATTTATACTATTTTAAACACTAATTTTATGCAATTACACACAAACCCTAATTATCTCATCTACTCTTCATAAAAGATATTAAGGTTATCTTTAAACGACATATAACCCTAATTTTGGATTGAAGGCACAAATAAACATCAGTCAAGTCCATTATGCTCTTTACATTAAAATGACCAATTGTATCCTTTTCATTCATGAAAAAATCATTGGGCCAAATTGTCATCGTTGGTTCCTTCCGGATTAACAACTCATAGTTCATTACGATCTAATTCACATATGAACTCTATTTATCATTAATTCCACCTTTATCCATTAGAAAACCCTAATTACCATATTAAGGGTATTTACCCACAATTAGGAACTTTTATACTCAAAATAGCTTAGATCGATCATATCTCAACTTTAATCATGAATTTGAACAATTAAAGCCATTAAGAGTATGATTACCATCATTAGGGTTTCAAGGCCCATTAAAGCATATTTATGCACATGAAACTCTAAATTAAACCAATTATGTGCAAAGTTCATCCTTTTTGTTCTTAATGTACCTTTTTACAATTAACATGTTAATATCAACTTTAATCATCCATTAAACCCTACTAAATACATTAATCATCTCAAAATAGGGTATTTTAATCATTAATTCATTAAAGTTGATAACTTCCATTATTTTTCGGATTGCAAGAGGAATTAGCTTCTAAATATATTTTTAATGGATTCCCCTCGTTTTTCTAAGCAACTTTCATATTTTATGCACACTCATCTGAGCTACTAATAAGAAGATACGATTTTTGCAAATTAAACTTACTTGATCCAATCCATGAGCGCCATGTCACCCCGTTCCATGCAACGTTGCCTGTTGGTTTGGAAATATAACGAAATGATGAAACTACCCTCAGTAAGTTAATCGGCGCTTTAGCCCGTAGAGGGGCAAAATGGTCCAACACCCAGAGCCTTCTTCTTCCTCCTCACGACGGCGCACTGCTACCGCCCTAGCCGTGCTTTGCGCGGCTCCTTCTCCTTCCCTGGACCCCAACGGCCACTGACGATAGTTCCTTCCTCTTTGTCACAATCCGCTGCACCTACAGGGGCTCTAAACTAATACCGAGGTGGTGGGGATTGGGCTGGGTAGACCTATAACTCAGCCGCCATATGCAGCCGTGATGTTGCTATGGTGTGTTGTTTAGGGCATGGCGATGCTGGCTAGACCTTGCTCTGGCATCGTCGCATAACCAGCTTCATCACAACCCCACCTGGGCTCCTTGTTGCTCCAGGATCACGTTGCTCCCCTCTGCTAGGGTTTATGGATGAAAACAATGAAGAAGGAGATGGGGAAGAGAGAGAGAGAGGGAGACTTGGGATCTCTTTGAACTCAAACCAGGGTTCTACCCTTTATATAGGGGTGGGTAATGAAGCCCTAGGTTGGTTATTCACAGATTAACAAGGCCCTCTCCCAATAGGAGTCATATTCCTTCAAGGAGAGGTAATCTTCTCTCTCCTATTTATCTTCTTAATATTCCTTATTTCATGGATAAATAGAAATATGAAAATTATCTCTTCCATTATCTCTAGCCTTGACTTTTAATCTATTGGCCACAAAATTCTATTTTCTTAAAGAAAATAACATCTCTTTTTGATACCATCAAAAAGTCAATTGATGATGTATCACATTATCATCTTATTTTGTTATTATTTGTCGTTTCTCTTTCTTTTTCCCCCATTGGGGCTCCTTGGACCCCAAGAAACTCTAATATTTCAAAATCCTTTTTAGTGGATACTCATTATCCTTCTAGATGCATCTATGTCCATATTTCTCATTATCTTGTTTATTTCTTTATTAAAATATCTCTTTTCAAGGATTTCTCTTTATCTTTCTTTTTATTTTCCTCATTTTCATTCCTTTTAACATTAGGAATCCTTTGGATAAGAAAATCCACCAAGGATAACTCAATTATACATCTTTCCACTTATTTTCCACATTTTATCATTGTTTTCAATTTCTTTCTTAATAAATAAATATTTAATTGATCTTTTCTTTTCTTGTTAAATTATCTTTGCAACTTTGGACTCCTTGGTATCCAAGGAACCCAAGAGGCATGAAATCCAACTTTAGATAACATATCTTTGCGTTCAAGAGGTTTCTATATCCTTTTTTTCTCCATTTTCTTATTTACTCAAATAAAGGAGTTTCTTTTGTCTTTTCCTTGTTATTGGGCCCAATAGACAATAAAGCCCACAAAACAACCAACAAGGCTATTGTAAATAAAATCCTTCTAATCAAAACAAATTATATCATTATTTGTCCCCAAAAAAATTTAATAGGAGAAATTACATTTCTCACCAAAAGAACCCAAAAATTGGGGTTGTAACATCCTTCCCCTCTTATAGGAATTTTGCCCTCAAAATTCCACCAGGCACACAAACAATAGGATAAGCCTTTCCTATGTCCATCATGGCTCCCATGTAGCCTCACCCTTTCCATGGTGCTTCCCAAGAACCTTCATCATCTCATATTCTTCCATCTGAGTTCTTTCTTACCTTGGTATATCGTACCCTCATAGATGACTCAGGACATTTCAACCTCTCATAAAGCTGAATTGGTTCATGGCTCAACACATGGCTTGGGTACCTCACATAGTGCACTAGATCAGACTCATGGAACACATTATACAACATGTTATCCTGAGGGGTAAGGCTAAGCACAACCATCTCCACCAATCCATCCCAAATGGACCCATATATCGAGAATTCAGCTTTCTCAGTTGTAACTTAGAGGGGTCATATTTTCACATCACATACTCTCCCACAGTGAACTGCATGTCAGTCTTATTTGCATCAGCTCATAACTCATGTTGCCCCTGGGCTCTCTCTCAGCCATTGCACGATCAAAACGACTTCATCTGCACACACTGTGGTTCTTTTCTGACCTTTATGAGGCCCCTTCAGCAACATGATCTCAATGAAGTGGTAACCGACACAACCTCCCTTGCAGAGCTTCTTTACATCTCGATACTGGCTATGGTGGTTATTATCACATCTTACAGAGGACAAGAATTGTCTCTATGTATCACCCTGAATGAGCACACATGCTCTCATCAGACCCTGTAGTCTGGATTATACTAACCATTAGTTAGGGGTGATAAACTATACTAGCATCGAGATCTTCATGTATCTACTTCCACCTTATGGAAGTGAATCTTTAGATTGTACTCAAGAACCTTTGAACTCGCATCATGATGTATTTGAACTATCTTTCCTTCATATGTAGTTCAACCGGATCCATCCCTTGACAGTATCCTTTCTTTCCCGTGTCATCTAGGTAAGGTGATCTACCATAACCCATTTTGCATTTTGACCTTCCTTGGTCTAGGGGAGACTTACCACAATGTCCATAGTGATCAACTCCCATTCCCTCTCGGGGACTCTTTATCCTCAATATCACTACACTCGGTTACTGGTGTTCGTCCTTCACCTCTTAACATGCATGGCGATGAGCCACGTGCATCTTTGTACACTTTTCATCTTAGGCATCAAAAGTACTACTATAACTTACTATCTTAGTAGTACCACAGTGTATGATGAACTTAAATCATGATCTATTGTATGTCATGATTCCTCAGAAACCCTAAACCACTCTCATCAGTGTTTTATCACCTTCCTATCCAAATAAGTACATCTAAGGTTCTACAACCATCCTTTTATCATGATAAGCCCTAGGCTGGCTAACTAAGCAACCACTAACTCGATCAACGATCTTGTTACATATGTGTGTTAGCCAAACATATCTCCTTTTTCAAACTTAGGGCTAACCCAATAGCCTCTAGCTAAACTAAGCAGTTGCATCTCAACTAGGGCATCCATTACCACTTCACATCCTTAGGTGATAGGAAATATTGAAGACATACACCTTCACTTATTATCTCATCTCAAATTCTAAGTCTATCTTCATCAAGAACACTCTGAGCTCATCTTCTTGGTTATCAAACTCAACCTTTTATCACTTGCAAATTCCACATAGCTCATGTTAAAACATCCTCACAAGATGATTAGCTTAATTCTCTTAAGGTTTATAAACCATCTACACATCATTTACTCCATAAGGGTATGTTATCATTTCTGTCCTCATACCTCATAGCAACATTCCAACTCACATCATCTTTATCCTTGGTGTATGGCATGCGTATTGTCCTATCTCTCACTCCTATAACAAGAGGAAATAAGCATTTAGCGACCGTCCAAACACAAAGGTCTTCCTGTTCCAAGAGTAGAGATGGTAACCTTGCCAGTACACCTACAAATTTAAGTTGAACTGGTCTCAAACCTACTTCCGTGTAGAACTGGTCTCAAACCTACTTAGATGGTAACGTGCAACTTATGTCTCTATATCATAATCATCTCGATATCAAAGTTACTTCCGTGTAGAACTGGTCTCAAACCTACTTAGATCCACTCACATTCCTTGGTCATCTCCCCTAGGTCTATAGGGTGCCGACACTTTTGGGGTCATCCCTCTTCCCTTATGCATCCAGAGAGTGACCTACTCATCTGCCCTTTGGGTCCCATGAGTTCATGAAGGTGATCATTTTCCTAACCCATAGCCCTCAAACAATGATAGTTGTTACCTCTCGACCCTATGGTCATGTGCAACTAGGGAATTAGGCAACTCCCACTTCCATCGGTCTTATCCATACCTGACCCTAGGATAGACTTAGGATTCTAATATACTACATGTCCAACTTAGAACCTTACCCAAGCCTTCATTATCTCTCTCTACATTCATGGGCTGACTTTCATCCTTTTATAAGGGTCATGGTGACCTACCTACCTTGGTCAGGCCCCATACCGGTTACCTCCATGGTAACACATCCACACACCCTTAGAGATGGTTATGTATGGGTCTACAGGTTCATTCTCTTACCATGTACTCTTCACTTAGCTTCTCAAGATTTTATGAGACCTCCTTAGGTTTCCTCAAAACCTACAAAAATTGGTATACAACCTACCAAAGGGTCCCTCTCCCAGGATGGGAGGAAACTACATCTTAACAACAAAGGTCAAAAATGACCTTATGTCTAGGGTTTACATCCACATGGGCATGCTTAGCCCTAGCAAGCTACCAAGGCACAAGAAGGCCACTTACCAAACCATGCTAGGTCATACTTGTTCTCGTTCCTCAACATTAGACCAAGCACATACCTTCCCATGTCACCAACTTAGCTGTGAGGGGTTCATCAAACATACCTTAAACTTAAGGGATTTCCCTTTCCTCTAAACATGAGAAGTGCCATGCTCAAATCTATAGAAACTCAAATCTCATCATGAGCGTCAGGTACACCACTTCCCCTCTTAGGCCTAGGAACCCTATGTTCACTTAGATGTCCAACTGCATGATCAACCTTTAACCATGAACCAAGCATGTCCAAGGTATGTCATGCGCTTCCCATGATCCTTTTATTTGAACAACACTTCAGAGTGGAGTCCTCCTCAAGGACTACCAATAAGGTACAAGGCCTCACAACTTGCTACTAAACCTCTTCATGGTCTTAAGGAACTCTTTTGCTTAGCTCTGAAGGTAAACACCTATACCATAGGCACATAGATACCAGAAACCTCATCCTCTCTTCAGGGTTTGGTTCCTCTAAAGGCAACCAAGATACCATTAGCCTCCAGGGATCATGCATGATCTAGGCAAGCGCAACCATTCACTTGGGTCGCATCATCCTCAACTCCCCACTATTCCTCATATCTTAGAGTCTAAGCTTCCATCCTTCTTGCTTGGGTCCTACTCTCTCTCGAGAGAGAGAGCTAATCCTACAACCAACCTCACAATTAGGGGTCCTCTCTCCATGAAGATGGATCATGCTCACAAGCATACCCCTACCTGGGTGAGGCCTATGTTCAACTTATGTTTGCACAAGATTGTTCATAGTTCTTTATGCTTATCTCATAAGCCATCCATCATACTCTCCTGGCCAGGGTTTTGACCTACTGTCCGCACTACTAATGTACTATGGGTGCATACTATGCCCTACTTGCATAAGCCCATAGGGTTTCTATAGGTCCTTCTCTAACCTCATCAATGAAGGAACTATCCTTCTCTCTAACATGCACAACCCTTTCCCAGGGTTGGGTTTCCAAAGGTGATAGGTCATCCAACCTCTCATGGCTCATACGGGCATCCAAAAGCATGTTCACCCACCTAGTCTACCATGACATCATGTCATCATGCCATCTCTCTCTAACCACCACTTACGGTTAGAATCATCCTCAAAGGATGTGTTAGGTCTCTACTTATGATGGAGGTCTCTACCTCCAAGACTAACTTTCTCTACTCATCCTCCTGACAAGAAGGTCTAGCCTCAGGTCTCTCCTGAGGGCAATGACAATTCATGTCATACGACCTAAGCATGTATCTATTCTTCAGTTTATGCTTAATCTATTAAGCTTATGTCCATGACATATTATTTACGTGCTTCTCATTAATTTGGTCAAGGATTCCTTAGACCTTATCAACCTTACCCATACCTCAAGATGGTGAGGAAAAGAGAGAATATCCTAATCCTTAAGGTCCTTAACAACATTTGAGTTGAGAAGGGATGAACAAGATGAGAGAGTCCTAAAGGTATCTTATTTCGAGTCAAATCCTGAGACTTTGGCCAGGCAGTCACACTAATCCGGGAGTCCTCGTATTCCGACTAGTGGTGTGGAGGAAAATCTTGCCAGCCCCCAGATGTGATCCTTTTCTAGACACCTCTGTCTTTTGGAAAATCCTCTATTAACTCCCTTGGGTTCTACGAAGTTTGTAAAATTTAATAATTATTAAAGATTAAATGAGGAACCTATGCTCTGATACCAAATGTAACAACCCCGCCTCTCGGTAACCCCCAATTAAGGGAGACCAAGAGGTCAGAGCCGTTATCCCAATAAATCAGATCAAAGGTTTGATAATTAATCAATAATAATTATGAAATTCTACCAACTAAACTGAAATCTGGTATAAAATAAAAGTTTGCATACCTTTTCAAAAAATTTTGGAAATCTACTTCTATCCACATCTTGGATCTATTCTATCTAATCCTTCTTGCACTTTATTTCATATTTTCACAATGTGTCACTTTACTATTTGTTCATTTCAAGGTTGTACCTAAAACACCAAACAAAAAAATGTCGGTCAGCATATAAGAATATGTCGGTATGTGGGGACAACCAAAATTTTGCAAGTATGGCTAACAATCTAAATATCACAATCAAGTTAATTAACAAGCCAATTTATGCTTTCAGTGTGACATTCTCCACTGCTTTTTCCCTAACCCTCGCATACTCCCTTTTGGGTTTCTCTTTTGCCAATGACTTAAGGCCACCTTCTCAATCCCGAGCTTGGTGCCTGGGGTCACCTCTCATAGTGCCCATTAATCATCTTGTAAAGACCACCTTCTCAATCCCGAGCTTGGTGTCTGGGGTCACCACTCATGGTGCCCATTGGTCTTCCCTCTTGGGCTTGACCTTCTGGCATCATCCATCAGGGTGGCATGTAGGTGCGAGAATATACACTTTTATTATTATTGTGATAATCATAGTGACTTTATGATTTGCAACTATGAACATCCAAACTGATAAGTTGCATTCAATACGATGAACCATCCGGAAAATCTTCAAAAAATTAATGCGATTAACCATAATTAACCACATACATGTCAGGTTGATTTGAGACAGACTTAATCCATTCAATGCAAGAAATCCAATAGGTAAGCAAGCACACAAAGAGATCCTGAAATATGCATCCAATTTCCTATCATCGATCATGATATCTAGATCTATTAAACCTAGCTCACTTCCTAGGGTTTCTAGTCCACTTCTAGGGTTTCCATTGCAATTAGGGTTTCACTTCATTTATACTATTTTAAACACTAATTTTATGCAATTACTCACAAACCCTAATTATCTCATATATTCTTCACGAAAGATATGACGGTTATCTTTAAACGACATATAACCCTAATTTCAAATCAAAGGCACAAATAAACATCAGTCAAGTCCATTATGCTCTTTACATTAAAATGACAAATTTTATCCTTTTAATTCATGACTAGATCATTGGGCCTAATTATCATCTTTGGTTCCTTCCGGATTAACAACTCATAGTTCATTATGATCTAATTCACATATGAACTCTATTTATCATTAATTCCACATTTATCCATTAGAAAACCCTAATTACCATATTAAGGGTATTTATCCACAATTAGGAACTTTTATACTCAAAATAGCTTAAATCCATCATATATCAACTTTAATCATAAATTTGAACAATTAAAGCCATTAAGAGTCATAATTACCATCATTAGGGTTTCAAGGCCCATTAAAGCATATTTATGCACATGAAACTCTAAATTAAACCAATTACGTGCAAATTTCATCATTTTTGTTCTTAATGTACCTTTTTACAATTAACATGTTAATATCAACTTTAATCATCCATTAAACCCTACTAAATACATTAATCATCTCAAAATAGGGTTTCTTAATCATTAATTCATTAAAGTTGATAACTTCCATTATTTTTCGAATTGCAATAGGAATTACCATCTAAATATATTTTTAATGGAATCCCCTCATTTTTCTGAGCAACTTTCATATTTTATGCGCACTCATCTGAGCTACTAATAAGTAGATACAATTTTTGCAAATTAAACTTACTTGAGCCAATCCATGAGCGCCATGTCACCCCGTTCCATGCAACATTGCTTGTTGGTTTGGAAATATAATGAAATGATGAAACTACACTCAGTAAGTTAATCGACGCTTCAGCCCGCGGAGGGGGAAAACAGTCCAACGCCCTGAGCCTTCTTCCTCCTCCTCACGGCGGCGCACTATTGTCGCCCTAGCCGTGCTTTGTGTGGATCCTTCTCCTTCCCTGGACCCCGACGGCCACTGGCGATGGTTCCTTCCTCTTTGTCACACTCTGCTGCACCTACAGGGGCTCTAAACTGCTACCGAGGTGGCGGGGATTGGGCTGGGTAGACCTGCAACTCAGCCGCCATATGCAGCCATGTTGCTGCTATGGTGCGTTATTTAGGGCATGGCGACGTTGTCTAGACCTTTCTCTGGCATCGTGGCATAACCAGCTTCCATCGCAACCCCACATGGGCTCATCGTTGCTCCAGGATCATGTTTCTCCCCTCTGCTAGGGTTTATGGATGAAAACAATGAAGAAGGAGACAGGGAAGAGAGAGAGGGAGATGTGGGGTCTCTCTTAAACTCGAACCAGGGTTCTACCCTTTATATAGGGGTGGGTAACGAAGCCCTAGGTTGGTTATTCACGGATTAACAAGGCCCTCTCCCAATAGGAGTCATATTCCTTTAAGGAGAGGTAATCTTCTCTCTCCTATTTATCTTCTTAATATCCCTTATTTCATGGATAAATAGAAATATGAACATTATCTCTAGCCTTGACTTTTAATCTATTGGCCACGAAATTCTATTTTCTTAAAGCAAATAACATCTCCTTTTGATACCATCAAAAAGTCATTAATGATGTATCACATTATCCTCTTATTTTGTTATTATTTTCCATTTCTCTTTCTTTTTCCCCCATTGGGGCTCCTTGGACCCCAAAAAACTCTAATATTTCAAAATCCTTTATAGTGGATACTCATTATTCTTCTAGATGCATCTATGTCCATTATTTCTCATTATCTTGTTTATTTCTTTATTAAATATCTCTTTTCAAGGATTTCTCTTTATCTTTCTTTTTATTTTCCTCATTATCATTCCTTTTAACATTAGGAATCATTTGGATATGAAAATCCACCAAGGATAACTCAATTATACCTCTTTCCACTTATTTTCCACATTTTATCATTATTTTCAATTTCTTTCTTAATAAAGAAATATTTAATTGATCTTTTCTTTTCTTGTTGCATTATCTTTGCAACTTTGGACTCCTTAAGACCCAAGGAACCCAATAGGCATGAAATCCAACTTTGGATAACATTCCTTTGCCTTCAAGAGGTTTCTGTATCCCTTTTTTTCTCTCCATTTTCTTATTTACTCAAATAATGGAGTTTCTTTTGTCTTTTCCTTGTTATTGGGCCCAATAGCCAATAAAGCCCACAAAACAACCAACAAGGCTATTATAAACGAAATCCTTCGAATCAAAACAAATTATATCATTATTTGTCCAAAAAATCTTTAATAGGAGAAATTGCATTTTTCACCAAAAGAACCCAAAATTTGGGGTTGTAACAGTCTCTATACTATTCTCCAATAGGTTCAACAATTGACGTGATATGTTACATGATGCATCTCTACCTATGATGATTGACAATGACTTATCCTCTATGGATGTGGCCACGTCTATGTCTCTGAAGGTGTATCAACAATGCCTAATAAGTCTAACTCCCTCTATGGCCCCTCCATCTTTGGATCCTCAATCCTCATTTGCAGATCCACCCCCACCTTAGGTATTTTCTTATTTAAATGTCCCTATGAGCCTGTGAAAAGGAACCAGGTCTTGTACTCAACATCCTATTGGTAATGTTTGTTCTACTGCTAATATGGGAATGAACTTTGCAAATTTTACTTCTGATTTATATACTATATTTGTTCCCAACAATGTTTCTTAGACTCTACAACATCATGCATGGCGTCAAGATTGCGGGCTGAAATGCAGGCACTTATTGATTGTCATACATGGGACTTAGTTTATGCATTTGCATCTTGTTCTCCTTTTGGTTGTCGTTGGGTCTTTACTAGCAATACCAACCTGATGGCACTATTGAACATCTAAAAGCTCGTCTTGTTGCCGAAGGATATACCTAGTCTTATGGAATTGACTATTTT